>OX376696.1:3579952-3955587 GCA_947389925.1 Coelopa pilipes
GGAAACGAGGACGTGTGTGTGTGTGTGCGTGTGAGTTTTTAAAGCCTTATTTTGAATCCATCGTATTTGTTGCGGTTGCTTTTGGCTCAACCCAGCGCGATTTCTTCGAAAATCACAGTCAAACGCGACCCGACCCGAACGACCGATTGAATGGGCTCGAAACGAGGCCTCGGGGCAACAGACCTATAAACACACACACACACACACACATAGGTGTAGGTAAATATTTGTACAAGTCGTGATAAACAACGAAAACTCCGATTTGTGATAATATTGTCTCATATTTTTACCCTGCTCTGTTCCTTTTGAAATTTCGTTTCCGCTCCTTCTCTCCATCGCAGTGACCTTGGCACTAACACACACACACACACATACACAGACACACAAGAGCACGCACGTGACTCACACCCACAAGTGACTTTAATCGCCTTGTTGTTGTTGTTATTGCCGTTGTTGTCGTTGCTGTTGCTGTTGCCATCGTCGCTGTATGCAATTGTTTTCGAAAGTTTTGTTCATTTTTCTTTTCGTCTCCTGTTGTTGTCAATATTATAACATAGTTGTTGTCGTTGTTGTTGCTGTTGCTGTTGCTGTTATTGTTGTGATAAATTACATTTTCTGTCGTTGTTGTTGTTGTTGTTGTTATATTGCGTGCTCCGTGAAATTATGTTCGAAAAGCCGTTTCATGTCGAGCGACAACATAAATAATTGCGATCGCCTTGAGCAGGGGGCGTGTGTTCGTGTACATATATCACGGCAGCAGCAACAACTACAACAACAACTACAACACCAAAAACAACAATGGTAATACCCTCAATAACAACAACAAATCAACAACAATAAACCCAGCAATAACAACAACAAGACCGAGCTGTTCCAACCCAAACAATTGAAATGGTTTCCATTATTTATCACTGGAAATATTAAAAATTGTGGTTCATTTTGAAATTGTTCCTTATATCTCAATTTCGATTTGTGTTGTTGTAGAAAATAATTTTGAATTTAATGTTGTGATAGCTTGGATGGATTCGTGGTATTTTCATTTCATTGTCGGGAACATTTGGAAATCGTTCTTTCAAAAATCCCCGAAGCGGATCAGGAAATTTTCTCAATCCTAACGTTTTCCAACTATTTCAGTACGAACTTTCAAAACTCCAACCAAATCTGAAGAATGCACTTTAAAGCATTATTTCTCTTGAAGGCTTAAGACGACACTAAACGAGTCTTGATCGAAATAAGTTCGTTATTTCAACACCAACTGCATCGAAGCCACGTCACTTCTTCAGCCCAGATTTCCATCGAAACTTCTATTGAGCTGTCATTTGCAAAGAAACCGGCAATTCAACAACCTTATCTCACAGAAACCCCCCAATTCCTCAGCCCTTTCCATCGCTTCAGCCAGCATTATCTCGCAGAACTCTCGACTCAGCAGTCGTTTTCGATTTAACGACGATCTTCACCAAATTCTATCGCTCGGTGTGTTCGACATTTGCGTAAGACAAACAACCGAAAGGTTGGCGAAAAAACCTCAACTAGCACTTTGTTGACTTGGCTTATCGCCTGTTGTCTCAGCGGTCGAACTTTCGCTCGACCATCAACCATTCTGCAGGCATCATCTATTTTCGATGCCATCATCTATTTCGGCGCCTCATCTTCTCGCTCGACGCCATCAGCATCTGTTCTGCGGCTCTTTATCCCGGCTTCCCATCCTTCCTGCCCGGCGACCTCACAGTGCTCGTCGGCCGGAAGCTGCGGCGGCCATTTTGCGAGCAGCGCCATCAATTCGCACACGCCCCCCATGCGGATGTCCTGGCGGTCGCTCGGACTCCTTTCTGCCACTGCTTCCTGGCTTCCCCTCTCCCCTACGCCTCCCACTTCTCCAGTCCCGCCCTGCTTTCTGGAAATCCTCCTCCTTCCCCTCACGGCTACTCAGCGTCCATCTCGCTATCCGGCGTTCGGCATAAATATTTGCAGTTATTTTTATCTCGCTCGCAGGACGACGAGAGGCCGTCGGTCGTTCGCTTATCGGCCTGGCACGAGGTTCGGCCACGAGGACATCGCACGAGGAGATCGCGATTCGACGGCGGCCAACGAGATGAGCACGGGATGAGCGGAAGATGTTGGAACGAGGACGAGAGAAGCAGACGGTGGAAGGCGAGGAGGGCGAAGGTGGGGGAGGGGAAGAAAAATGTGACGTATCCTGGGCCTGGATGCGTGCGAAATTATAATTTGCAGGCGGAGTCCAGAGGGAGCTGCGTGCGTCAAGAGGTCGAAACAGGCGAAGGCACGACAAGAGGAGGCGACGAGAAATAGGGAGAGAGAGGGAGGGGGGGAGCATGAGAAAGAGAAGCAGCAGCAACGGCAAAAAGTAGGCCGGGCCAGAAGGAGGCGGAAGCCATTTGCGAGGCGAGAAAAACGACCCGGAGGCATGATAAGGGCAAGGATGGAGAGAAAGGGCCGAGGATGAGGGGCGAAGGAGGCCAGGAAAGCAAGAGGAGGAGACCAGGGGGAGGGGTTTGGTGGAGGAGGTGAAGGCAGGGAGGTGCGGAAGGTTCGGGCAGGGCTGGGCGAAGAAACACAATAAATAAAATGACAAAGGAAATTTGTTTGGGAACGAATAAAACGACCGCCACTTTCCCTGTCTCTACTTCTAGCTCCCGCTCCCGCTCCCGCTCCCTCTCCCTCTCACACGCCCCTCGCGGAGCGACAGAGATTCCGACAATAAATAGACAACAACAACGATTGCATGAAAAGGACGACCAGGCAGGAAAAGGGCGGTGAAAACACATAAAACCATGTTAAGATAAATGATAAAAAGGCTAAGAGACGGGAATCCAATAAAGGCAACAACAAAACAACGAAGAGCCAAAAATGTCGAAAAGAAAAGAACAAGAAGGACGAAAATTCAAAAAACACAACGCACAAAATGGAGCCCAGAGTGGTTGAAAATAAATAAGAGGCGAATCCGAGGAGAATTCGCTGCCGAGGGCCCTCAAGAGACCGGCATCTCACAGGGGCAACAACAGCAATTACAACAACAATAACAGCCGAAAGGACTACAACAACAACAACAACAACAACAACAGTGTTGACGACGACAAGTGCAACAACAACCACGAGGCCCAGGAAACGCACACCAGCAAAGCAGAAGCTGAAGCAAAGTGGAAGCTGGAGTCGCTGTCGCTGTCGAGCACGAGACCGAGGTCGCGCCGACACCTCGAGCCACCAGCTGGCAGAGGCGGAACCGGAACCGGAAGCAGGCCCCGGAAGTCCCGAGGGAGCAGCTTCCAATCGCAGTCATTCGCTTCCTCAACTCCGTGCGCCTTTGTGTGGCTGCGTTTGTGTGTGTGCGAGTGTGTTTGGAACATAAATTACTTTGTTGTTAACATTTGAGACAGCAGAGGACGCCGCCTGATGAGGCTGAGGTGGAGGCTGAGGTAGAGGCTGGGGTGGAGGCTGAGAAGGAGGCTGAGGATGAGGCTGAGGAGGAGGCTGGTGTGAGGCTGGGGCTGATCCAGAGGTTGCAGCTGGCGGCAGGAGGAGGCTGCGGCTGATTGCCAATTGGCGATCGGGCGCAGGAAGGAAATCACAGGCGACAACAACAGCGGCAATGGCAGCAGGACGACGACAACAAAGTCAACAAAAACAACGAGAACCGGACTAAGACTTGGGCGAAACTGCTGCCAATAACTAGCGACGACTGGTGTCGGCTCTCGCTTGGCCGCGGGAGGACCAAGCGGTGGGAACCAGGGCGGAGAGCGAAGGAGACGAAGGGATAGTGGGGAGAATGGGAGAGAGAGGGGGTGGGGGTGGGGGACTGAGAGAGTAGAAGGACGAGATGGTGAGCGAGGAAGACGGAGAGATGAAATGTAATTAAATCCGGAATGCGTTCGAAAATTAAGGGTCTGCAGTTAATTAATTGCGTGCGGAGGAGCAGGCGATGTTCGCGATGTGGTCACGATGAGGCGATGAGGGAGAGTGGAAATAATGAGGAGAAAAGGAAAGGGAAAATGAGAGAAAAGAGTAAGGAAAGGAAACAATTAAGCGAGCAGGGAAGGGCGGCGAAGGGAACGAGGAATAGTAAACAGAGGACAGTAGGAAAACCTGAGAGCCTGGAACCACAAAATACGAGGGCCGTGGGGAGCGATCTGGGCTGAATGAGTTGGCAGATGATGAACTCGAGATGACGAAGTGCTTCAAGAGAATAAAGCAAGATTCGAGAGGATTCGGTTTCAGGCCATTTCATCATCCACAAGTTTTTCAAAAGATTTATACATCGAAATGTATGAAATTCTCAAAAAATTTTTTGTATATAATATTTTAAAAAAATTACTGAATTTAGGAATCGTCCGTAAGTATGTTTTGACAAATATTAAATGATATAAAACCCGAATTATCGTTTCAAAATTACAGCATTTAGAACTAAAAAATATTAAAAATATTTGAAATTTGTTTGACATTTATTTGAAATTTATTCCAAAACGTACCGAAGCCATGTTTGTTACGAAGGAAGCTCGACCATATCTGAAATGTCGTTGTGGTTTTTTGGGTTTCCGCAAAAAACTGAAAAAGATCCCACCAACAACAGGAGAGACGACCTGCGTCTTCCGCTGCTTCTTCGACTGCTCTCCATAGCAGGAATTTCCGCTTTCGATCTTCACTATCGCCACCTCAGGGGACTATTTTATCAAAAGTCCCCCCCCTCCCGACCACCCCCCCCCCACCCCCTCCTCGTTCGCCCCGCGCGTCCCGAGCGATCGCCGTGTTTTAACAAGACACGTCGTGCGGCGCTCATAAATTTCAAGCCGAGGAATGTGACTGCGGTTGCTCCGTACATGTGCATGTGTATGTGTGGCTGTGTTTGTGTCAGTCCGCGCGTGTGTGTGTGTGCGACAAGTTTGCGAGTTTCCTCGGAAATATTTGAGTTTTTGGCATTTGTTTTTGTTGTTGTTCTCCTCCGTGTTCTCGTTGGTTTTGTTGGAATTTTTCATCTTCCTCGCTTAAATTGTTGTTGTTTCCGCTGTACTCGCCGAATAACGTCGAAGATTCACGGGATAAGACCGTGCATGTGTGTGTGTGTGTGTGTGTGTGTGGGAGTAAGAGTTTTTTTTTTCGATTTGGTTTTGCATCAAAGTCTACCCTTTGACCTTTATTGTGCCTTCTGGTTGTTGTTGCCATCCCTCGTGGTCCCTAAAATATTAAATTCACATGCAATCGCGCCCTCTTTTCGTCGCCTTGTCTGTCATTCCTCTGGCATTCCTTTTCTTTCCTCCATCTTCTCCGCCTTTTCTCATCTTTGAATTGCATTTTTTGTAAATATCTTGTTATCTTTAACTAGAAAATATATTTCTTCACACTACTTACATTTCTCTTGTTTTGCGTATTATTTTTTACTTTTGTAAATTTTGTTTTCATGGTTGTTTTTTGTTCTTTGAAGAATATGTTCCATATTATTTTTCCATCGTATTTTCATAATTTACTTTACAATCATTACTTGTCTTGCATACAGATGGATTTGCATATTTTATTGTTCTTCAATAAGTTAGTGGAAAATATTTTCTTGTCCTTTTCTACAATTTCATAAATGGTTTTCGTTTTTTGTTCCGTTGTATATTTTGAAACTACATGCCTTTTACTTCCTGTTCATCATCTGTTTCTTCACTTTCCTACCAGAAGATCTTCTCACGACGCTTTTTCTCTCCTTCGTCCCCGCTCGGCCCTTCCTTGGCTTTGGCGCTCGGTGCTCGGCTCTTCTTCATATTTAATGCCTCCTTCTGCGGAATCTGCTTCGGGCTGTTTCTCATTTCGTTTCTTACGCCTCGCTTTCACTGCGCAGTCGCTCGAATATTTATGGAGTCCTCGGCGAGGGGCGAAAGGAAACGAGAGGACACGCAACAACAACAACATTACGAGGCAAATATTTCTTGACGAGCTTCGCGCACCAGAAGAAAACGAGAGAGGGGAGCAGAAGAAAAAATGAAAAACAAATAAGATGGAAGTAAAGCAGACAAAGTAAATCAGCAAAAATAGGGAAGATGCAACAGAGGAGAAGAAAAAAATGTAGTAAAAAAACGGAAGAAAGACATACAAAAAATTGAGGAGAAAAAAAATCATCTGAAAATAAAATGGCCAAAAATGAGACGAAAATAAGGAAGAAAAAATAATAATAGAGACAGCGGAATAAAAAAAGACTAAAAAATATTCCAACAACTTCTGCTGCGAAGTTGGAACAGAAAATGAAGAGAAGTCATAAAAACGACAGAACGCTGCGAATCACGACTGCTGAAGGAGGATGACGAGAGGAAGTCAAGGACGAGATGAAGATAGAGACGAGGCGATGACCAGAAATAGTGCAAAACTCAGGCGAAGACAGAGCGAGAAATGGGGAATAAGTAATAAAGAAGAGAGCGCGAGGAGCTCGCCTGAGGAGAGGCACCGACAGGACGACGGGATTCGCGTCGATTCCACTGGGATTTCACCAAGTTTCCAACCTTAAACAGGGTTACTGAAGGAATGAGAGAGAGAGAGAGAGAGAGAGAGGGGGGAGAAAGAGTGGGGAAGGGAGGGACAATCGGAATCAACTGCGAAAAAATATTTCAAAATTAGAGGAAATTCCGCGAGCCGTGGACGAGTGGAGAATCTCGAGGCGAGGGAACGAGGGAAAGGGGGCCATGGAGAGGCGAGGTGGAGAGGGGTCGAGGAGGGGGGGTGGGTGGTGTTCAGCAGAGGGGCAGAAGAGGAGACGGAGGGGCGTCGACGGGCCCGAGCGTCGCGTGCTCGTCCGCACTTGCCGTGGGTCGCAGGATGCATACAAAGTTCGCTCTCGGGACGGCTCGGTAATAACAACAACAACAACGACGACAACAGCCACTACGTCGACAAAAACAACTGCAACGACAACTACTACTTCAACAACAACAACAACAACAACAACAACAACAACAACAAGAACAACAACAACCAGTAAGACCAACCACAATGGCAGCGTCAAAATTAGAGCAAAACAATTAAAGGCAACAACTACAACAACTGGCACGAGAACAACTGGGACAGCGAGACCGCCGAGAACAACAACAAGTTCTGTTGTAAAAATAACAGTACATTTCCCGCAGAAATTCCTCATCATTGCCAATAACAACAACAACAGTAACAGGAACTCATTATCAGGGCTTTAGGAGGGAATGCAAAAATATATATACATTTATATTTATATTTATATTTATTTCGATATATTGAGGAGGCAAATTTCGTGAGGACTGGAATTTTTTCCTCGGGTGGGAACAAAAAGAGAAAATTCACGCGAGCTCGACTCGAGCTGCACGGCGGAAAATTGCGGAGAACTTTCTCCAAATGAATTAAGAGCCGGAAATCGCGGGGCATGAAGAGAGAAGACCAAGTGAGAAAGAGAAAACCGGAGACAGAGAATGGTGGAGAGAGGAGAGAGCGGGGGGGGGGGGGAATCGAAAATTAAATTAAGAAAAGTTTCGGCGATGAAAATTCTCCACAGATAAAGATACGAACCATCCGACGCTGCCTTCGACGGGAGGCCAAAGCGGGAGAGGGCGAGGGCGAGAGAAGACGAGAGGGAAAGGGAAAGTGGGCGAGTGAGAGAGAGCGAGAGAGGTGGATCGCGCGATGGCGGTGGCAGACAAGAATGCAATTAATTAAATAATTCATCAATGCGAGCTCCACTCGAGCTCGAACACGAACATCTACTTGGAGCCACACGAACACACTCTCGCCCACACACACACACGGGCAGCGAGCGGCAGGTCGTGCGTGCCAGGGTTTTTGTTGTTGTTGTGGTTGTTGCTGTTGTTGGTTTTTGCAATTCCGCGAAAAGTCCACTCGAAGGAATGTGGAAGAAAACTTCCTGCTGGCTGCGGAAAACAATTGCAAATGGCTGCACTTCCGGCGCATCCACCTGTCGATAGGAGCGCGTGAGCGCGTGGGTGCGAATGCATGTGTGTGCGAGGGTAAGTGTGTGTGTGTGTGTGCGGCAGCTGTTCGTGCCCAACTCGCGGCTCGTCGCCGCTGCTTTGCGTGCCGCCGGCTGCCGGGTCGATTGTTTTAAACCGCGTTCTTCGTCCCCACTCCTCCTCCCCCTCACCACCCCTACCTCTCGCCCTCTCCCCCTACCCTTCTCTGGACTCGCCGCCTGCGTCGAATCAATTTAAACCACCTGAACACGTCGTCTTCGTCTTGGCCGACTTCGCAATCGTCGTCACCCAATCAACTTCCACAACTCCACCTCGTCCTCACTTCGCTCCACCTAATTCGATTCCCCTCCATCGCTTTCGACCGCCCCCGCCCCCGCCCCCTCGATTCCTCCTCTACCACATTCTCTTCCCGCTCCCCGTCGAACTTTCTTCTGATTTCATTAGAACCAGCTCTGAATTCGTGCGAACGTGTCTTCCCTGAGTTCCCAAGTTTATTTTCTTCGCTCCGTCTCGCTTCCACCATGTTTTCCATCCCGATGCCGTTGGCCCATTTTCTCTCTCAGTCCCCATCTCTCTCTTCATCTCTACCTCTTTCTCTGTCTCCCTTTCCTGTCTCTTTTGCCTCGCTATTTTATTTCCTCAGCCAATTTTTGCATTTCCTCATTTTATGTCATGTTCAATTTACTTTCTTTGTTTTAGTTTTTATAAATTATAATTTTATTTCTTGTTTTTTTTTTCCATAATCTTGTGATCTTGTTTTTATGTTTCAAATCTTGCTGTAGTCACTTGTTAATGTTGTTGTAACTCTGTGTAAATGTTCTGGTAACTCTTTGTGTTTCTGGTGCATTTGCTAGTGAATATTTTAATAGTTTTCTTTCGCCGTTCCCTCATTTAATTCTCGTTCTCTTTTCTGTCGCCTTTCATTCTCTTGAATTCCTTGTTTCAGTTACCACGTTCGCCTGCATTCATTTTCCATGGAATTTTCAATGTGCTGCGTTCCGTTGCATGCTTCTAGGCGCCGCTTCAGCCCTAGCTCTTCTTTCGTTTTCCTCTTCCCAACCAACGCCTGTCTTTTGTCCCTTTCCCTATCGCTCATTCTCTGCCCCCCCCCCCCCCCCCCTCACTCTCTCTCTCTCTTCTGCCTAACAATGTCTGCTTTGCTCTCATTATAATTGTTGTTGTTTCTGTTGTTGTCATTGCCATTGCAGTTGTTGTCATTTGTCATTCCAGTTGTTGTCACGGTCGCTGTTGCTACTGTACTTGTTGTTGTTGTTGTTGAAGTAGTTGTGTTTATTATTATAGCGGCTGTTTGTTATTGTTGTTGTTATTGTTGTTCCTGTGGTCATTCTGTCGCCTTTTAATGAATTTCAAATGAATTGCTCGTCACCAGAGAAATTAAAAATTGATTAATTCACGGCTAAGCTCTCGAAATGACCGAAACAACAACAATACAACACAGAGACAACAATAACAACAAAATAATAACTACAAATTTTGCCGCTTCATTAGCGAGATGTTTGAGTAGTTTTTCGTCGTTCGACAAAATGCGAACTTGTGTCGATTTCGCAAATAAAATTTGTTCCCATGGACCACAGTTTATTCCGCATAATAGAGAAAAATAATAGATAATTTATTGGTGAATAAATTTCCGCCCCGATAAATTATTTCCCAAAAATATGGCATCCCTTAGACAGGTGATTGTTGCTGAAAATTAATTTTATGATATTTTAACTATTTAGCATTTCATTGGAATATTGGAAGAGGAAAGAAGTACATTTTGACATTAGGAAGACTTAATCTAGTGATGAATGAATGATGTGATAAGATAACAAAAAAATATTTAGTCAGTTGAAGTAGAAGCAGGAGACTTAAATTAGGAAATTTATTTAGGTAAAAACTTCGCTTCGGTCTTTGGTCACTAATCTACTACTAAGGCTACTAAAGTGCTGGGTGAAGAGAGCATGCAATACATTGGTAAAAATAACGAAATAAAAAAGTAAATATTGCAAAAAATAAAAAATAAATAATAAATATTAATAAATAAACTACAGTTTAAAAAACTCTAGTCTAGAAAATTTGTATATTTTTTACTGCAATCCAATGGAACCCAAAATGCTGGGCTTTGCGACTTTGCATGCAGTTTGAACTGCAAATGAAATTCTTAAACTTAACATAATGAAACTGATCGGAAAGAAAGGAAAACGAAAACAAAGATCAACTGAGGGAACACAAGATTCGGTATAAAACACTTGTACTTTAAAGTTGTACTAAAGGCTGTACTAAAGGCCAATCAACATTCACATCGGGTCCTGGTTCAGGGCCATGTGTGGTTGTTGTAGTACTCTAAAATCATTAATCGTGAATTGAATTTAATGAAATTTCAACTTGTTTTGTTCTACGTGAATTTGGATTTAAGTCTGGATTTCGGTCTTAATTTGAGTTTTTATTGTATTCAGATGGGATTTAATTCGTATTTTTTAGTAATTGTGGGATTTTTTCCTAATTAAAAAACAATGTTTTCCTATTTGGATTTAATTTAGTTGCATCAAAGATTATTTTGAACTCATTTTGAACTTTGTTCTTATTCACATCTTTATATATTTGGATAATTTTCTCAAAGGACTTCACTTTAATTGCTCAAACTACGCTCAAACTAAGATCCCGATCCAGCTAATCCTCATTCGACGTGGCCAATAGCGACAATTGATTTGTACTAGGATTTGACATCGAATTCTATTTCGCTTTGACTACGAATTGATCTGAACTGATTTGAATTGATTTGAATTGAACTGAACTGATTTGATTTGTTTGGATTTGATTTGATTGATTGATTGATTTTTGCAAAAAAACTTCCCAACTACTTACTGCTGGCATTAGTTGATCAGTACTTCTGACGCGAGTCACCTTATTTTTCGTGATCAATTTTTTGACGCAGCGCTCCACCTGGACATTCCACTTCATGAACGTGACGTAGGCAATGTAGATGGAGAACAGGATCAACGCCTCCCACCAGTAAATTCGATTATCACGAAAAAAATATATTAACACTATCAGGCTTATACTGTAGAATGTACAATCGCGAAAGAGCGGCCACCACGTGAGCGTGAGCACCGTCTTCGAGAAGAGGGCGCACATCCCGATCACGAACAGAATATTGAACACCGCCGAACCGACGATCGTACCGATGCCAACGTCATCGAACGAGACGAACACACCGATCACGCTGGTGAACAACTCGGGCGCGCTACCGCCGGCCGCCATGAACGTCGCACCCGCTACGTCGTCGGTGATGCCCAGCTTCTCGATGATCACATCCAATGAAGGCACGAAGAACTCGTCGCACACAATCGCCAGCGCGACAAACATATAAATCACACCGATTATATGACACACCACCGCCCCGTTCTCCAGCTGCTCCTTCGTGAAGAGGTCCTTCGGGAACAGGGGCGTCTTGGTGCTGTTGTCGAAGGTAACTGCAAAGGAAGAAAACACAAAAAGTCAGCAATTTTTTCCAATACCTGCGACAATGGCCGAGGCATCGGCAGCCAAGGCTCATCTTAATTAGGTCAATTTTACAAAGTCTTTCTCAGATAAATCTAACTAGGGCAAAACGTTAGTCTTGCTAAGGTGAATCTTACCCTAGTAAGATTCTGGTAGATATGGTAGTTCTTTATTAGGCGAATCTTACTAAGGAACATTTTGCTAAGGCAAGTCTTACTAAGGAAAATCGCACTAAGCTATGGGCTGAATATTACTGAGGTAAATCTTACTAAGCTCTCACTACGACATGTCACTAAGAAATTCTTACTGAGGTTCGGGTTTCAATTGCAAAACTCTCCAAAATGAAAGCTAATTCTGATCGTTTCTCCCGGTATTTTCTCCGAATTGTAATCAATATCATCATCGATACGTCGATACATAGAATTATTATTGCAATCGCCCCAGACTCTTGGCGAGGGAAAATAAGATGAATTCGCGGAAAACGAAAGTGAGTCTCTTTCGCTGTCTGCTGATTAACACAGCTAATTATTGTCTTATTCACACCAGACAAGTCAACAACAAGCAAGTGCCGGGAAGGGACGGGGGGAGTCAATAGAGGAAAATGTTATCACATGCTGCACCCGAGTCGGAGGAAGAGGATGAGAAGGAGGGGGGAGGCGGAGGCGGAGGAGGAGAAGGTGGAGTTTCTTCTTATCAATCGAAGGCATGATTAATTAACGACATCCGCCATCGGCAGCCGGCACGGACCGACCGCCGGCGCCCTCTGGCGGCCTGATTGCATAACAACAGCAACAATGATATCTTTCTAAAGCAGTTGGAGGACGGAGAGGGGAGAAAGGAAGAGAAGAGAAGGGAAGAATCACGGCGTTATCAGGAAATGAGGAATTAGAGAGAATTAGAAAGAAATTCTATTTAAAGATAAAATTTTGCAAAAACATTTACATTCAAGTTATGAGTGGTTTTTTATCAGTTTTTTTATTTTTCGCTTTATTTTTACTTAGCATTTAATAATTTATTATTTTTTGCGAACTGTTGGCAACTCATGACGAAGAGAGCGAGAGAGGGCGATGACTCAGTGGCTCGTTTGGTGTGGAGCAGCTCGTTGTTGTTGTTGCTGGTGTTGTTCTTGAGACATTTGTTATTGTTGTCATTGTGGAGGCGCTCGCTGATGTTGTTGTTGTTGTTGTTGTTGTCATTGCTGTAGGCTCAAAGACGGATCTGTGGCTGTTGTTGTTGTTGTTGTGTATGGTGATTAAATATGGATTTCTTTCTTTTTTTATTCAATAAAATTATCGCATTAAAATTATTATTTTCGAGTTGTATTCAAACGATCTCCCAGCCCAAGCACGACGTCGAGTGCGTGCGTGTGTGTGTGTGTGAAGTACGCACAGCAACAATAGTAGGAGGAGGAGGAACAAAAACAACAACCGGTAACATTGGCAACTACAATGGCAACAATAACAACGCGAAAGGAACAAATAAAGCTGAAGAAACCCACAACACAACGAGAACGAGAACGACGACGACGACAACAACGACAACAACGAGCAGCTGAAAACAAACAAATCTGACGCGAGGAAGAAGAAGCAGCAGTCGCAGCCGCACTCACATGAGTCACGTCTGCGCAAAAATCAAATATTTTTATTATTATTTTATTGCCTCTACTTCACTTCGTCTTCGCCGTCGCCTTCGCCTTCGCCACACGTGTGTGTGTTTGTGCGGCCGTGAATCGTGCTCGAAATTTGCGAACGCGCTTTGAAGAAGTTTAAACGCCTGTCGCGACTCCGACGCTCTCTTTGGCGCGGCAGCCAAAGTGCTGGGAGCCAATCAGAGCACAAGCAGCTTAGTCTGAATATGTACGATTTTGCGAAATGAGCATTTGAGCATTTATTTCACATGATTTGTCGAAATTGAAAAAGTCAATTTCTATCTGCAAGAAAAAACTTCAATTTTTTCCATCAATATTTTTGCCAAAACAAATAGTTTTCACAAATTTGAAATTTTTTGATGAAATATATTCAAAATATAACAAAACTACGTGAGCATAAAAAAATCGATAAATATTTAAAATTTAAAATTTTTTAAAATATTTTTCGAGCAGTTGCCCCAAGACCCAAAGCGTCCCATCGATTTGACTCCGCCCTTTCCGCCCCACTTCCT
This sequence comes from Coelopa pilipes, assembly GCA_947389925.1. Taxonomy (NCBI): domain Eukaryota; kingdom Metazoa; phylum Arthropoda; class Insecta; order Diptera; family Coelopidae; genus Coelopa; species Coelopa pilipes. The sequence goes on from OX376696.1 coordinate 3,593,551, forward strand.
CCGCTGACTCGTTATGCATTTCTCGATAACTTCAGAACCCGACGCGACGACGACGCGACGCGGCGCTGAAGTCACCGCCTCTGCGCAGCGCAAGGCGGCGCAGCGGCCGCGGGAGCCGGCAGAAAAAACTCGAGTCAGAACCGCGATCAGTCGCGATCGAAGCGTCGAGGCGTTGGCGTCGAAGCACCAAAGCGAACACTGGCCAAAACGGGTTTTCGATAAGTGGAAATTGCTCCAAATCAACTCGCAGACAGTCGCGGATCGACGACCAAAGCATCAACGAGGAGCGTCAAGGCAACCAAGAGATCGGAAGAGTCAACGAAGAGATCTGGAAAGGCAACAAAAAGCTGGGAAAAGGCAGCGAGCAGATAAGAAAAGGAAACAAAGGGATCAGAAAAGCGACAATAGATCGGAAACAAGAATAAAAATATCAGAAAAATCAACAAACCGAGCAGAAAAGCAACGAAAGTTCTGAAAAAAACGAAAAAAGATCTGAAATAAACCAAAAAGGTCAGTCAAAAAACGACAAAAATCATCTACAAATCTCTGCGGACCGAGCAAAATCAGCAGCGAAAACAGCAATAACAAGTCGGGAGCGAACATGTCAACAATCACGGCCACGCCCCCGCCCTCGCCGGCCAACTTCAACGACGAGCCGCAAATCTACATCACGACGGCCAGCCTGCAGCTGAAGCAGAACTTCGAGGACTACGAGTGGCACACGATGGTGCTGACGCCGACGACGCCGACGACGCCGACGCCACCGGAAGTCATCCAACCAGTGGCGGAGGCGGAACTCGAACCGGAAGCCGACGAGCCATGTCAGACAGCGTGCCAACAACAACCAGTGCAACAGGAGCGACCGCCCCGCGGCCACCAGCTCTGGACACCGGCCGAGCTGCACGGAGTCCCGCAGACGATCTCGACCATTGTGGGCAACTTCATGGACTCCGAGCGCTACCACTCCGAGGTGAACCAGCTGATGGCCCGCCAAACGACCCGGGTTTGATTCGCGCTGCCAGTGTGCATGTGTGTGTGTGTCCTCTACAACCGGTGCCTTCTCGTTCTTACAAAACGTGTTTGTTTTACTCAATGAGTTCTTTTACTAAAAGTGTGTGGCTTCGACTAAACGTGTTAATTTGAATACATAATTTCGTTCATATTCCTCACTATAATTTGGTTAGTTTCATCAGTTTTTTATTTTACTTTTTCAAATTTTTTGTTGTTGTTTTTTTTTTTCGTTTTTGTATGCAATTGAGTTATTTAAATTTATTTACTTATTTTATTTTGCTATATTGAGTTACAATTTTTTATTCTTATAATTTTTCCATCTCTTTATTGTGTGAATTCTGTTAAATTTATTTTTGGTTTATTGTAAATTAAGTAAATTAGAAATTACAAAGAGATCGAAATTGTGTTCTTATTAGGAATATGTGTGAGATTCCATTTAGTATTAAGAAGGGCTTTCAATTTTGAAAAAGCTTCAAATATTTCCATCTACAGAACCTGCAAAAGCACCTGAATTCCTCCAAAACTACCCAAATAATTACATGCAACTATTTCCCGATATAGAACAGGGCTGATGGAGACAAGGCTTGGGAAAATTAACCCCAAAGGACCCCAAGCGAACGGCGACCATTGGAAAAACCACCAACAAATGGGTTCAATAAACGTTCCACTGTCTGCGGTCGGATCCTAGATGGACTCATTATCGACGACTGAACGAAAGAAGGTCACGAAAGAGCAATAAATAAACTCAATACTGATTCAAAGCGAATTCCACAGTAAACACTGGTAAACGGAAGAATTGTCTACAGCCGGCTCAACGAGATAACGAGGTTAAACAAAATAAACGCAAACAATTAGACATGCTCTAAGTAGGGAATCGAACCGACGTAGCGTCGGTTGGAGAATCGTGAAGAAAACACTGGAGCGAAATGTGAATCATTTCCTCTCTGGATTTTGGTATTTTCCCTCAACAAAGTTGAGGTTGTTGACTAACTTTAGAGCTATTGGAAGGCAATAGAAACAATCGCATAAATTCGTCGATGGAGTCGACTTAATTGAAATGCCAGCGAGTTAAAATCTAAATCGAGTCAATGAAACAAAATTTTCCATTAATTGGCAATTATTGAACGTAATGCAGCGAACTCTCGGCGAAACTTTCTGCAAAGTAGCAAATTTTTTCCCAGACTTTTCCCTGAACCCGAACTTTCCGCCCCGAATTCGGGTTCGCCGGTTCACCCACTTCTCTGCCTCCTGCGCGGCTCGTCGGACGCCATTAAAAATTTGCATTAGTTTCGCGAATTCGCGGGAAAATCGATTTTCCATGGCTCACAGCTGGCATCGCGATCTCGCTTCCTTCCTCACTGTGCTATTTTTTGGTCTTTGCGGAACATTAGCAGAACGATGACTCAGAGACGTAGTCGGAAACGGAAGCTCATTATGGCCATTGGGGTGGCCGTTGGTGCGGGTGTGAGGCCAATTTACGGATGTTAGTGAGCGAGGAGGGAGAGAGCGGCAGGGAGAGAGGCAGGGATAGGAAATTCGCGACTCTTGCCTTTTAATGCCTATTAATGGAATCGCAATCAGCGAGTTCTCAACTCTGATTACTGTGTTTCGAGTTCGTTTGAACGCGGTCTTATTTCTCTTGCCCTCTCATTCTCTCTAACTCTATCTCTCCCTCTCTGTCACTCTTTCTCGCTCTGCTGCCTTTGTCTCTCGGAACTTTGACAAACAGTCGGCGACAAAGTGCGCTTTTAGGCGTGTTCGGGCTCTAATTGCAGTTCATTGTCGCAACTTGCGAGTTGCAGCGACGTATGTGAATGCGAAGGTTTCTCTATCCACCATTTTCCAACACCCAGCGCGCATTGTTGTTGCAAGGACATTCTCCTTGCCACATTCCTTCTTCTTCCGCTCGTCCACCGTATGGTAGTTTTGTAGTTCCTGCACTTGTCGCGGCCCCTTCTTTTATTGTTGTCACTCCAACATTGTCGTTTACGGCCTTTGTCGGTGTACGCTTTCATTTGTTGCCCTTCTCCCTTCGTTGTTGCCTTCTCCCTTCGTTGCTGTTGTTGCCCCACCCTCTTGCGTTGTGACTTCGTCAAGGCAGCAGCAGCAGGAACGAGCTCGAAAGTTATCGAAGAAATATCAAAACTTTCCTTAAGTTCAGCAATTAAATTCCACGTGATTGTGAAAAGGACACGCCCACACATCCTCACGCCCCCATGATTTTCGTACCGGTCGTTGTTGTTGTTGCACATAATTAATGGAGACTTCAGCAGGTTGATTGAGCCGAAGAGATTTATTTGAAATTTTCCGGATTAAGGAAAAGTTAAAGGGATTTAAAATTTCAAAATATCGAACATTCAGAATATTTTAAGATATTTTTACTCAGTTTAGAAATTCAGAGATTAAGGAAAAGTTCCTAGATCTAATAAGGTATTCAATATAAGAAAAATTCTGTGGGCAGAAATTTGCAAAAATTCCGAGGGCAAGAAATTTTCAAATTTGCACAATATTGAAATTGGGCTTTAAATTAAAGGGTTTTAAAAAGTTAAAAATATACGACAAGGTCTTCAAGTTCTCAATAATTAATTATTTCCTTCTCCTTATTTTCATTTAAATCAAATGTGAGTCGATATGAACCAATGTTTGTTTGAAATATCGAATTTCGTGATTTCCCGACAAATTCCGGGAAGATCGCTTGCCATTTTCCGATACGCCTCGCATTAGGGGAAATTTGCCCAAATTAAATTCTCGCTGAACCCCAACAGGACGACGCCGAATCACGTCCGAACATAATCCAAGGCAATGCTGCAGTTTCATATTCGACAAGGACACGCACTCACACACGCACACTGTAATTGAGTACAGTGGTGGAGAGGGGGAGAGGGGGTGGAAAATCGTCCCTCGTTGTAGCAACAGCTGCTGTTGTTGCCTGGGGAATTTCCATAATTTCGCCCATAACTCGAGGGCGAACAAATTGCAAACAGATTTGCAGGCCGCCAGGTGGCGACCGCATGGGGTGGTCGGAGTGGTCGCAACAACAACAACAGCACAAGCAGTATCGATAGGAACAGCAACAACAACAAGAACAACAAGAACAACTCGGACAACACCAACATAAATCGTCGCAATCTCGGCCTCGTGATCAATTCCGCATTCAACGCGAACCAAATTAAAATTGTAATTCTTTGCGAGCGCGCCTAAAAGCCAGCCACACTATTTCTCCTCCTGCCCCGTTCGCCGAGTGGACGAAAGAGAGAGCGAACGGCCTCAGCAGGCCGGGAGGAAGACCGGCAGAGAGAGATAGAGAGAAAGTGGGAGGGACGACCTTTAGTTTCATTGTAGTCGACTCGCTGCTGGCGTAAAATTTTAATGCGATTTTTTACGCGCGCACACGGGGTTTTCGCAATCGCTTTCGTGATTGTTTCCACCACCCCCGTCGCCCGCTTCCGGCCGCCCTGGCGCTCCCTCTATCGCCCCCCTCTGCCCGTCGCATACGTGTTAAATTGTTTGCAAAACTAATCGATTTATTCGATTCGCGGAGCCGCGCGGCCGGCCGCGGCCCACCCGGAGCCAAAAGTCTATAATTTATTTAAAAACTTAATGCTTGTTTGTGGTCGTTTTGCCACTCTCTCTCTCTCTCTCTTTTGCCACTCTCACCTCCCTCCTTCTCACTATCGCACCCTCTCTGTATGTTTTGCACCATGCGCTCCTTTTTAATTCGTTCATTCTGATGGACGATTGGCTGAATTGATTCATTTTCAGAGAATGCCGTGATTTGGTCGACGCCCGCCTGCACCTTGGGCTGGCCTGATCAGGTCTGGTCTGGTCTTTGGCTTCGGCTTCGGCTGTGTTTGGAATTTAATTATTTTCATTCTCTGTTCCCTGTTTGTTTTGCCAGTAATGGGAAAAAATTGGAAAACACATGGCTATTTTTGAACGCCCTCTTTGGGGAAATCGTGTGTTGTGTGGCGAATTAATTTGAACCAATTTTGGGACGAAATTGGTAAATAAGGGTTTTGGCAAGGTTTGCAAACAAGGATTACTTTGAGATTTATTGTTATTTCAAGAACACTTTGAAACTGAACCACAAATAGTGAGAAAATTTCTCAAAAACACTTGAATTAAAGTCTCAGATTTCAAAATTAAATAATATTATAATTGAATCTTAAATGTTTTTAGCTGACATTCATGAGAAAATAACATTAAGGTTGGAAGAATGAAGAATGAAGAATGAATGGAAACCGCAGGATTAGGCAAGGCACGGAATTAATGGAATATAATTTAATTATTTTAACCATGTAAACGAAATCCGGTTCCACGCCTCGCGGAGCCTCGAGCGGAGCGACCTCGGCGGTGCGAGGGGACCGCGGAAAGGAGGAGACGCCGCAAGATCTGAGCCGTTCTTCCATCCGCTTTCCTTGCTCGACATCCTTTTAATCCTTTGCATTTAACACAGCGCTCGGTGCCGGCGGCCGCGGCTGCGGCTGCGGCTTTGTTGCTACTTTGCAGCTAAAGGTTAATCCTCAAAAAATCCCCACTAATAACGGGGAGAACCCTCGGCTCGGTCTCGTCCTATCTATGCATATTCCTTGTTCCTTGTTCCTCGTTTCCCGCTCCTGATCCTGATCCTCGTTCCCCGTGCTCGGCAGCTGTTTCTGCGTTGCTTAATAAGCGGACGAATTCAAATACAAATACCTTTGCCGTCATATCCAGGGGATTTGCTTAGTCTGTGTGGGATTTTTCCGCGACGAGCAGTGGGTGGGAGTGTTGGGGCAAAAAGGACGAAGGAATTGATCGGCCAAGGAAGTGCAATCAACGAAAATGGAGAGGAAAAGGATATATTTCGAAATGGAAAAAAATGAAAAATCTAAATGATGAAAACGAAAAATCACATTGAAATTATTTGAAAGAAAGGAATTCACTTCAATTTCAAACAAAATACAAAAAATCATAAATGATGTAAATCAAAAATATTGTCAGGAAAATTTGAAAAAATAACTCTAAATTCAAATTCAAAATCAATATCAATTTCAATCCGATTACAATTTCACTACGAATTTAATAGCAAATCGATCTTCAGTTCCCTTTATTATCACAAATTCCTGTATCTTTTATTTCAAGAAAGTCGCTTTACTTCGCCATTATTTTCCTTCTCCTTCTTATCGCCAATGCTTGAACTCAAAATTATTCAGCCACTTTATTTCACACCGTATTCTCTCGGGCTCCCTCCCTCGCCGTGGACTTTATTGTCGGTTGTTTGTAGCTGTTTTCCTTTCTCTCTCTCCGCTGTCCTCGCCCCGCTATCTGTCCTCATTTGTTCCGTATTACCTGAACAACGACGGCGAAACAGCAGTAACAACTCTCGCTAAACGAATCTACTTGCGGCACCTTCGCGCCCCTCCGGCAGCCCCCTCGCCCCACTTCCCTCCGTCCCCTCGACTCCCTGCCGCTTATCGCGGGTCGCGGGTCGCGGGCCGAGCTCCACAATTTCCGCTCCGTTTCATTTCCGTCAAATGTTGTAAATTTCAAACTTCTTCCCTCGCCTTCCGTCCGCCGCTTCGCCCATTGTTTCGTCGTCTCCCTTGGCCGGGGCTTCACCTCGTGGTGGCTCCGTCATCGCCGTCGTCCTCCTTCGCTCCACTGTCCTTCGTCCTTCGCCACCCCCCCCCCCCCCTTTGTCGCTTGGTAGTTTGTCGCTTGGTGTTTTCGCTCGTATCCTGTTTTCGTCGCAGCGACTTGTGAGGATTTCCTGCTTTTTGCGTGTTTTCCCACAGTTCCCTGCAGTTGTTGTTCGTGTAGTCCGCGTTCTCATAGTTCTTGTTACAGCCAGTGTTCTTGTTTTGTTGTTGTTGTTGTTGTTTTTGTTGTTGTTGTTGTTGTTGTTGTCTTTGTTGTTGTTTGATTTATCGATTTTAATTCGCAAAGCGCTCGCTCCACTTGTGAATCCCGCGCTCGCGTGTGTTTTCTGTGGTTTCGTCTGCCGCTTCTGCTCTGCCGCTGTTCGACTTTTCACACACCAACAGAGCCACCCACGGACCAAGTACAACAACAACGACAACAACGACAACAGCGACAACAACGACAACAACGACACCAACTACAACATCGACACCAAAAACACGGACTTCGTTCCCCAGTTCGACCCACCGCCCTCGCCACCTCCGCCACTCCCAGCACACTATCGTGAGCGCCACCCTTTCCGAACCCCCCACCCCTCGCCGAGCCACCCCTCGCTCTGCCGGGGGTCCCAGCTGCCCGCCCCCTGGCATCCGCAGCTAGAATTTCTTTTGTTCACGCAAAATTCCCCAAAAAGCTTTTCGTTCGTCCGTCCGTCCGTCGGTCTGCACGTCTAACGGTCCTTTTGTCTGTCCGTCCCTCCCGCCGTCGGCCCTTCAGGCCCTCCGTCGCCCGCCAATCGCCAGGATCAGGGCCGGAGGTCGGTGGGCGGAAGTTTCTTAGGCAGCGAGAGCGTTGCAGAAATTTTTCCCCCATTTATTCGGCTCGTTCAGTGGGTCCTTCAGTCCTTCAGTCGTTCCTTCGTTCACTCCCTCAGTCCTGCCGTCATTCGTTCGTGCGGTCGTTCGTTCGTTCGTTCATTCATTCATTCGCTCATTCGTTTAATCATTCGGTCATTCGTTCTTTATTCATTCGTTCGTTGGTTCGATTGCGTGGCTCCGGTGCCGGGTCGAGGCCTCAGATGGCAGGTCCAGAGGTTGTTCTTGTTGTTGTTTTTGTTGTCGATGTTGTTGGTCTTGTTGTTATTGTTGTGCGGGCCTCTCGTCGTTGCCATTGTTCGAGTTGTTGTGGTTGCCGTCGTTGTTTTTGTACAGCCCGCTTTTATTGCAGTTCGAATTTGCTCCATTCCCTTCTCCCGCTCTCTCCCACTATCTCTCTATATCTGCACCAACCCCACTATCTCCCTATCTCACTATCTCTCTCACCACACTACCTGCCTCCCTCCCTCTCTCTCTCTCCAAGAAACGCCCTTTGGAATTGGGTCGAAGTCAAAAATCGACGCGAATCGCGCTGAAACGGCTCAAATGCAGCAGCGGCGACAGCGGAATGGCGAAGAGGAGACCGAGAACAGGCAGATACGAAGAAGGAGAGAGAGACAAAACTCCGACAATCAGAGTGAGAAGGATGCAGGAGAACTTCGGGAGACGGAGCGAGAGCGAGAAACCAAAGAAACCAAGACTACGGGAGTGAAAATAGAGCCAAAGGACGGGAAACGATGAAGAGCAGGAGAGGACGAAGAACACGGAATGGGAAGGAAATAGTTTGATTGTCAAAGGCAGCACTCCAAGAACAACTTGGGCCATAATTTATACTTATAGAGTACAAACGACCCGGCGCTCGCTCGGTCCGACCACCTTCAGTGGCCGGCGAGAGAACATGAAATAAATTCACGTTGAATTCCTCGACTCCCAGCGGACCTCGAGAGGATTCATTGAATTTCGGTTATTTATTGTGTGTATTTAACTGGGAATTGCATTGAGAATTCCACGATTCCCCAGATTGTTCTTGGGTTCTCGTGTGCTTCACAATAATAATTTACGTTGTTCGCTTTTGCGGCTTCCGAAAACATTTTCCCATTTAGAGATTTTCAATTTAGAGCGGCGAAAAGTTTTGATACGATTGAGGAACAAAAAATAAAAATATTATATTTCTAATACATACATGGAATAAAATTATATCCTAGGTCATTTTCTTCTCTTAGGAAATCCATATTTTAATTTAAACCCAAAGCATCAGCCTCCGAAAGCATTAAAATTGGAGATATTCAAAATAGCGTTGAAAATAAAATTAAAAATGTAAATTAATATATTTAAACCCAAAAATTTGATGAAAATGATAAAAAATAATCTGTTCTAACAAAACTCACTCCTTAAAATAATAACAAAAAAAAAATAAAAATGATATATGAATATATTTCCCTTGGTAGTTTTAAGCCATTTAAAGAGCAAACCATCAGCCCCCCAAACCATTTCAAATTGACATATTAAATGTAGTATTGGTAATAATTGCATTAATGAATTTATTTAAACCCCATAACTTGATCATAAATAAAAAATCCCATTACGAATAACGCTAAATAACAATGATTCACTGTACAGAACAGACCAGCAGTATTTTGTTGAATCTGATTCAACTCCCTACTCGAACTCTATCTCTTGACTGAGGTCACTTTAAATCTGTTGGCCCGCCGCTTGGCGTGCCTGCGCCTGTGCCTGCGAATAGATGACATTAACGATGCATGGAAATAGCAAAGCCCAAAAAGCCCCCAGAACCCCATCCAATTGAAAGCAATGACCGGCCGAAATCGACCCGGTGGGCGGCCCCGGGGTGGGATCAAAATAGAACTGAACTGATGCCATTGCGAAAAGGGTCCGAATGTAAAATTGAAAATTCCTCTGGTCGGGAGGGAGGACGAGAGGAGATCGAGAGGAGGACCGAGGCATGACCGGGGAGTTCCGGATCCCTTTCCCGGAGCTCCGGAGCCCGACTTTAGGCAAATGAGCAGCCGTTGCTGCCGATGGTGTCGGCCTCAACTATGCTGGTTGTTGTAATTAAATGAAGCACCCTTGTTGGGGTCGTTCTTTTTGTTGTCATGCTTGTTGTTGTTCTTCCTGCATTAATAGTTGTTATTGTGGCCCTAGTCTTCTGTTGTCTGTTGCGGCTACTGTGCCCTTGTGTTTGGCCATTAGTTTCACTCGATAAATTTGTTGTTTGCCCGCTTTTTCGCCCTGCCCTCCATGTGAAGCCTCCAGGTCCTGGCCGTCATCGTTGGTGAGTGTGTGTGTGTGTGTGTTTCTATCTTGATGGCTCCAGGCCTGCAATTAGTGAGGGTCTAAAAAAAGTCCACCAACGAGGCGTGGCAATAAACGAAAATAATGTCTCAATGGAGCGCGTCTTCGGGGGACCAGCGGAGTTTGAATTAAGTCAAGTGGAGGATTTTATTAATATAAATTGAATGGGACAAATGCAACAAAAAGCCAATCCACCTAAGGGAGGAAGTTTTTGAGGATTTTCCTTTTCACTTTTAAAAAACCCTCTTTGAATAGAGAATTCTCATGGCAACATCGCACAAAGGAAGGACATTTTTCCGAAAGCTCACTCATTAGGATTTTCTATTTCGCTTCACTGCCAAGTTTCCCCATCGCCACAGCCTCCGCCACATTTTTCACGGAACATTTAACGGCCGCTGGATGTGCCTGATTAGCTTCGCCTAAAGCGTCGTCCTCTGAGTCCTAAAAGCACTTTTCATTAGCCGCCCGGGACCGCGCACTAAAGTTGGGCGCTGGGCTCTCGTCGCCGGCAACGACATCGAGGACAGTGAGCCGGCGCCTAAAGGTATGCAATGCAACGTCATCGCCATCGCGAGGCGAATAAAAATCGCCTCCTGGGACTGGGACTGGGACTGAGGCAACCACGTCTGGGTCGGGCAGAAGGCCAGCGACAGGAGACAGAGGGAAGTGGGGGGAGAAGGACATATGGAGAAGAGAGAAGAACAGGGGGAAGAGTGGGACAAAATCGAACGGTGAAGGGGAATGGGAAGGAACTTAAGCTGGAATCAGGTCAGCTCGGCTGCCAGCCACAAGACGCAACTCAAGCTGCCTTCGAGATGGAGATGGAGATGGAGATGATGACGTTGATGGCGACGGCGATTAGGACGAAGACGACGGCGACACTGTGGAAGGCGATGAAAATGAGGGTGAGGGTGAAGAAGGGGAGGAAGAGGATGAGACTGAGACTGAGGGATGAGGATTAGGGCGAGGAAGAGGTTGAAATCGACGAAGAGGTTGAGGACGACGAAGAGGTTGAGGACGAGGAAGAGGTTGATGACGATGGTGCGGGAGATGACGACAGTCACGATGAGGATGGGGATGGCGACGAGAATGAAGGCCAAGATGAGGCGACGAAGAGGAAGGATGAGGCTGAAGACGAGGCCGGAGAGGAGGCTGGAGACGAGGCTGGAGACGAGGCTGGAGACGAGGCTGGAGACGAGGCTGGAGACGAGTGCATGGACGAAGATGAAGACGAACATGAGGACGAGTCTGAGATGACGACAAGGACTGCGGACCACGTGGACGACAACGACGTCGAGTACGGAGACGACAGCGATGCGAAGCCGAACCCTGACGAGGATGAGGACTACGAGGTGGTGGAGGAGGAAGACACGATGAAGAGGGGACGGACTTCGATGACGGTGGAGATGACGTCGAGGAGGAGAGCAATTGGTGATGCCAGGAGGATGAGGGCAGGGATGGAATCCATAACAACCTGATGGTTTTGAGGGAACGACGGAAGGAATTGTGGAAGACGAAGGGTGAGGAAAGGAAGGAGAAAAGAAAGCAGGAAAAAAGAAAGCAGGAAAAAAATTAAGAAGCGAGAATGAAAAGGCGAGGGTGAAGAACTAGCAATGAAGAGAAAGCTAGGTTGAAGGAACGAGGATGAAGGAACAAGGAAGGTGAAGACCCAAGGATGAAAAGCCGAGGATGAAGAGCCGAGAATGGAGGAACGAGGGGAAGTAGAAAATGTGAAGAAGCGAATTCGAAGGAACGAGGTTGAAGAAGCGGTGACGCTTGGACGACTTCACAGCTGCAACGGCAACGACGTCCCGGTTATGATGACGTTATTAGTTATTGGAAGGTATCAGGAAGAGATCGGTTCGGAGAACGACGAAAAGAAGCCAAAAGAGGGGGGAGAGAAGGAATTTGAAAACCCATTTCAGTTGCGCAATCACGGATGACGTCGGTTGGCAGCGGTTGGCACAACTTGCAGTCACGTTGTTTAGCACACTTTCCTCGAAGCCAGTTCCCGAGAACCGGAGTCCTCGGCCAAGTGCCCACGGCAGGAGGGGGGGTGGTGGGTGGTAGAGACGTAGGTGGGGCTCTGAAAGGGGCGGCGAGCCAAAGTTTATAACGAAGTCGTAGATTCTGACAATGAGTGAAAAATAGTCGCCGATGTCGCAGTGAGTGATGTCATCTCATCTCATCTCAGCTCATGGTAATGCTCTTGGAGAGCAGCGACAGCGACAACGACAACGACAACAAGGTCAGGATGCTGAGGAGGCGGCGGAGGAGCTGCTGCTTTGACGTGCAATTGCAGGCTGTCTGTGGACTTAACACGTTGGCGAAAATAAACCTTGGCACACATTTAGGCCTGTCGAGGGATGGCTCTAAGCGAACGTGAACGTGAAGGAGGAGCAAAACGTGCAGAGGAAAGTGGAGAAGGTGGCAAACGATGACGGCGAAGGCGACGGCGACGACGATGAAGACAAGTGGCGCTCGATGGCGTTTTACGAGACACTTGGCAAAATCTTGCCTACTTTCGGGCATATTACGAATGTGTTTTGCATATTTTACGGCTGCCGAGTCACGACAAACGGCTCAAAATGGCTGAAAGTGCTCGAAATGCAGCCGCACGCTTTTGGCATCGTCGAACTTCGCCCTCCTCCTCGAACCTGCATAATTTATCTCGAGTGTAATTATCCGTTCAGAAACTTATGACACCTCAAAGTATGCAATAAAATTCGCCTTCGCGTCCGCAAACGAATGTCGAGAGCAATAAAAATCTGTCACATCGAATAATAAAGCGATTCCTCCCTCGCCTTCTTCTCCGTACGCCTTCAGGTCGCCTCCTTCTCCCTCTGCTTGCCTGCTACGCCTTAGTAGTTATTGCAGCTGAAGACAATGACGAGCATCACATTCCAGAGACATGAACGAGACTCGCCAACAACAATGAAGCCAACAGCGACATCGGCTGTGGGCCAAGCCATAAGCCAGGCGAGGTGAGAGCAGGAGGTGGAAAGGAGCACGGAGGGAGTGGCAGAGAGGAAGATGGAGCAAAGTATGTACAAGTCACACACAGAGGAGTGCAATAAAAATATTTAAATTAACATTTCGCTTCAATTCATTTTGCTTTATATGTTTTTCTCTTGTTTTGCTCGTTTCTCCCCGCCCGTGCCACGCTTTGACATCTGTGACCTTTAATGCGACCTCTTTATTTATTTATTTTACAATCGTTCTCAATGTTTGCCGTCGCGAGCTCTCACTGTCTTTTACTCCCGTCCCCTCTGTCCCACACTTGCTTGGGGCATCGTGTCTGCCGTGCGAAAATTTCCATGTTCGACTCAAGTTTTTTGTGTTGTTTCTTCTGACAGCTGTCACTAATTTCACGGCTCACATTTGACATCTCCAGCCCCTCTTCCACTTCTTCCTTTTCTCACCTTCCCACTTCTTCCTCTTCCTCTTCCTGCTACCTCCTGCATTTGATTAATATTTTCTCGGATTTCCCTGCTTTGCCATTTCGTTCTCGATTTTAATTTCCCCTTTGATATACTTTTCCTTTCGATTCTCGATTCGATTTTGATCCTTCAACTCTCTCTTCACCTTAACCCTCTATTCGACTCTCTTAGATGCATGAAGTTTGATGCGGGAAGAGTTCGAGCTCTGCCTCCGACGCCCGGCCCGACCTGACTTCGCGACCTTTGACATTCATATCCCCTTCCCCTTCCCCTTCCCCACTCCCACTAGCATCGATCGCTGTCTCTGTCTCTCTTCGCTCGGCGAGTCCTTCTTGGCCACTGGCTCCGAGTCTTTGACTAAGGAGCTTCGTAATCAAATGATTCTGCAGTTGTGTTGGTGCTGGTGTCGCTGCTAATGTCTTGCTTCATTTGTGCTTGTTCGTCAATGTTTGTCAGTGTGCTGCTCCTGTGTTTGTGAGTCTTTCGAGGTGCGTTTGTGAACCTCTGTTTGTGTTTGTTGTGTGTCCGTGTGTGTGCGTGTATGTGTGCGGAGTGCTTCTTTGTGTTTGTGTTTTGCCTTGGTTGCTCATCCGGCTGACATGAAAGTGATTCGCCAGATACATTAGACGACGACTCATGATGACCTCATGTTTTCCATTCACTTTTTATTTTCCCTCACGTCATCCTTGTTTCTGTCTTTCTACTACTATATTTCCACTCTATATCTTCGCCCTCCTCCGTCATCTGTAGCACTTGTTCGCACTTGTTCTCAATTTTCATGGTATTTCCAATGTCTTTCGCTGTCCGCTCGAGACGCTTTCCATGACATTTAAAATTGAATGAGAAACATAAAAATCGTATTTCAAATTAAATGGACAGAGAGAGGGAGAAAGCTGTATAAAAGGGATTTATATAGACCGAGATTGAATTTCCCCGTACCAAAAGATGGAGCTAGATTTACTGAAACAATTGTAATATTTAAGCTATCGAATTTTGTTGATTTGTAATTCTGAACTCAGGAAAAAATTGCATACTTTTTGGATGGAAATTATTTCGCAAATGTCTTTATGCATATTATTTTCAACAGTTATTGGACGATGGTATCCGAATACTAATAATTTGGGAACTGCTTCCTGCGCAATTTAGAAAACTACTGAAAATACTGAGGAATCTCTTGGTTGAAGAGAAACACCATGCCCTATAGCCTACCATTAGGCGTTCTTCCAGGAGAAAAGCAACAGCCAAGAGGCCAATCGGAAGGTGGCAAATAAATCTCAAGTGATCAGAGAAATCATGACTTTATTTGACAACTCTTTCTGAGACTTTTCCTTGGGAATCTGTGACATTTTCTTTCTTTTCTGAGACTTTGTCATTGTGATCTCGGAATTGTTCATTCATTTGCTTTTCTTACCCTGAGACTTAGTCTTTCGAATCTAGAGCCTTTGACTTTTACTTCGAAACTTGACTCGATCTTTAATAATTTCTCTTTTATCCCTGAGAATTTTTCTGTAGAATCTTGAACTTTTTCTTTTATCGCAGAGGATTTTTGTTTATAATCGGTGACTTTTCTTTAAACCCAGAGACTTTGTCTTTATAATCTACGACTTTTTCGTTATAATCTATAACGTTTTCTGCAAACCCTTAGACTTCTTCTATATAATCATTGACTTTTTCTTATTTCCCTCGACCCTGAGACTTTGAGACTGTTTCTTTTAACTTTTTCAGCGCACCCTCAGACTACTTGAATATAAAGACCAATTAGTAAAGGCTCTACCCAAAAAAAGGGCTCCTCCCGACTAAGGATTTTGTGATTTTCGCATGGGACTCACCATTCGTGGGCGACATCTCGTAGGCAGCATTCTCGTCGTCGTCCATGTTCTGCTCGCCGAACAGCTGCTCCTCGGAGAGGAACTCGGCGTCCTCGTTCGATGTCTGCGATGAAACTACTTGGTACGAGGGCGGCGTCAGGACTCCGTTCTTGTTGCCGTCGCCGAAGATGTGCAGTTGATTCAGTTGTTGCTGTTCCAATTCCAGCTCCTGCTGCTGCTGCTGCTGATGCTGGTGCTGTTGCAATTGTGTGGCCGACTTCGGTTTAGCAGCCGAGGCGAGTTGTATGTGGTGGCATGGAAGAATTGTTGTGAGCAAGAGGAAAGCGTAGATGATGCGCTTGCAGCTGGAGACGGCGGCGGTAGCAGCCACAGTTGTTGTTGTCGAAGTTGCAGTTGATGCCGCCATCGTGCGACAATTTCTGTCAACCCTCATTCCATTGTTGCTGACGACGGCTGTCGGAACTTTTGCAACGGCTTTGGCTGCTGCCGAAACTCCTGTCGTTGCTGCTGTTGCTGCTGTTGCTGCTGCTTCTGGCGCTGCGGCGGCTGACGTTGCTGGCGACGATGATAATACTAATTGTGTTCTTGTTGTTCTTGTTGTTGTATTCACTATTGTTTTATATACATAATCGAGTAGGCGGCGGCGACGGCGATGGCGGCGATGACGATATGATTGCTGCAGAGCCCTGGCCATGCCTTCCACGTACGACGACAGCAACAGCAGCAGCCACATGTGAGACGTGGCCGACGTGGCTGCTGTTGTTGTTGGTGGTTCTGCTGTTGGTTCTTCCTCTGCTACTGGTTCGCGTTCCTCGCGTTCCATCGACCGCGGCGATGCAGTTGTGACGGTTGGTATTGGTATTGGTGTTGGAGTTGTTGTTGTTGTTGCTGTTGTTGTTGTGGCCGACTCCGCCCGGTCGCGCCTTAGGCGGCCGCGTCGGCGACGACTGTTGAAATCTATCGTCATTTCCGGATTGTGCTGTTGCAGATGGCCCGAAATGTTGCAGTTGCTCAGGCTATTCTTGTTGTTGTTGGTGCCGTTGCAACCGCTACTTTTGTTGCTGTAGCCGGTGCTGCTGCCGCCGCTGGGCGTTGCCAACATTTCCAGAGCCATGGGGTCTGCAGTTGGAGCTCGAACTTGGTTTCCGCCTGGAATTAGATCATGTTGCAGCGATTTGTGGCTGCTGCTGCTGCTGCTGCACTCGGCAACATTCGCCTGCTGAATGTCGCTCTTCGCATTAGCGTTTGGAAAATCAGTGGTTGTTGTGGTTGTTGTCGCTTCCGCTGCCGCTGCCGCTGCCGCTGCTTCGGTTTCCGCTGCGCCCTCGATCGCCGAGCGATTTTTCTGCCGTTCGCCTTCGCCGACGACGACGACATTCAGCAACATCCCGGAGCTGCTGCTGCTGCTGCTGCTGCTGTTGACATCACTTTTTCCGCTCCTAGCAACAACATCATGACACGACTTGTTGTTGTTGTTGCTGCTGCTCGCTGGCCAAACGATCACATCGACAACATTTTGCAGAGCTTTTGGTTCTTGTCGAGGTCGCTCTTGTGCTTTACCTTCTTCCTCCTGTTGTTCTCGTTGTTGTTGTCGTTCTAGTATGTGATGTTTTAGTAGTTTTTGTTGTTCTTGTTGTTGCTGTTGTTGTTCTTGTGTCCCATGCAACATTGGACCCATTTAATGGTTTGTTGTTGTTGCTGGCTTCACAAAATCCCCCCCGCTCTCTCCGGCAACATTTTGCACCTCGGCTTCTATTGCTATCTCGCTCGCTCTAAAATGAAAACCTTTGCTGATCGTTGTTGTTGTTGTTGTTGTTGTTTTTTCTGAAACTTTTCGTTATTGTTGTTGCTACAGTTTTAGTTTTTGTTGTTGTCTCCTCTCCTCGGCTTTGGTTTTGTTGTTGTCGTTATTGTTATGATAATTATTGTTGTTGTTCGGAAGCTTGTTTCATTTTTTTGGTTTTGTTATAGTTTATGCTAGTAGAATTTGTTTATGATAACTACTTATTTTCTTCTTCTTCTTCTTCTTAGTGTACTTTAGAGAAAATGTCTTTGGTTAAAAAATTTAAATCAATCAGCAATTGATTGCTTTTGTTTTTGTTTTTGTGGCTGTTGGTGTCTTTAGAAAAAGAGAAAATTTAAGTTCGAGTTAAATTTAATAGAATTCAATACGTTTTCATGCAATAAAGTACTAAATGTAGTGTTTTCGTAATTGTAGTAGTAGTAGTAGATTTTAGTAGTAGACTTAGGTAGTAGATGAAATAGAAGACTTGGAAATTGTTAAAAATCCCTCGATTTTTCTCAATTTATATAACTTTTTTGTGTTTTTCTTTTTTTGTTTTTGCTAAATTTTACGCTATTGATACGGATTTTTTATTTCTTGTGTTGCTATTTTTTGTTTTAAATAATCTTTTACTAATCTTTTACTTCTTTCAGTTACTACTTTCTCGAATACTACTATTTTCTCCAATGACTACTATTTATTTCTGTCCGTTTATTATTAATCTATTAATTAATTTATTATTAAATATTCATTGTTAAATCCTGGCCTTTGTTATTCCACCTTCACTATGGAAATTTTTGAATACTTCGGTTCGACCCACGCGATTTTTACACACGGTTTCTTTAGTTATTTTATTTATCTTACAGCTATTTTAAGACGTGTGAAATTAATTTATTTCACTTTTTATTTATACATTTTCCTTTACATAAAATTGTGAGTTATCTTCTTTAAATACAAAACGATATTTTATTTGAATTTGCATTGCATTCGCGATATTTTCCTCGAATTGTTTATTTTAATGCATTCGATATATTTTTTTCGCGTGAATTCGCCTCCGGATTTTTTGCCTCTTATCACACACACATTTCTTTCTTTTAGGTATTCTCTACGTCGCACACCCCGCCGCCCGCCGCCCGCTGCCCCGGCCGCCCTTTTGTACGCACACTTTTTCTCTGTATTTGCTTCACACGCATTTCGCACACACGCACACATTTTTCAGCATTTTCTCACTCTCACTCGCTTCGTTCGCTCTCTCGCCAGCTCCCCCACTGCTCTCGTCGCTCGCTTTCTTACTCTCTCTCTCACGTCTTTGGCGCCGTCTCTCGCGGCGTTGGGTAAAAAGTTTTGTCTCTGCACGGCGGCGAAACCCGCAGAATTTGTTCACTAGAAAATCAGACACCGAAAAAAAACACACGCGTTCAGCGACTCCCGAAAATATGCCACATTTTTTACACACTTTCGAATTCCCCTTATTTTGCTCACTAAACTTTGCACTCCCGTTAATTGCGGTTGTTTTTAATTTTTTTCATACATCATTGAATGGTTTTACTGTCACTGGAAATCTGCGAAATTTTCTCCGAACCTTTTGCTACGAAGCCTCGGCTCCGAGTCGGGTCCAGCAGCAGCGGCCGCTGGTGCAGAACCTCCAGGCTTCAGTCGGAACTCGGTTCCTGAACTTCAGCAGCTGCTTCTTCTTTAGTTTTTGCAATTTTACTCTTGTTTTGTTGCTGTTCACTTGCAGAAAACTTGGTTTTTTATTTTTTATTTTTTTTTTTTTTGTGGTTGTTATTTGTGGGGAGAAAATGAACTGAACTGAGAAAAAATCTTGACAATTTGTAGCCGACCACGTCTGGACGCTCCTCGCTGAACGCGTTCCAACGACGTTGTGGCGCTGCGTCTCGGCGGAACCCTCGGCGAAAGTTGCGAAACGCTGGCTTCCGTTCGGCTCGCCTCGCGTCGCTCGTGTCGCGTCGGTTCGTGTCGGTTCGCGTCGTTCGTGTCGTGGGAATTATGGCAACTCACGCGAGCGCGGGCTTCCAGGCGTCGCTCTCGCGCCGGGCTTGGCTCGGCTCGGCTCGGTCGACGTCGCGCGCCTCGGGTCACTCCGGCCGCTCGAGGCGAACTCAAGGACCCGAGTGGAACCCAAGTGATGTCGTTGTTCCGCAGAGCGCTGCAAGAGAAAAGCATTTTTATTAAAAATACCAAATACATCATTTAATGCTTAAAAAAAGTGTTCAATGCATTAGTTTTCTATAAAATTTCCTCAACTCAGTGTTGACTGTTATTTAAAAAAAACTCATTGGATTTTCTCTTTTTTAAATCCGAATTTTTGAGTTTTCTTCTCATTTCACTCCCAAACACCGACTTCACTCATTCTCCGCACTCATTTTCCCACTCTCCCGGCTCTCTCTTCACATGCCTGCCCCTCCCTCTTCCCCTTTCTCTTTTCCGACCCCATCGGGGAATATTTTCTAGCTCAGCTGTTCGTGCCTCGGCGTCCTGAGGCATCGAAACCCAAAAACCCAGTTGATAAAAATCAACTTTCGTTTTTCTCTATTTAACGAATTTCGCTGTCTGTCAACCGCTCCCTCCCCCACTCTCTCTATCACTCTCTCTCGCTCTCTCTCGGTCTCTTCCAGCCGGATGTCTCTTCCAGCCCTGTCTCTCGCGCTCGCTCTCACACACATTTCGCACCACCTGCGTCTTGGAAGCTGCCATAAAAGCGGATGCGGAAGTCTCTCGCAGTCGGCCTGCGCAAAAGCTCTCGTGTTCCGACGTGGCCGCGCAGGAGTCCGCTCTCTCTCGCTCTCTCTCTTGCGCTCTCTCCGACATGCTGATCCCATCTGTATTTATATATATTTGTACATCCCTGCGAGAGTCCTGCCTAGTTTTCGAGTTTTCTTTCGGGCCGTCCGAGCCCGAACGATTTTCTAGTTTAGTAGGTGAAACTGCGAGAGCGGATGGTGTGGACTACATCGGCATGTGAGTACGAGCGGACGATTCCGAGTGTGTGACGGGTGGTGTGTGTGTGTGTGCGGGAGTGTGTGTGTGGGAGTGTGTGTGAATTGTTGTCTAGGTTCATCTGCTTCCCGTTCTGGGAGCCTGGGCGATTTTGCGGTCTCCTAGAGCAGAGCCCGATAGACGAGTGCGTGTGAGAAACGCTGATGGAGGCAGACAAAGTGGGGAGCGAGGGCCGAAGGAGGGAGCGAGAGCGAGAGCGAGGTAGAGTGAGAAATTGTGAGCGAAGTGGAGGAAGCGAGAAAACAAAAACCACTGAAGGCAAGAGGAGAGCGAAGGATTCATTTCGGCTTATACTATTAATTTTTTTTTTTTGTTTGCTAATTCTTCCTTGTTCGATCTCTCTATCTCCGGGCTGGTTTCATCGCTTCCTGTCTTGTTCGCCTCCCTCTCGCTCTCCCACTCCAACTTCCCCACCCTTGGTGCCTGGTCTCTGGGAAATTGCTTTCGTTTCCCATTGAAGTTGCAGCTTCACCTCTGGCTTCCTTATTGCTTCCTCCTCCCCTGCTCCGACTTCCTTCCACTCCCAACCTCTCGCCCTGTTCCATTTTCCATTCGTGCAGTCTTTTCGGTCTTCCTCTTCTTCTTCGCAGGGTTCCTCTTGGCCTTCTTGTTCTGGGCCGTCCCTGGCCAGCGCCTCCTCGGGCCATTATCTCGCTTCGGTCCGTCCTCGCCGCGCCGCGCCGCGCTCGTTGTGTCACTCGCCGTCCCCCGTTCTCGCCCCACCCTCTTCTCGCTCACCGCCATCTCCCACTCTCACCTTCCTTCAACTTCTCTCCCTCTTCTCTGCCGCACTCCGCTCACCGTAAAGCATTCTCATTCACACGCGACGCTTCCTTCGATCCTGATCTTTCAATCGCCCTCTGCCTTTCGTCCTCGCTCACTGTCTTTCTCTCACTCGCTATCTCTCCCTCTCCAACTCATTCTCAGCCGCACACACTCTCTCTCGCACTCTCTAGCTGACTCCCTCACTCCTCGACTCAGGCTCTCGATTTCCTGCTCACGCTCTCTCTCTCGCTCCCTCTCTCGAAGCCACTGCATTTCCTTCTTGCTCTCTCTCTCTCGATTTCCTTGTGGTTCTCGCTCCTCTCTCAGCCCTCGCCTCTCTCATGCCTCTCTCTCTCTCCCTGCCGCTCTGTTCACCACGCCCCCCCCCCCTCGACCGTTCGTGTCCTTCCGCCCCCCGCCCCCAGCCGTTCTGGACATTTTCGCTACTATCGCCGTTGGTGATTGCGTAACGTAAAGCTTAACGAGCATTGTTGTTGTTGTTGTTGAAATTGTTTTTCTCGCCGTGCTGCACGTTGTTGTTATTATTCTTGTTCTTGTTCTTGTTGTTGTCGTTACCCGTGTTCACATTGTCAGTGTGTGGTGGATGTTGTTCTTGTTGTTGTTGTTGTTGTTGTTGTTGTTGTTGTTGTTGTTGTTGTTGTTGTTGTTGTTGTTGTCCTCGTCTATGCAGCCCTCGCGAAACTACAAAAGTCTCTCCCCTGCGTAAATGTGTCGGTGGGTCGGTCGGTCGGTCTGCGTGTGCTTGGGTGTGTTTGTTGTATGTGTATGTATTTGTCGCTGTTCGTGTGTGGGGCCGCCTCGCGTTTGCCGACAAACATCGCGTTTCGTCCTTGTCACGATTTACTTTGCCTCACTTTGAAACTTGGCGAAAATAACAAATATTTTGGAACTGAAATTCTGATGCCCTCATACGTGGTCCGCGGCTCCGTTACTTGGGCTTGTTCTTCTTCTTCCCCGCCGCCACAACCTTGATTTTCCACCTGACTTCCTGCGAGTACGAATTAAAAAAAAAAAAAAACAAAAAATAAACTACCGCGAATAAACATAATTTCGTAGCAAAGTCAAATGAAGACGAAGATAGATCTCGACTAGTGACGTCATCAATTGCTGAGCGTTTCGTGCTCTCAGCTCTTTCGGTGAGTGGATGAAGGGAAAAATAGAAATAAATAATAAAAGAATTGATAACATGTTATTTCAATTTGTAACAGGAACAATATCAAAAAATAAATAAATAAAAATACATCTCAAAGTTACAGAAATTGAGTTTGAAAACAAATAAAAAACAATTATTACAATTGAAAAATAGTTGTCAAAAGAGAATTAAAAAAATATTAAAATATTTTACTACAAAATAACTAAAAAAATAATCTAGTCATTAGATAAAACGTCATTAAATACTACGTCGCTTCCTACATCACCACATTAAGCTAGTATCACATGCTTAAAATGGATCATGTTTTCCACTAATTATTTCCCGATGTTGAATTATTTATTATTATTGCCGCCGACTTCTTCTACTAAGCCTGTTATTCATCAAACCTGCAACGGTGATCGGTCTCGCAGTCAATTAACTTTCTTCTGAATATTCAAAAAGTTATCATTCTCCTCGAAATTAGCATCGTCAGACTACATTTCATTCAAAAGTAAATTCCGCTTATATTTAATGCAAAATGAAATTCTCATTATATCTGTTTTTTATTCAAAATTAAATTCTAATATCTGATCTTTATTCAACAGTTATTGCTTCAATTTCAATACTTTTTGTCTCCTACTTTTTAATACAAAATTAAAATTCAATATTTTTTCAAATTCACAACTAGAAGTCTTACCATTTTTAAATGTAATATTAAATATAAATATAAATATAAAATATAAATATATTATTGAAACTGAAAAAAATGTCCGTTTTGATTCAAAATTGAATTCATTACATTTTTAATTTGAACAATAATATTATATATAAAATTGGAATTGTTTTAATTTAATTATTCTTACTTCAATTCAATATAAAATCTCAATTCATTTTGTAATTCACAAAAACTTGTTCTTCCCATTTGTTCGACATGAAACGTCTGCTTGGTTTTTTGTGTGTCTTAATTGCAATCCGACATGATATTTCTAGTATTTGTTAAATTCGACATGAAATCTCCGATCTCTGGTTATTTAGAATGAAATCACACTTCATTCTAAATCTCCATTTCGTTCTGATCTCCGAGTCCTCCGCTTCTCACTGCTATTAAAAATCATAATCCGCAATCAATTGTTCCCAGAATTGTTCGCGCTACACAATTATATCAGCCCGAGTTCGGCCTCATTAGCATACAATGTGCTGTAGGAGAATTTATTTTCGCTTCCGCCGATCCACCCAGGGGCCTGCGATCGAGCACAGTGTATTAATATACAATATATAGTTTTTTCCATCCGACGTCGACAACTGATACCGAGCACGCGGTCGAGGGCGAGCAGAAATATCGAACGGAATACGCAAATTAATTACTTTTAATTATTTTGAATTACTTTTCATTAAACACACGTTCTCGTGTCCCGCAGACGGGATGCAGAGGGGGCGGAGGCGTGGGGCGTGGCATGACGTGGAATGCGGGGAACGTCAAATGAAATGGCGCAGTGGAGAATAAAAAGTGATGTGGTTTACTTTTTGTACTTTTTGTTTTTACATCAAACCACGGAAAATCTCGAAAAAGGCAAAAGTCAGTGGGAAGCCGAGGAGAGGGTTTTAATTAAAATATTAATCGAGTGTCAGGTGGAGCAAATGGGGGAATTGCGATAATTTAGGGATCGTGACTAATGAGAAATTATGTTGGATTAAATTGGTCACAAATTGAATAAAAATCTAGACAGGCACTTGAAAACCTTTGATGAATTTATATATTTTTATGTTAATTAATACTAGTCAAAAACTATAAACTAGAAAACTGAAATAATTTTCGTCAGAAATTCAAATTTAATTTTTTCGTTATATATGTTCAAGAGAAATTCAAAATCAACTGTTCTGAGATAAGAGGGAAAATATTCAAAAGCGACTTAATCTTCAAAACACGAAAATTGGGACATTTCGGAGACTTTCTGAGAAATTTCTAGTGAGGTTTGGGAAAGACCGAATGGTGTTAAAGGGGTTTGATGGAGATCAACGAAATTATTCCGGGTTTTTCGACCAGCAAGAAAATAGTCTCAAAGACAAAGACTCGAATACCGTGATTGCGGCTGCTGTGAGCGTCGACTTGTCGGCATTTCCGTGGGGGAAATTGGAAAGAAAAGAATATTATGTTGTTTTGCTTTTATGGACCGTTAAAACCAGGTAGCGTTCAACGAACACACACGAACATTCACGTGCCCTCGTGTACAGCTTCATTGTGTTGCTGTCACCTGACACGAACCCGCACTCACACTCACACAGCCGCACACGCACACGCACACTTTTGCGGACGACTCCTGTCAGAGCCATGGCGGATGTCGCTTATCTTTTATCTCCCTTATCGCTGGCTCGATGTGTACAACAACAACAGCAACAGCAAAAACACAGCGGGAAATGGTTTTTCACACACACACACGCAATCAACGGCCGCGACACACGCACTTTAAATTCGTTCAACTTCCGATGGAATCGAAAAAAAATTCTTTTCGTTTAACAATTTTGTGCATATTTTTCGACTTTTGTTTTTCGGTCTCCTCTCTTTCCGCATGCCTTCAACTCCCTCATCACTGCAGCCTCTCACTCTCTCTCTCTCGCTCCCTCTCCCTCTCTCGCGACCTCCCGCCGCTCTTCGCTCAAAATTTCGTTCGTTCGCTTTTTATTTGTGTTTTGTGTATCGTTTCGGCTGGCATTTGTTGTTGCCGTCGCGTGTTGTTGGGTTTGAGAATTTCCTTTGTTTTTGTTGCTCTTGTTTCTTGTTTCACCAGAATTCACGCGATTATATAAGTCGGAAATTTTTACTATTGCTATTATTGTTATTAAATTGCTGTTTTTGCCAATAATGAGTGATGATAGAAATTTAATTTCTTTTTTTATGTTCAAAATATTTTTTTAAAATCTTGTTAATTAAAAATGGAAAGGTTCCAGCATTTGATTTTATTTTCTTAACTCATCCCCTCACACGCCCCCCGGCCGAGCCGCCGGGCTCCACCTGGTTATATAAAATCGCCTGGTTCTCTTCTTCTTTCGCTTCGCCCCTCATTCATTCACTTCATGCACGCGATTCGCCGCGAATCCTGCGAAAATTCGAAAATTCCTTACGTTTTCACATTTCCCTCGACTGCTCGACGGTTTTGTTATGGAATTTCACTGTCGATAAAACTCTGACAACTTTGCAAAAATTTAAGAAACCAGAAGAAGAGTGTTTTTTGTGTTTAGGAGGAAAAAGAAATGCTTTCGGAAATGTTCTTTCGCCGCCAGACGTCGGACGAGCGTTCGTTGCGGTGGACGAAAAGGAAATTTTCAACTTGTTTGGATGGTCGGGCTTCAGCGGCGGCGTCGGTGTGGACTGGGTGCAACAACAACAAAGGCAATAAGAACAACAAATCGCCACCAACAACAACACAGCCTCGAGTGCCACACGCGGCACTGGCGACGACGGGAGAGACTTCGAAAGCTCTCTCTCGCAGCTTTTCCCCATCGCCCTCTCTCTCTCGCTCTCGCTCTCGCTCTCCCACGGCAAGCGGAGCGCATTCCGAAACTCTCAGCTCTCATCACCTCTTGCTCTCCTCCTTCCCGGCAGCCGCTCGGCTATTGGCTTCCCGCTCTCACATTGATTTCTCCCACACTCGCAATTAACGAAGTCACGTGTTGTTCCAGCTCACAGTGGAGCAAGCAAATGTTGTGGAAAATGTTGATTTCTATTTGTCATTATTTGTTTCTAAATAGTTTATATTGTTTACATATATTTTTATCTCTACAATAAATGCTGTGTTTGCCATTGAATTAAATTCTGTATTTCCTCATTAGAACGATGTGATTAAACATTTTAATTCCCAATTGTTTTCCCAATATTATTCGTACATTTTTTTTAGATATTATATTTGTACTATATTCTATTTTTGTTTTTCAAAATGTTTGTACATTTGTATATATATCTATTTTATTTATTTTATTTAATGTATTTACATGGACTTCTTCTTTTCATATTTCTATTTATTTGTTGTATTTACTTTTAAGAGTTATTTTTTTGTCGTTTTTTAAAGTAAAATAAAAAATAATTTGTTTGTATATTTGCTGTGTTTCTGATTTTGCATTCTATTTTTTTTTTTTTTTTGTAATATCTTATTCAAATGCTTCTGTATAGTAGTCGTTATTGCCACATATTTCATTCTTGGGTTGTATAATTATTTTATTCTAAGAAGCTTTCTCTCCCCCTCTCCACTCGTTCTGTCTCTTTATTCTCTGTTCTGGCTGCTTCCCTCGCTCCCCCTTCTGGGCTCCTTCTCGGCCTCCTGCTGCAAGCCACGCGTGTCCATGCCTTCGAGGCTCGCCATAATCCTCACGGCGCCTGTCCGGGCTTCCATTATGGATCTCGTTTCTCCCTCTCTCATTCTCTCCTGGCCTCTTGGATTCTCATTCTCCTGGTCTTTGTCGCCCACTCTCTCTCCCTGCCCCCCTCCGCTGGGCTTCCTCAAGGGACGACTCGTTTTCCAACGATGACAGCTTTCCAAAAACCGACAGAAGGAAAAATCGTCCAAAGAGAAATAATCGAAAAATAGTTCAAATGCTCCCCAGAAGAACTTTTCCAAATCCTGCCTTTAAAATCCTATTTCGCGAGATCGCGAAAGAGAGGGCGAGCGGGAGAAGAGAGCAGACGACTAGAAGGAATAATAGAAAAAAGTACTAGAATGAAAAGGAAATGAGAGAGGTTGAGTGAGTGAGATTGAGTGAGTGAGATTGAGTGAAAGCAAGTGAGTGAGAGCGAGAGGCCGCAATTGCGAAAGCGTGCGCGAGCCAAGCACGTTCCCCACGTTACGTTACGGTCGGCTACGTTGCGATCGACTACGTTACGTTACGTCGGCCGTGGCGTGGAGATTTTAAGGACTCAATTTATTACGAGCACAATCTGGGGATTTAATTCGATTACATACCGACTACAACAACAAGCAAGCAAGCAAGCAAGAGCAATTGCGAACAGAGAAAAACAAAAACAACGGCAATGGCGAGAACGACAACAGCAACAGCAACAGCAACAACAACAACGTCGTTGACGACAACAACAACAGCATCGTTGACGATGGCAAGAAAACGCTGAGGAAAACCACAACAAGAATAACAACAAAAACGTTCGGCTACAACAACGGGAACTGCAGGACGTACATCAGAAGAGCAACAACAACAGCAACAAGAGCGCCCACAACAACAACAACAACAGCAACAACAAGAAGAAGAGTAATATTCATAACAACAACAATGAATGCGAAATCCCGAACCGGAAACGACGCTTACGTCGGCGACGGTATCGGGTTTTCGTAAAACGACGCCAACAACAGCGATTTCAGCAACAACAAAATCCAACAACAGCAACAACAACAACAACAGGCAAGTACAACATTGTGCAAAACACCCACAAATATACAAAAAAGCCCCGAGTACCGGGTGCAATAACAACAAAAACAACAACCACAGCACCGAAAAATGTTGGCACGAATTAAAGTGGGTTAAAGCGAAAAAGAGTGAGAGAGGGGGGGCGAGAGAGAAGTGAGAGAGAGAAGGGAGAGGGCAGAGAGAGCGATGGAAGCGGCTGCAAGGGCTGCGATTCGCCGAGGTTGGGGGTCGCGAGATGGGCTTCGCGAGGTGAGGAGGAGGAAGGAAAGGGGTAAAGGAGAAGGGGAAGGAGAAGGGGAAGGAGAAGGAGGAGAGGAAGAACGAGGAGAAGCCGAGGGAGAGTGAGAGAGTGAGAGGGGTTCGGGTCGCTGTAATGGAAATGGTTTCCACGAATTCAAAGTCGACGGCCGAGGAGGCCGAAAATAAAAGAAAAGATGGATTACCAAAGAGAGAGTTTTGATTTTTTTTTATCCGAGTTTAATTCGAAAATCTACCATAATATTTTAATTTGCGATTTTTGTGCTTAAAAAGTGAAAATGAGAAATATAAAAATGGCTTTCAAATACCTCACTAGTTTTGGGAGGAGAAAACGAGAGAATTGATTCGATAAAACTGGATTTGATTTCGAAAAACTATGCATACATTTTTTATGTTGTAAATTATAAAAGTTTTCTATTTCTATTTTTACAATTTTATAGTGTTGTTTTTGCGATTTTATTCTTTAGAACTTACAAAAAACATTTCTGATCTCTGTTTTTTTCACTTAATTTTTTCTCAGGCTCCCAAAATTTTTCTTTTCATTTTTTGTTTTTGTTCCTCCTTGTCGGTTTGGTTTTTCCCACATTGTCTCCAAATGTTTGTTATTTTTCTCCTACTACACTTCTAGTTTGTTTCCCACCTTCTTCTTATCCGGTTTCCTTTTCCTAGTATTATTTTTGTGCTTGCCATTGCTAGTGTCATTGTAATTGTGGTGGTTGTTATTGTTGTTGTTGTTGTTGTTGTTGCGATGCCCCAGAAATTCCATTGTGGAAATCTATAAATTAGAAATTGTAAAATATCACCGGCTCGCACGCTACGTCCGGCCCTCGTTTCACCAGGCGACCGCCACATGCTCGTGGGACGAACCCACCACGTCCCCGATTTCACCTCACCGTGCCCTCTCACTCACTCCCACCTCCACCTCGCCCCGCTTCCCTGACCCGCGACCCTCCTTCGCCCCTCCTTCCGGCGATCGAAGCTCGAAAACTCAGGCATTGGGCGCACGAATCACACACTCTCACACACACACACACACACACACCCAGGCGCGCATTACAAGAGCTCACTTTCATTTACGCCACTCAAGTCCACCCTCACCCACACACCCACCCACACACACACACACACAAGGAAGTCGTGGAGACTCACGTGGCTTTTGGCAAAGTCAAATTCAGGCAGTAGAAACAACGACCATGACAGGTACAACAACAACAACTACAACACCAACTAATCCAACAACAATAACAAGAACAACGACACGAAGAAGAGAATAACGATGAGAAAAAACAACGATAGTACAACAACAACAAAAAGAACTGGAACAAAAGCGAGCGCTTTAACCAAATGTGATTCGAAAACTTTTGCCACGATTCGGTTGGGGCGAGCGCGAGTCGCGGGAAAAAGAGAGAGAGGGAGAGAAGTCGACGACGTCATGGATTTTTTTGTTTTTTTGATTTTTTTCCCACGACCAACCTTTGCTGAGCAGGGAGCAGGATTCGTGGAGAAGAACTGTGAACCCACTGGCTTTGCACGAGGCGTATGAGCAACTTTTATTTAAATCCAATCAATAGCAAGCCGTTGGTCGGGTCGGGTCGGAAAGGGAAGGGCGCGATTCCGTCCTGCCTCTTTCACTCCTCTTTCCCTCCTCTTTCCCCCCCTCGCGCGGCGCCCCTCAGCAACTCATACGTCATTAGCTCGAATGGGTTCGCACGAGATCCACTTGAGGCCCCACCCTCGCCGCCGCCATCGAGATCCCCTGACAGATCCGCATTAATACGCGACCCTCGTTAACGTGAGCCGACGACCAGAAGCCGCAGCTCGTGCCCGTGGGCCGACGTCCTCGTTGGCGTTGGCGCTGCCGCTGCCGTCGCGTCATAACCAGGAGATTGGCGTGAGGCCGCAGAGGACGGAATCCGCACATGGTTAGAGGAGGATGGTGGAGAGGAAGGTGGAAGGATGATGAGAAGGTCGGCGGGAATGTGAAGGGCAGGTGGAAAGGTGGGATGGCCGGAGGGAAGCAGGGTGGGAGGCCGAGTCCGATGGGATCGAGTGGATCGTCTGGTGCTTATGTCGTCAGAACAACCGACCGACGAGGGACCGCCCAAACCGCGATCGGGCTCCTCATCCCCCACACTTCTCCCCTGCTCGTTTCGCCCTCGTCCTCCCGGCTTCGTTCCCTCGACTCTTCGCCTTCTCGCCCTCGCACTCGCACTCGCGTCTTCGACTTCCCTTCCCTCGACTGCTCCGGCCTTGCTTTCCTCGATCATCACGCAGCTGTTCTCGCCTTCCTTCCTGCGACTCTTCTCGCTTTCCCTCACTCAATTCTTCAGCTTCTCGCTCTCGAGTCTTCGACTTCCTTCCCTCAATTCTGCACCTTCCTTCGCTCGCTCCTTCTGCCATGCTTCCCGTGACCCTTCACCTTCTCTCGCTCGATTCCTCGCGTCCACGTCCCCCCAACAAACTTCGTCCCTGCCCTCGTTCCTTTCTGGTGACCAATTAATAGAGATGTCCCCTGCCATGTCCAGACAACTGGGCGCCGGCCACGGTGGGCTGGGCCGAGTCTGGGTCGGCTTCGCTGCGGTCGTGAGCGACTGGAGCCGGAAAGAACAAGAACAACTACTCGATGCCCACGGTGGTCAACGTTGGGCGGGTGGAAACGGACGAAACGTGGCGAGGGCTGGAGGGAGGTTTGGGAAGAAGGCTGGGGGTCCGCCTTCTGTCCAGTTAATGGGCCGGTTAATCAAGCGATTAGCAAATCAGGAGGAACGGACGGAAGTGAATTGTGCGAAGGAGCGCATTAAAAACGCATAAATAACGGAAGCGGAAGTCGAGGCAGCCATTGTGGTGCGTTGCTGTTCTTGGGGTAGTGGTTGTTGTAGTTATGAAAGTTATGGCTGTAGTTGTGGAAGCTTTTGTTGAAGACGGAAAAGTTACTTTCATTGTTGTCTCTGAAGTCGTTGTGGTCGTTGTCACTGTTGTTGTTGTTGTTGTTGGAGTGCTTATGATTGCCATTGTTGTAGTGCTTGTTGTTGTCGTTGTCTGTTTGTCGTTGCCGTTGCCGTTGACGCTGTTGATGTTGGGCAGTTTTGTTTTTGCTGCTACTTTGACTGAGCAATTGATGATCGCTGGCTAATTTGTTGATTAATTGTTGACGCCGAGACGTGGCGATTGTTGTCGGTGCTGCGAGGAAGCTGAATGAATGCTGGAAAAGGTGTGCGGTGGACAAGAAATGGGTGAAAGAAATCGGTTAAGGGGAATCGGTTGAGGGAAATCAGACGAAGGGGAATGGATTGAAAGGATAGATTTTGCAAAGGACTACGAAATATAATCCATTCATTTGATCAAGTAATTAATTATTACAGAAAATCCTAAGGGACATTTTAAAGAAATCAATTTAGAAATAAATATACCAGAGCATATTTTTATATATATCCTAGGAAACCTTTTAGGCAAAGATTAGTTCACCACCTGTGGAAGTTCCTTAAGCAAAAGTGAATGAATTCACAATTTGCCGTGACTTC
The DNA here is from genome assembly GCA_947389925.1 of Coelopa pilipes. NCBI lineage: Eukaryota > Metazoa > Arthropoda > Insecta > Diptera > Coelopidae > Coelopa > Coelopa pilipes. The sequence continues at coordinate 3,624,548 of OX376696.1, forward strand.
TAGGCATTCATCAGAAGTCAGAAGCTTTCAAGGCATGAACTGTGTGTGTGTGTTTGGTTGACTAAAACCGTTATTGTTCTCCAGCCACAATGCGGCTTCCGTTTCCGGTGGCGAGTGCGAGGCAAACCATTTGCCTGTCACTGAAACATTAAGTGGTTTCGCACAAAGTCAGACTTTGAATGTCAAACACACCAAGAGCACAGCAGAGAAATGTCGCATTAATGCTTGGAAAGCGCTGATGTTAAGTGCAAGAAAAATATTCGTTAAAAATGCATTTGTTAAAATAAAGATTTTATGCGAATAACACAAAACGTGATGACCACACACAAGAGAGGGGCAGACAAAAGGTCAAACAAGGGAAGAAACAAGCAAGAGCTAACATAAAAGACCATGCAGTAAAGGAGAAATGCAAGGTTTTATTCCAAAAATACTCGAAATATAACAATTATACAATGAAAATAAGAATTAAACCAAATGAAATACAGATAAGGGGAGAAAAGAAATAACTGCAATAGATAAAACAAATAAAATGTAAAAACCGAAAATCCATATGCATGAGGAAAACCATAAATAGTAATAAATCTAATTAGTAAAATAATAATAAATACATTATAATTATAATCTATGAAATAAATCCAATAAAAATTAGATAACAAAAAAATTGAATACAAAAACCGGATATTGAAAAACAAAGCAAACGCAGGGATTGAAAATTTAATTTTAATTTGCGAAATATGTGGAAAATAATGAAAGCCAAATACAAATTCAGTTAAAGAGAAGAACCGGGTGAAGTTTTTTATTTTCACACGTTGGCTCGCGAATTCTCTGCTGGCGAGGTTTTTCTTAAGTGCAGACGATGACAACGGCAACCACAACAAAAGCAACGGCAACAAAAACCGTTCGGGGGGGTCGACGAATTGTTGTTGTTGGTGTTGTTGGTGTCGCTGGGAATTGATGTCAATTTGAGTGAGCGCAGCGTCAGCCGTCCATCTGCCATGGCCGTGAGAGCTCAGACGCATGTAGCGAAAGGTCTGTCTGTGTGTGTGAGTGTGTGGGTGAGGACGTGCGCGTGTCTTTTAATTTGCGACGAATGCATTCGTCCACGCACGCTTACGCAGCGGCGCGAGCTACGGAAAGGCTAAAAAATCAGTTTCCAAAGAATCAGATGGGGAAACAAGGTGGACAACGAAGAGGCGAAGATGAGAGAGAGAGAGAGAGAGAGAGAGAGGGAGGGAGAGAGAGGGAGAAAATTGAAAAGGAAAACCAAAAAAATGCTAAGGACTTAAAAAAGTAAGAGTACAAATACACAGAAACGTTGAAAAAATAGAAAAATGTGAGCAAATTTTATATAGAAAAACCTAAAAAAAAACAAAAAAACAAAAATAGGAGAAAATTAAAAAATATTAGAAAAGATAAAAAGAAAAATAAAAAATGGTATAAGAAAGAAATGAAGCAAAATATGAAAAAAGCTAAGTGAAATGAAGAAAATGAAAAATGAAATGAAATAATGATAGCAGAAAAACAAATAAAAAGCAAACAACGGCAACAAAAGACGTCATGCAGCATCTCACACGCACACACCCTTAGCCACGAAGACGCACGCACACAAGCGAAAACACTCACTCACACACATACACACTCGGTGCTCTCGTGCGATGCGTGCATTACGCGTGCCCTTGAAACGCCTTTTCAGCCGTTGTTTGCTCTGCATCGTCTTGCTGTTGGTTGTAATTTGTTGTTGTTGGCCTACGTTATTGCTCAACTTTGTTGTTGTTGTACCGCTTTGTCCTTCTACTTTTTTGTTGTTTCACATTTTCGTTATTGTTTCTCGTCTCGTCTTGCGTTAAACTTTTTGTTGTATATTTGTTTGTCTGTTAGTTCTTGTTTTATTTTGTATTTGTTATTACTTTGTTTTTGGTTTTTTTTTTATTTTGTTCTCTTCTATTTTTCACTCTCTTTTTGCTTCACTGGCTTCAGCTTTGCTGTTGTTGTTGTTGTTTTTATTTCTCCTGAAGCGACGTCACTCGTAGTCATCACTTCCATTGCCCGAGTCTTGAGCTGTAATTGTTGTTGTTGGTGGCAGTTGTTGTATGAGGAAGCCATTTTTGTGTTCTCCTTTTTGTTCCTTCCGATGCCCCCTCCTCGTCCGCCACTGCGTCTTCCCTTCCACCACCCTTGCTCCACATGGTCTCCTTGGTCTTGAATCGTTTTCTCTCCCTCCCTGGATCTCTCGTTTTCTCCCACCATCGGCATTCGACTCTCTCTTCTCTCTCTTTCTGACTCTCTCTGCCCTCTTCCTCCCTCCTTTCACCTCACCCTCCCTCAACCTCCCTCCCACCCGCTCCTCCTCCCTCTCCAACCACAATCGTCTCCATCATCCTTGCAGTTTCTCGTGCTTGCCTTCGGTGGCTCTCGCTGTCCTTCTAATTTGTCCCTTTTACATTTGCATCCACATTGATAAACAAATTCACACTCACACACACACACATGCACACTCCGAACGCATGTGAATTCAAATGCCTTCAGGGTCCGGGAGCAGGGCGGAGTCGGAGGATCGAGTGATGGGCTTCACTCAAGATCCTGCCATCGTCCTCTCCCCCCTCTCTTCCCAAGCCTCTTTGTCACTCATGCTTCCGCTGTAACCCGCTTCCGGTCCCTCCCCCTCTCCGCCTCTCTCTCGCTCTCTGCCTCTCCCTTCACTTCCCTCCTTCCGTCTCATTCATTCTGCTCCTTGGCTGTTGCCTCGGTCATTAAGTTGCATTCTGTCCATCTGTGTTCTATCCATCTCTCTCCCTCACTCTCTGTAATAGCACAATCTTAATTTTTATTCCTAGAGATTTTGGGTGTATCTAAATATTTTCAATAAATTTGTATTACATGTTAATTTATTTCTATTTTATTTCTATAGTTTCATTTTATTTTTGTTTCGTTTGTTCAACCGATTACTTTATTTTCCAATAAAAACTAAAACGTTTACGAATCTTTGCTGCGAATTCAGTTGTGTACGTTTTTCCGAACTTTCCTCTCTCTCTCTTTCTCCTTCTTCTGCCCACGTTGCCCTCGTCCCTGTTTATTTCGCCCTATCTCTTGCTGTGTACCTTTCCCTACTTTGTCTACTCACTGTCTCTCCCACTCTCTCTCTCTTCCTGCCACTTTCTCGCACTCTCTCTCACTCTCTCTCGCACTCTCTCCCTCTCTGGCTGACTGCAAATTACTTAGTAGCCACTTATGTGTTCCGTGCTTCCTCATCATACTTTCCTTCGCAGTTTTGTTTGTTGCAAGGCAAAGGCACGGCGATGGACGGTGGGAAGGGGATGGAGGCAGAGCACGGGAATGGGAATGACGAGAACGAGAAGAAAGGGAGAAGCGCACGGGGAAGGAAGAGAGAAAGAGAGAGGGCGGGAGGCAGAAGTCGTGCATTCGTGTGCCACGGCGTTGACACTTTTGTCACCATGCACTTGAATTAACTGATTGCAACTGAGGGATGCGAACACATACACATCCACATACAAACACAGCAAACACCCGCACGCATACGAGCGCAATTTACGGGCACACGGCTACAAACGCACGCTTTCGAACGCACCCATACAAGCTCACGCATATGTGACCACGAACACAAGAAATGTGCACATGAGAGAAAGACATTACGCGACATACAAACGACTGCCTAGTCAAAGGCACACAAACACACACACACACACACACACACACACACACACACACACACACACACCCACAAACACTCGCCTTCCCTTAGTAACATGCACACTATAAGTTCTTCTTCTTATTATTGCATTGTTTTTATTATTATTCCTCGTAATAGAGGCTGATGCTGCGTGTCCTCAGCGCAAGGATGCGTTGCAAATGCAAGGCAACAGCAACAGCAACAACAACAACAAAACCAACAACAACAACAAGGAGCGTGCAATGTCAATTTCGATCGACTCTCGCATGACAGACACGGCGACAGGGAGAGAGAGAGCGAAAGAGGGAGACAGCAGATGGGGGGGGGGGAATTCCCTTGGTATTAAATGGGATTGAAATTTCAAGTTTAATGAAATAAAAGAACAATTCTTTCTTATAGTTCTATCGATTTTTCAAAATCATTTTATCGTTATTTTTGGTCTTCTTTTATATTGTTCTTTGTTATCGATATATTTAAATTAATTTTTATCTTAATTTTTTAAACAATCTTTATTAATTTTTCTTCTCTTCATTTTTAGAACCCAATTTTCCGTATTCCTCTCGTCGTTGTTTTTTACATTAAGATTTCGGCGTTTTATTTAGTTGACCTTTTTAATTTTCTTAACCACCTTTATAAAATATGTTGTTATTATTTCTTTTCAAATTATTTCCTTATTTTCTCGCCGTTCTTTTAAATCACTATTTGCTTTTATTGCTCTACTCAGTCTTTAATAGAGGATAATGAAAGAGCACAAAAAATCCCCTCCTCCTTCCCATCCTCGTCCGTTCGAAGGATCTCAATTAATTTCACCAAACGAACTACAATCAATTTAATCCATCGCTTCTCCCTCTACCCCTCTACCCCTTCCACCCTTCCACCGCTCCCTCTCTCTCTTCCTCGCCGCCATCTCCCTTCCTCCGACTTCATCGTTCTCTCCCTGTCGCCTGCGGAATCGATACGATGGTGATTTATTTGCTTTTAATTTGTTCAACCATAAAATTCATTGCTTTCCACATTCACATAAACCCGCCTGACTCTCCCTTCCCTCCCTGTCTCTCCCTCCATCGCTCTCTCTCTCTCTCTCTCTCTCTCTCTCTCTCTCTCTCTCTGTCTCTCACCACCTTCCTCTGTCGGCCTCCCCCACACACGGCCGCCATCGATGGCCGTTTCTCAGCTCTGCGGTTGCAAAGATTTAATCGTCACTCGCATGAACATGTCTTTTATGTTTCATAAATCTTCTCTCCTCTCTCTCTCTTCTGCCTACCTCCCTCCCTCCCTCACTCTGGTCCTACTTCTCCCTCTCGCATCTCTCACCTCCTGCTCACCACCTCCTTCACCCTGTCTCTATCCCCATCGCCTTCGCCTTCGGCATCGCCATCGTCACCTCCGTCATCGGCTTCGGAGTCCTCCTTCTCCTTCCCCAGTGACTTCGGCAACTTCCTCCATTCGGTTTCTTCGCCCGATGACTTCGATCTCCTCCTCCATGGATGACTTCGACTGCTCTTGCCTTTGATTTTGACCCTTCCTCTAACGATTTTCATTTCGATTTCTTCCCCCACTGATTACGACTTCTTCCTCTGCCAATTTCGACTTCTTTCTCCACTGACTTCGCTTTCCTCCCCCCATGACTTCGACTTCTTGTTGCCTTGACTTCGGTTCCTTCGACTTTCCTAGACTCTGACCCCTTCTATCATCGGCTTTGGCGGATCCAACTGACCAGAGCCCTCGTCTCCGGCTCACTTCCTTAGAATCCTCGACTCCTGGTCCGACTTCCTCCGACGCATCTCCGGCTCCTCACTCGTCCACACCTCCAGCTTCCGGTGTCCACTCCGACCTCCCACTTCTATGGCTCTCTCTCTCTCTCTCGCTCTCTCGTGCGCATCCTTTATTCGAGGAAACCACACGATATTAATTACAATTTCAATTCGTCCCCATAGACGTCGTCGTCATCGTCGTCGTCGTCATCTCCGCCGTGGTCGTTGTCGTCCAGAAAATGTGGCTCCGACAACTTAATCCGTTTAATGTCGCTCCGGTCTGGTCTGGCTTTTATTAATTGTTTTAGTTATGATCTCGAATCACTGCATAATTTATGGCGCCGCTCGCAGGAAGGAAAGACTCGCCCGCTCCGAGGTCGAGGCGAGTGGAGACGACCATCGAGCCGGCCTAGGGGTCGGAGTTGGGCGGTGGAGCGACGTCCGTTCCAGGAAGTCGGCAGAAGCCCACAGAGAACGAGAGGACGAGAGCTTAGGGATTACATTCAGTACGTCTAATTATTACGGAACGTATGTTGATGCTCTCCAAATCCACCCAACTCTCCTTCACCCTCTCTCCATGTGGCATCTCTCAGTTGTGTCTGCGTCTGGCCTTTAAGTGAATTATCGTCCATTTGGGAGGATTAACTACTGAGGCAGTCGCCTGTCAGAGGGAGATGTTTGATAATGGCATGCATGGTGTAATATTAATATTTTAAAACGAGTTCAGTCGCTTGTACAGGACTACTTTTAGCTATGGAATATGTCAAGCCATTGTCCAATATCTTTTTCAATTGCAGCAATTGCGTGGCATTTTAAAATGTGCAATTATTTACTCAACAACACCACTGTTGAATAATTGAAAACATTATAAATGAAATATTTGTAGTCTATATACATATTTATTGTATTCTTCATTATTTTTCCCTCTTTCCATATGACAAATACCAAGCCACAGGACTATTTTTAGTGGTTTACAAAAGGCTCCCCACTTGACCCCACTCCCATTGTCCTATTTTCATCCACCCTTTCTTGCCTGTCAGTCTCTATCTCTCTCAGTCAGAACTGAAATTCGCGAAACGCATTTGGAATGACAGCCAGCGGATGCCCCTGGAGGCCCCTCGTTGACACCGCAGCTGCTCCTTCTCGAGGGCTCCTGGAAATCGGTCTTCAATTTAGATCCTCGTGTCTGCGGATCCTCCATTTCCTCCACTCTCTCTGCTTCATCTTTTACTGCCTGCTTCCGGGGCTGCCAATGCAAATTTCTCGCCCCTCTCGCTCTCCCCACGCCACGTCAGTCGTTGGACAAATGGCGAATTTATCGTCGTCTTAGACGAGATGCCAGGACGTGTCTCCGAGGGAAAGATGATTGCAATCAATTGCTAATTTTTCACACACGCCCATCTCGCTCTCTCCCTGTCTCTCTCTCTCTCCTCCTCACTCTCACCCTCCAAATGCGGTGACCAAAAAAAACTCTTGATTAATGACGAAACTTCCATCTCGCCATCGGATCGGAATATGAAAAAGGATAAGTTCGATATTGAATATATGGAAATGGGACTGGATAGACAGATAGCTGGATAGATTTGGGGGCAAACGGGAGATTTATCAAAATTAATTTCGAGCCATGCGGCAGCCACCACATTGGCCGCAATCCAGGCCGAACCTACGAAAGTCGGCGCTGACAGCGACAACAAATCATAAAAGGATCAAAAGGTCAGCGCAGCCTAAGGAGAGAGGGAGAAAGGGAGACGTGAAGAGATGGAGAAGGACAGAGGAAGGCAGCAGAGAAACCCCAGCGAAACCAAACACACTTATTGAAAACGGAGAAATGGCAGATTAGAAAACATGATATTTGCCAAAGGAAAAAAATTGTAATAAATTATATATTTACAAACATTCTACAGAGAGTCAACAACAACAGCATTGAGGACAAGACCAAGACCAATTTGTGAAATTCTATAGAACTAAGAAGACGACGTCCTTTTATCGATTTTGTTTTAGAAATCCACCTTGAATCCTGAACAAAAGGGCTAAAAATAGAACCTGATTACGGGGGAAAACCTTGACAACAGAACCGTGATTTCCACCATGTACCCGAACTTATCCCCGCTCAACCTCCGGCCGCGGCCTCATCCATCCCCTCAGAGCCTCAGCCCTTGGCCGAACCCTTCCATCTTCCACCTTCGCCTACAACCTCCCCATCCTCGGCCAACAAACACGGCAAACTAGTTGTGTTTTAAGCCCAAGGAAACGCCTACCAGGCAGGGCGGCAGGGCGGCAGGGGAGGGACTCGAACCGCGCCCACCCCCTCATGACATTGATCCCTCCCCATCCTTGAATCCTTCATCCGTCTTCTCCACGGCCCCCTCCGTCGCCGCCTCCCTTGTCGTGGCATCAACTGAAATTTCATCTCTGAACAATTTATCATGAGGCTCGTGCGTTGCTTCTGTGTGCGACATGACAGGGACATTTTCAGTCGCCAGTCGTGCCTCTCGCTCTACCATTTCCTTTTTCTCTCTTTCTTCTCGTTCGCCCTACCTTCCTCCCTCCTTCCTTCCGTCACTCTTTCGCTGTATCTGTCCTGGTCTTCGCCTCGATCTTGCTCTTTATTTCGGCCTGTCGTGCGCCGGTTTTAGAGGCTTAAGTAGTTATAAATTATTTATACAAACTCACACAGAGACAGCGCTACACAATTGCATGTATGTTTATGTGTGTGTCTATGTATGTGTTGTCTACTCTCGTCTACGACGACCCCTCGATCCCCTCACTTGGCTGCGACCAGATTCGAGGCCTTTCGGTCGAAATCCTGATTCAGCCTCCTGCTTGATCAATGTCTTGGCTCGTCGGTCTGTCCTTCTGTCCGTCGCTCTGTCTCTTGTTCATCTGTCCACCCTCGGTTTCTCAGTTTCTCCAGCTGTCTATCTCTCTCTAAAATCAGTTCTTCAGCAGTCGCTGCTGTCAATCAATCTTCCTCTATCGCTCTCTTGGCTTCTTCAATTCCCTTTCTCCACTCAAATTGTTAGACTCTTTTTTGACCTTGCTTTTACATATATTTTTTGTTTTCTATCGTTCTCTCTCTCTCTCTCTCACTCTCTGCCTCTTCCTCCCTCGCCTAGGTTTTTTCCGGGCTCGCCTCGCCTTCCCTCCTTGAGTTCTCAGCAAATATTCTCTTCTCCATCGGTCCAGCCTTCGAGGCATCGTTTGGTGATTTCGTTTCGTCCTTTCTCCTAGCCCAATTGCATTCCACGGCATTCTTCGAGCGAGGCCGCCCTCGATGGCGGCCGTTGTTACTGCAGTTGACCCTGTTTTTGTTCTACTAATTGCATCCTTGCACTGGGTTATTTCTGTTCTTATTCCTTATTACTCTTTCTATTGTCTGCCCATTTTCCATTTTCTGTGAATTTTTTAGTTCACTTTTTAATTTAATTTTTTTTTTTTTGTTTTGGTTTGACGCTATTTTTATTTTTTGGTAATTTTACGTGTTTTGTTTCAATTCATTATTTATTTTCTGTTCATTTTCTGATTTATGTAATTTTAATTGCCTTCTGCTCATTTATATTTTCTGTGGATTTTTTAAATTTCGTTTCTTTGCGATTTCTTTTTTTCTCCTTGTAATTACCGTTTTCTTTTAATTTCCTTTCCTAGTAATTTTCATTTTCTTGTAATTTTTATTGTCTTCCAATTTTTTCTTTTATTCTTTTCTTTTGCCATTTTCTTTCTTTTCTAATTTTTTCTAGGGAATTTCCTTTCCTTTTAATAGTCATGCTGTTATAATTATCATTTTCAAATGCATTTTTATGGACAAAGATTGACAAAGATCTACAGATACCATATTCTTAAAAATCCTCTGAAGAGTAAAATATGTTTATATTGAGAAAAGGATATTACAAAAAGATTTCTAAAAAAACAAAAATCACCTCGGCACCAATAAAACTACAACGAATGCCAGAAACTTGGCAAACAAATTATAATTGAATGACAATAAATCTATGGGGAGCAGGTTGCACATAATAGAGATATCGCAAAAATACCCGGCAATCGACCCACTTAATGCCGTGCCATTAAATTTCGCCAGCTCTTAAAACAGTTATCAACTGCGCCCTCAAGTATGCAACAATAATTTTATGCATGCTCTTTTATTTGCCCTCTCTCTCCCCCTCTGCCTACTCTGCCTCCTGCGCTCCTGCGCCCCCCACAACCCATCAGAATTTAAGCGATTTTCGACCAACAAAAAACGAAATGAAACGAAACGAAACGAAAAGGGAAACAAACGGACGAAGTAGAAAGGAAACCATCCAATAACTCAATGTTATTGTCATGACGACCATTAATATTGTTGAAACAACAATCACAATAATAACAATGAGAGCAATAACAACAACAATTTGGTGCTCAGTCGCAGCTCCGCCACCGAAACCGAAGCCACTTCATTTGGGGCTGGCATTGAACTAGTTTTCGCGCGTCACCAAATATGGACTTGAACTTTTAATGCAGAAGGAACAAGAACAACGAAAATCAACCACTAGGAACAACAAAAGTCAGCTACTAGGAACAACAATAGTCACATTGAATGGTGCCAACAACATGGAATAGTAGCAACAACATTGAATAATAACAACAACAATGAACCAAACTTCATCTAGGATCAACAACAATATCACCAGCAACATTGGCTCCTTTCGATTGTTGTTATTGCGATTGTTGTTCGAGTTAAACGAGTAAATTTCTACAATTTATTTCTGTTCCTGCAACTGCAACTTAAACTTTTTACGCCACTGTGGCAACTCGGACAACGAGCGACGTGGAGAATTTCATTTTCGTTCGACTGCACTCTTTGCCGCCTCTCTCAAGGATACGTCAACGAAAGCCGTGAGAGGCAGAAGGTACATTTTTTTGTTTTTGTTTCGGTAATTTTTAGCTCGAAGCCTGTGTTCCCTCAACCGCACCAAGGCCGGGTCCTCTAACATGGCGAACAAGTCCCTAAGATTCGTCCTGTGTCGAAATTCCGCACTCCAGCTCGCGGTTCCTTTTTCGCTGGATGATCTTTCGTTCAGTTCTCCGACCGCATGAAATCGTAGTGATTCAAAACTACGACTTTCTCTAAGAATCTGTGCTTTTTGGATTCAAAAGGAGCAGAAAACCAACAGATTTAAGTTATAGTTTTTTCTGATTAATTATGCATTTTTTGTTTGTTTATACTCGATTTATTTTGAATTGTTTTTGGTTGCTGAATTAATTGACATCACTTGATAATTGTCATCACCCTTACATTTTTCCATTGGTCAGAATTGAAATAGTCCTATACCAGAAAGAAAGACAAACAATTTCACAAAACCTCATTAAACACACTGTAAATCAAGTTTATTTACTTATACTTTTTTACCTTCCCCCGTTTAAGGTTTCTTTTCTTTTCATTTAGGTTTTATTTTACTTCACTATCAATTTTATTTTTATACGATTTGTTTTTTTTCACTATTGTTTCCACGACCATGAGTTCTCGCTGACTGGCTGGTTTATGGCAACGATTAGGTGATGAACTTCGTCCACCGAAATCGATTAGTCAGCCGCAATTTGTACGGCGACGGCAGGTGGTAAAGAAACAAGTTAAAGTAATTAAACGACAAGCTTTCGAGTACAACGAAACTATAAAAAGAATTTATTTTAATTTTGATCTTTGACCAGAGGAGACTAGACTAGCGAGACGATCACGAAAACAAAGAAAGCATTTTAAATTGATGTCTATTAGCAAAAGGTGAACGAACGGTAGCGTATGAACATTATTTGGACATCTATTTATTTAACCTACTCACCCGATATCGAGCTCCCTCCTACTACTCCACTTTCTCGCCCTTGATCTCGCCTCGCCTTGGCAAACATTGGCCCTAGCCAAAAAATGGCAACAGCAGCAGATTTTGATCCACGACCATAACCTAGGTTAAAGCCGCAATCTTCGCACCAGGTCAGCAAGTCAGCCCGCAGATTGTTATTCAGCGCTTTCTGCCATTCCACAGATTATGTCATGCCACCGATTGTGTCATTCCGCCGATTGGGATTGTGTCTGTCATTCATATTCATATTGAGATTCCGACGTTGTCAATGAACCGAGCTGAAGCTCGTGTCGGGCGCGCGATCCACGAGCACCGATGAATCGACTGGATTTGCGACCGACTGGCTGTGAAGAGATGGCAGTGGAAGAACGAAGAAGAGCCGAGAGAGAGGGAAATAGTGGCGGAAATAGGAGAGCGCAGGAGAGGCGGGAGAGCGAAGTAGTTGAGTGAAATGAAGGAGGGAGGAAAGAAATAGTGGTGAGAAGAGCGAATTAGTTGGCCTCGAGCATAATCGCGTAAAGTTCGCGGATTCCACAAGCTTCCGCCCGGGACTCGCCTGTCTCGTTCAGCTCGCCTCAGACGCGCAGACGCGGATGGAAACTGGACAGACAACGACATAAATATACTATATTTTAACAAATAGATTGCAAATATACATAAAATAAAATACAAATATAAAACAATATACTACAAAAAAACAACATTGAGTGCTATACAACAACAATAACTATAAAAAGCAATAACAAAACTACAAAAAACAACAACAACACTACGAAAAGCAAACCAAAATCCAGAAAAGAAAGCCAAACACAACAAAAAGCAGACGAAAACAATATAAAAAAAGAAACTAATAACAACAAAAAGCAACCAAAAACAACTATTTCTACAATAAGAAAAACTACAAAAACAACATAAGCAACAAATACTATCTACAATAGCAGCAAGAAAGTCAAACAAAAACAACTATATATCTACAATAACAGCAACAACAACAATAGGAAAATCAGAAACCAGAAAAGCTTCGAGCAGGTGACGCGAACAGAAAACGACGATCAGTCGGGCTTCGGACAGACTTCAGAGAGCAACGCGCGCGAACAGTCGACGAACAGTCGCGAAAGAAATAGTAAAACACACGAAAGAAACAGAAGGAAGGAAGGGGAAGAAGAAGAAGAAGAGTTCGTCGTTGTTGTCGCCGATGAATTAAATACGACTTGATTTCGATTTCGAACACGAAAAGCGAAGCCGTGCACTCTGAATGTGGAAGTCGTGGAAAGAAAGTTTAATAATATAACTGCATCTATCGTGTATTAACCGCTAGGCGTTATCGCATCCCAATCCCACGGTCGACCAATCGGTCCATCAATCGGTCAGTCAACCAGTCTATCAATCGGTCGGTCGGGTGGTCAGTTGGTGGGTCGGTCGATCGAGCGATCGATCTTTAAACCGATGAGACATCGACGAGATTACGCGAGTGACTATTGTGTGTATATTTGCTGCATTATGTGACTGCTATTGTTGTCGCATTCTTATATTTCCTCTCTCTCTCCTTTTCTCTCAACAGCTGATCGCGTTAATATTTGAGCACTGCAATACATGGACTTCGTGTGTTCGCCCCTAATCTCAAGCGATTTGCACGATCGCTAGTACCAAAACAAAGAGCGAAAAAGCGTGGAAAGAAGAAAACAAAAAAATTAAAAATCCACTATCGGGACAAGAAATCTCTTTTCAAAATAATTATTGTTTTATATGAATACAAGATCGTACATTGAATTAATCAGTTCATCGGAAGTGGGTCAACGACGTGGACGCAAACGCGAACGAGTCCACTTCGAGCGATCGATTTTTAAACTCATTCCGTCGGACACTTTGAAAAAGATTTGGTTAAAACGCCATAACAAAAACAAGCTCTAATTCGGCGCAGTTCGAAGATATTCGGCATCAGTCTTCTGATCGATACACCAAAACAAGAGGCAATTATTCGCAATTGGAAATCATTTCAAGTTAATCAACACGTCCTGATGTAATTCAGCGCGATTTAAAATCATATTCAGCTCGATTTGAAGTGAATCAGCTTAATTTGCAGCCATTCAGCTACAGTGTGCGTAATTCAGCTGCAGTGAACACTCATTTCTCCGCGATCGTTCATCCGCAACAAAGTTATATCAACGTTATTTTGCCATAAAAGCCAATCTTGTGAAAAACGATTGCACCATAGTCGCTGTTGTTGTAACTACAAGTGTTAGTTTTGTGTGTATTTCGTGCAACTCTTTGTAATCGAGTTATGGACATTTCGCAAAAGCGAACAAATCGCAACTTCAGGCTTAAAAATATGCAACACGCCTGGCCAAGTCGATTGCAGTTGGTCGCAATCACGGTATTGCTCCTAAGCGGCGTTCACCAATATGCGGAAGCGCTGAAAGTAACTGTAAGTATTAACCAATGCACGCGCGCGATTTGTGTGACGTGTGTGAGTGTAAATCAAAAGAAATAATTACGAACTTAACCAAGAGCTAGTAAGGTATGTTTATTTTTCGATATAACTTTCATTTATATTTCTATGATAGCTTTGTTCGAAGATATTTTTGTGATTTTGTAAAATGTAAAAATTTCTTACATTTTAATTCACAGTTTCAGGGAATCCCTATAAATCTAGAATAATTTACCCAAACCCTTAGTCTTCAGACTAAGTAAGACGTCCCAATCAGCGGGCGAATTAAATAGACAATTTACTGAATAATGAATTTCAAAGACATATGGAACATATTAGAAAAATCTGAATTATAAAACGCTACCCCACGTCAGCCGAAGATATCTTGCGTATATACTTGAAATCTATTTATACAGAAAAAGTATAAGCAAGAAATATATATTTATATTGATTTCAAACGAACAGGGAGAATCCCGGTCGAGTGAGCTACACTTAGATTTGTTTATTTAGTAATTTCTGCGAAATAAATTTCTCAGTGGTTACTTTTATGGTCTATGTGTGCAAAGAAAAAACAAACAGACAAAAAAGAAGGGTGTGGAAAAAAATCAACGTGTGACCGGACTTATCAATCTCATAAAAAGCAAGAACAACATTAACTATAATAACAATGACTACCACATTTCCGACAATAAGCGCGAGAGAGTCGCCAACGTCATACGGAATGAAATACACCAACAACAAGGTCTAGACTTTACCCCCAAAAGAGGCAAATGAAACGAACTCATTCACATGGGAATTATCTCCACACAGGGTGCTGCGGTGCACTTAAAGAATTATTCCTGAAGGCAGTTCTTTTAAAATACTGTGCATTCTTTTAAAATACTCCGTATTCCTTTAAAGTAGACTGTAGTTTTTTCAAATACTCTGTATTAATGTGGCCTAGTACCGTATCTTCGTGCATGTGTGGCGAGAAAGTAGCCTTCGACTCACAACTGATAAAAGTCGCCTATAAAACAATAAACATCAACAGCATTATCTTTTCAATTAAAAAATTAAAATATCGATGAAAGCAAATGAGGCGAAAAAGAAACGGGAAAGAGCATTCATTCATATCAGTTTTAATGCGAGTGAAGAGCACGAAACGACCGGCAAATGGGAAGATCATTGCGATGGCCGGAAAACCTGAATGAGCCGGTTGAAGGTCGAAATCAGACAACCGGTGGCGATTGGGTGGGGAGCAGTCCACAGAGTAGCGATAAAAGAGGGGGAAATACATCGAATTGTTTTACGTGGAACTCAGCCGGTTTATCGAACGATATCACGTGTTTTCTTTTAACCCAAACTTAACCCAAAAGAGAGCGCTATTAAAAAGTGAAAATAGACTAAGAAAAAATGTCTGTAGAAGTACTTTAAGGGACAGCAGATCATCTCTGCTCATAATATTAACATGGAACCTTGAACTTACCGTAAATTTCTTTATTACTAATCGACTGTGTGAGAGAATATTTTGCAAAAAGATATTTTGGCAACGCATACACATACATCCATAAATATCCGTCTGTCTGCCTGTTTGTCTGTCGATCTGTCTGCCTGTTTGCTTGGCTTGTGGAACTGCCGAAGCAGGCGCGAAAGTGATGGGGGTAGAAGAGAAATGTGCGAAGATGTCGACATATATTGGACTTTGACTCGTTTGTGCGCACTCTCTCGTTGGAAATTCATAACGTAATTTCGTGTATATTTAATTGTCTGAAGTTAATTGTTGTGACGTCTCTTGTCTCTTAACGACACAGTCTTATTTATTCTTCAACTACTTATTTTAATTTTATTTGTTACTGAGTCGAATGAAAATAATCTGTACAAAGTCAATGTCCTGGTATAGTAGTATAGCTGAAATCAGATTATTATTGAATTCGTAATGACATAATATTTGGACATTTCTCAGGAGTAGTAATTAAAGAATTCCAGTCATGATTTCAATCGTCCGCCAGTTTGTCTGCTGAAAGAAGTATTACCGAAACCAAAGTTAATTTAAAGTGCGTTATTTATTGATCAATGCCATACTGACTGCCAACTGACATTAGTTATTATGCCCAAAATTCACATTCAACCATGACTCAATTCAGTATCAGAGTATATATTATATTAGAGTATTTTAGTAGAGAATCGGCCCTAATGATGTCATTTCTTTGTCCAATTACCTTATTACTTACTGAGATCTTATCAATTCGGTAATCATAGTATGAACCTTGAACGTTAATTTTCCGCAACTTGCATATAGAACCTTCCAGACTCAAAATTCACTACGTAACAGAAAGAAAAAAAACAAACACCTTATCGTCCAAAGCCTTTTGTAATCACGGTAGTACTGAAGGTCTACCAACTAATTGATACAGCGTAAGGGAAATCATCACTAATATTAATAGAATGATGTATTGAGGGTGTTGAAATCACTGGTAATGGGTATCCTTTTGGTCGTTGCAGGCCAAGATCATCACAAACCACAACTACCCCGTGGAGGAGCACACGGTCCACACCCCAGACGACTACATCCTCACCATCTACCGCATACCGGATTCACCGAATCTAAAGCGAGACAATGCCAGTAGCCCTTCGATGACGACGACTAACAAGCCGGTAGTGTTGATGCAGCATGGCATCTTGTGTGCCTCCGATGACTGGATCATCAATGGCCCGCAGACCTCGCTGGCCTACATGTTCGCTGATGCCGGGTACGACGTGTGGCTAGGGAATGCCCGGGGCAACACCTACTCGCGTCAGCACCGTAGCAAGTCGGCGGACTCGTCGGATTTCTGGAACTTCAGTTGGCACGAAATCGGCGTTTACGACTTGGCCTCCATGCTGGACTACGTACTCGACGAAACCGGCGAGAGTTCGGTGCATTTCGTGGCCCACTCCCAGGGCACCACCACCTACTTTGTGCTGATGTCCACGCTGCCGTGGTATAATGAGAAGGTCAAGACAGTCCATCTGCTTGCACCGATCGCCTTCATGCGCAACCACGGCTTCATACTCTCCAAGCTGGGTGGCATCTTCCTCGGTTACCCGTCGTTCCTCAGCTGGATTCTCGGCGGGATGGAACTGCTGCCCATCACCAGCGTACAAAAGCTGTTCTGCGAGCAGATCTGCTCCACTGAGTCCATGTTCAAATTCCTCTGCTCCGGACTGTTAGACTTCATTGGTGGCTGGGGTACGCGCCATCTGAATCATGTAAGTACGAAGAGAGAATAGAAATTTTAATTGAATATGAAGGTGTGAGTGTCAGATTGTTGCGAGTGAGTGAGTGATCGTTTTCACTGAGTAAGAGATTATTTTTTAAAAATTGCTGAATTTCAGTTATCAGGGTACGTTTAACCAGAGAGAGTTTTTATAGTTTTGAGTTTTTTATTGAGTGGATTAGTAAAAAGTTTGAGAGAGACATTTTATTCTGAGTGATTGAGACCTGTGAGTTGAGTTGTACAAGTGATTTTTGTTTGAAGATTGCTGAACGAGATTAAATTGATGAGCTTTATTGAGTGATTAGTTGAATGAAATTGAGTGAATTACAAGTGATTTTTGTTCAAGGATGGCTGAACGAGATTAAATTGCAGATTAATTTGTATAAATCCTATACAAATCTAGAGTAGTCATCACTAGTTCGATTTACATGTAGGTCATTCTCATCCAAATCACACAGCATTGGAATAAAATTGTTTGAATAGAAAACTATTTAACAAAGAAAACCCTGAATACCGTACGTTATATATTAGGAAGTTATTTTTAGTTTAAATCAAAATTGTATATGTATACATATATGTCTTTCTTACACTCTTTACTCTTACTCTTCCAGACCCTCCTGCCGCACGTTTGCGAGACGCATCCTGCCGGTGCATCCACCACGCAAATCATACACTACCTGCAGTTGTACAATTCCGGCGATTTCCGCCAGTACGACCACGGAGTCGAGCTGAATAAGAAATACTACCAGCAGGAGACGCCCCCCTCCTACAACATTTCGAACATTCGCAGCTGTGTGAACCTCTACTATAGTGACAACGACTACATGTCCTCCGTCGAGGATGTCGAGTACCTGGCGACGTTGCTGCCGTGTTCAGAACTCTATCGGATCCCGTACGAAGACTGGAACCACTACGACTTCCTTTGGTCGGTGAACGTGAAGGAGGTGATCAACGATAGAATCATTGACAAGATGATCAGACATGAGCAAGAGAACTTATGAGGAAGATCATTGCATAGTAAAAAGTTTTGAGCTGTGCTTTTTTTAGGAGATTATTGTAAATTGTAAATAAATACTAGTTGTTTAGCTAGGACTGCTTTTATTGAAAGAAACACGGATGTGATGCCAAATATGTATTTTAAGTAAGAAAAATATAAATGAAACATATATTACCGAAGGAACAAATAAATACTAAGAAAGCTATTATATAAATTATTTTTTACAAATCATGAAAGATTGGATTCAATCAAACATATTGTCATCAGTTTCCTCCTCATCTCGTCCGTGGGCTCTACAGAAGGATCTGTGGTGAACCTACTTGCTAGGGAGCAGGGTTTTCTTAATCATATGCCAAATCTCGATTAATATTACTTTGTTGCTCTGATTAGATTTCTCATTGAACCAGTCTGGTGTAGCGCTAATCCTAGTCAAGTCATTTACATGAGATAGGGTGAGCATGAGTTATTGTCGTTAATTGACTGGGTATATCAACACGCGCAGCTACTTCACGACATAAATTAGTATTGCATATAACTGGAATCGAAAACTATCTAAGCGACAGTTCATTTTTTCAACCCGTACGAGAAGTGTCGTAAGAAAAAATGTGCAAGTTAAATTTCTTACTACCAAGTGTAGGATTAGTTTTGTGTCTAATCTATTTCGTAGCTCAGATGATGAACACCGAGAAACAAGTGATTTTGACCACGGTTCGAAAAGATTTCCAAGAATTGAAATTTTTGCATTGATCTTTTTTCAAAATTATTACTATAAAGTAAAGAAATTTGTGGAACCAAGTTAACTATGTTGTAATGCAAGAATTTTTATTTCTGAAAAAAGAAACCATCATAAGTTAATTTATCTCCTGTCATCAGTGGGAGCGAATTTCTCAATATGGTTATACCACCGAAGAGCACACAGTTCTCACCAAAGACGGCTACATCCTGACCGTGTTCCGGATCACCAGCAGCCCGAAATCTAACAACGGCAGCCCACATGTGCCTGGAGGAGGTCATCGGAAGCCGGCGGTTCTGCTTCAACATGGGCTGATCTGTTCCTCGGACTCATGGCTGATGACGGGCCCACAATATTCGCTGCCGTATCTCCTGGCCGATGCCGGATTCGATGTGTGGCTGGGCAACGCCCGAGGCAATCGGTATTCGCAGCGACATCGGGTCCTCGACACTCAGCCCGGCTCATCCTACTGGAACTATAGCACACATGAGATTGGTGTTTTCGATGTGTCTGCGACAATCGACTACATTGGACACGTTGGTGGCCAACCGAAGGTGCACTTCGTTGGCTACTCGGCGGGCACGACTGCCATGCTGATGCTGCTCGCTGTAGCCCCGCAATACAATGATCGCATAAGTAGTATGCATCTCTTGAGCCCAATAACCTTTATGAGTTACAGGCGTTTTACATTGCATCATTTCATTGTTCGTACCTGGCTGACAATCGAAGATTTAGCGAATCGATTTGTCGAGAATTTCGCCAATAAATTTGTCGTCAATTTCCCCTTCTTGTCCCACAGCCGAATGTTGGCGGTGATCACACGACGAACTTGTGCCGATGGCTCGAGCTTTCAATGGATTTGCAAGTTATTATTTCTCATGACTTCGGAGTGGAATATGGGCCATATGAATACCGTAAGTGGAATTGAGATACTTGGAAAAAGGGTTCTTTTTTGGTTTCGGCCAGAATTATCTTCCTGTCTTTCTTACAGAAAATTATCTCATCTTTCAGACACTCCTGCCGCAGATTTTTGAGACTCATCCGGACGGCGCGTCCACCACACAAATCTTACACTACATGCAGTTGTACAATTCCGGTGACTTCAGACAATTCGACCACGGAGTCGAGCTGAACAAGAAATATTACCAGCAGGAAACGCCACCCGCCTACAACCTGTCGAACATTCGCAGCTGTGCGAATCTCTACTATAGTGACAACGACTTTGTCACCTCTGTAGAGCATGTTGAGTATCTGGCGACGTTGCTGCCGTGTTCGGAACTCTACCGGGTCCCGTACGAAGACTGGAACCACTACGATTTCATTACTTCGGTGAACATGAAGGAGGTGATCAACGATAGAATCATTGACAAGATGATCCGACATGAGCAACAGATTGTTTGAGTCAGATTATAGTAAACAAAAATTGTTTAATGACAACAAAATATTATTAATAACGAAATTAAAATAAAACATATATGTTGACAAGAAAAAATACGGTGATGAATGATTGAACTAATTGTATTACAAATTTTGGAGAATTTCTTTTAGTTATACACATCAACATAATTTTTACAGTGTCAGACACATGAACTCTGCGCTGGCAATGCTGTTGTTCTCTCGAACTGCTCTCTGTCGAATGCAGTCAGAGAAAATACGTGAGAAAAATTTGTACCCAGCAGTTTTCAACGAATACACAAACGAACGCACGACTTCAGCCATTTTTAATTTCATCACTTGGGCAGCGGACGTGCCGAAAATTTTTCAAGTGTAGAGTTTTTTCGATAAAACCGTGGGAATCGTGTGCTACTTTTTTAAGTGTAGTTCTTAAAACAAATTTATTTAATTTTTTCGCAGTGCTATTTCGTTTGTTTATGTTTTTTACTCGTGGTTCGTTCTTGCTTCATATCTCGTGCGAGGGTGAATCGAGTGTCTTGAGCGATACAAAACGCCGATATCGCGACCTGACGAATCTTTATGATTTTTGTTATTTTCTTAACAATTAGTGTAATTGTAAAAATATATAATGAGAATGAAATTGCTGCAAAAATGTTTCTGATCTAGTTTTGTGAACACCGTGGTTACATGAAGGTAGCTGAATTCGGATTTTAGGGATTTCTCGGATTTGGATTTCGTAAAATGTATTGGTGAGTTGTTGTTGTTGTGCGTAGTGAAATTGATTATTCGATTTATGCAAATGCTTGTGAATATATCATTTATCGGCGTGTTTAAGAAACAAGTTTCTAGTCAAAGCGTCGAGAGAAAAAACAATTTTTTTCTGCATGTTTTTCTTGTTTTCATCTGTCAAAGAACACAGGTTTCTGCGGAGAGCATACAATGATCGAGAGAAGAGAGCAATTGTGAGTTTGGAAGTGTGTGTGTTATTTTCGCATTTCCAATTTGACAATTTCTGTTTAGAAACGGGTGGAGGGCCAGGGATGTTCTTCAATTAGGAAAAATTTCATTAATTTCACTTTCATCTTCATTCACTTCATTACTTAATTCACAAATTATTTATTCGATAGTTTGTTCGGCTATCTTGTTCCCATCGACATATTAACGTTAATTTAAGACTTTTACTCTGTATAAAAATTTTTAAAATAACTTCGTTGTAGATACGCACAGATCCACAATGGAGAATTCAAGCACCACCGCTACCGCGTCCAAGCCTGATTCTGGATCAACCTCCAATTCAGATGCTTCCCAGGCTGCCATGCAAGCCATGATGGTCCAGATCACCACCGATGGCGTGCCCAAACTTCATTGTCCAGTCTGCAACAAGGCTCTCATCTCGCTCAACGGCTACGTGAAGCATTTGAAAAAGCACGAACCACCGGGAGGATTCTTCTGTCGTTATTGTGACGATCGCTTCTGCACCGATGAGGAACTGAAAAAGCATCGTGATGCAGTGCACACGACCATTGCATGCCGCATTTGCAAAGACATCACATTCACAAATGAAGACGAATATCGGGAGCATATACGAGTAGTTCACAATGGGATCGATCGAGAGATATATAAATGCGAGAAATGTGGTGCCGAGTACAAGACCCCGGAGTCATTCAAGCGACACCAGGCGAATCAATGTGGCACTATCAAGCCCTTCAAGTGTGACGAATGCGAAATGGCATTCTACACCAAGTACAATCTGAAGCAGCACAAAATTACGCACTCCGGCGAGCGACGATTCTGCTGTAGCTATTGTGGGAAGAACTTCCTTCAGAAGGCACGTTTGGTGGAGCACGAACGTTCGCACACTGGTGAAAAGCCATATAAATGTGATGTGAGTTCAAATGTGATTTATACTGAATGAATTAATGTTCTCCAACCTGGATTTTGGTGTTTTCCAGGTATGCGGGAAATGCTTTGCACATCGCGAGAGCATCGTTACACATTCCTCCATACATACCGGCATCAAATTGGTCGAATGCCGTTGCTGTCTCTCACGATTCTCCTGCCATTCTAATCTCATCAAGCATCGTCGTTCGCGGCCAGATACATGCGGACTGCCCGAATATAATCCGCCCAAAAATCTCGTGCGCACGCGTAAATCAAGAAGTATGTTTCGATTATTCATTCGAGCTATTTGTATTTCATTGCGGAATTTCTCTTTTTCAGTTCCACCTACGATGAATCCAACTTCTGAGATTAAAGTGAGCAACTTGAATAAAATCATCAAGCCTGCAGATAAAATGCTGGAAAAGAAAGGTCGACGATTGAAAGTGGACAGTGGTGAGGAGAAGCCTAAAGTAAAACGAGCACCGCGCAGGCGCAAACAACTGGCAACAGAGTCAGAGGCTGAAACCACAAGCGAAGATGAAGATAACTCAGAAACTGATGGACACGATACTCTGGAAACACGTGTGCAAACGCGCAGACATAAGAGTAAAATAAACATTTTATATCTTTCAAATCAGATCTAATGTTTCTTTTTTCCAGATATTCCGCCCACCACAACTTCGACATCGGAAGACCCTCAACCCTCCGGTAAAATAAATTCAAAAATAGATGCAGTCGAAAAACCAGTATCCGTTGCAAATGTCTTAAGTGAAGATGAAAGTTATGCCGTAAATCAAAAAGATTTTCAAGATTCAACACTAAAATCTAACACAATGGGTAACAGTACAACAGAGAGTGTAGCAAATGACACCACGGTCGCGTCAAATTCGCTGAAAGCCGAACGAAAGCCTATTTGGAGTGATGACTCTGATTCCGCGGATTATTACCCAGATTTCGATACTCTCGACACAGAAAGTGACCCAGAACATAAAACGGAAATTAAAATTCCTTTGCCGAAGGTACCTATAAAAAAGGAAAAAGTGGAAGAAACTACAATTAATGATTTCGAATACACAAACGCAAACGAATTTGTAAACGCCGAATTGAGTGTAAAGTCTGAAGATGAACAGAATATTTTTAACGAAAAGGATAAACTCCTGGACTGTTTGCTAAACGACAACGAAGGATCTACAGCCTACCGTTCGACTGATAATAATTCCACAACGAACTTTCCCTCTTTCGATATCGTCAAGGTGGAGAGTTTACTGGATGAGAGCGAGGTCGTTTACATTAAGGATGAGGAACAAGTAGAGGATATGCTGAATGTTAAAGATGTAATTTCAAGAGCTGAAATACAAGATTAAATACTAATTATTTATTATTTCCAGATTCAAAGTGACCTCAATGATTGCAAAATTGTACTGGAGGATGTAACTCATCGATATCCTGAACTCAAGGAAGATGCCACTGTAAAAATCGCACAAAATTCGAATTCAGTCGATCGTTTAGCACACGATTCGAAACCAGTCGATCGTTTAGCACAAAAGAGGCGTCGAAAAGTTGATAATGAATCGAGTCAAAATAAGCGAACGTATCGTAAGCGTAGCGAAACCAAGGAGGAAACATCTGCCCCCAAACGCATAGCTAAATTGTCGCAATCTGAGGTAAAGGAAAGACTTAAAATGTTAAAGAGAGAAAAGTCTTGGCAATGTCCACATTGCATAAAATTCTATCATATACGAAAGCCATTTGAAAAACATTTACGTGAAGAGCACAAGGTGACCGAAGACGAAATCAAAGAAATCTTTAAAGATGACGAAGAAATTGGTGTACTGGATGAAGAAATTTTTAAGTGCCAAATTTGTTCAAAAATATATTTGGTAGAGAAACGTCTCTTGGCTCATGTCAAACTACATGGTATGTGAATAAAATCGAAGAATCTATCATTTATGTACATTTGTTTTAATTTTAGGACCTGATGGAAAACTTACTCATAAGTGTCCGTGTTATTGTTCCATTTATTTTGCAACAAAAGAAGAAGCACAAGAGCATGCACGACAAAGCCATAAGGACCTACTATACTGCGATATATGTAACAAGTACATGACCGGTCATGACAGCCTTAAGAACCACAAGAGTATCCATCACAGCGATAAAAATCCAACACAACGTAATAATAAACGTAATCTCGTATGCGATAAATGTGGCAAGAAGTACTCTAGCCGCACTTCACTCACTGATCATGTACGCTCTGATTGTGGACGAATACCACTCTATCCATGTGAGATTTGTGGCAAACGTCTGACGACAGCGGGTATTTTGAAAACACATCTTCTATTGCATAAGGATGATACGCCATTTCAGTGCGACAAGTGTGGGAAGACGTTCAAAGTGAAAGCTCAGTACAAGTCGCACATAAAAACACGTCACACTGATTATAAACCCTTTAAGTGCCACGTAAGTCCCACTTATTTGTTGCATATGTATCCAGTTCTCAATGCCATTCTGCTTCCAGTTATGTCCCAAGGAGTATCCATACCGCGAAAGTCTTCTCACTCATATGACTGTTCATACTGGCATCAAACGCTTCCTTTGTAATGGTTGCGGGAAGCGATTCACTTGCATATCCAACCTGCAGGCGCATCGCAAGGTGCATGCGGATACCTGTGGAGCCCTACCACTAAACGCCAAGGCAACACAGTATATGGGGGTGCAAAAGGGCAACCTGCTGATGGGTGCCAAACCAGAAGCGGGGTTAGACTACAAAGAGACTAATACTCTGATAGCCAAGGAGGTTATCGATCGAGATTTACCAATGGCTCAAGAATTAAATTATCCTTCTGAACCATCGGCACCAATGGTGACACAGCCATTAAACTATGCACAGCATCCGTCGCATTTATTGTTGCCACCGCTAATTATGCCACATTTTATCGATGATTCCCATTCGTCTTACTGAGGTTGGCCATGACATAGTTATGGAGTAGACGAACAATTCAATTAACTGTTTTATGTAGCCTATGTTTAAGTAGTTGTGATGTTTAAAATTTTTTAAACAGATTTATTCTTCACGCTCTGTTAGAAAACAGAAACATTTATACTCAATTTGTATAGATACGCTTTGATATGAAAAAAATGATCAAATGAAACATTCTATGTAAAATGTAATTTTGCAATAAAGTTAAAAATTTTATGAAAAATATATAATTAATTGACTTATTTAAAAACTGATTAAATGTATTGAACTTGATAGGTGAACACAGTAAACATAGAAATATTTCAATTATATTTTATAGTGGGGTTGCTTAAAATAGATATGCATGAAGTCAGTTCAGACGGAAGTATGGTTTTTGAAACTTTCCAATAGGCATACGCCCTTGGACACGCAATCGTCTCACGGCTTCACGCAGATATTTAGGCTGAAGAGCACCGGTTTCACCAGCAGCCTCCATAACATCCAAACCTTTGAAGAATAAAATTATTCATGGCATAATTTCCAATGATAAGTTACTACTAACCTTCCTCTACAATTTCACCAACAAACACTTTGGCAATGCCAGCCATGGCAATAACCACATTCTGGGAAACGGAGCATCCAGTTATGGTTTGCATGAGACGCTTCACAGCCGCTTTCGGGAAAGCCGAACGACGATACATTTCATAGCGATCTAGTTGCTCCTCCGTGAAGTTTGAAACTAAAACTCTAAACATGATTAGAAATCTGATTGTAAGTTTTCCAAAAACCCTGAAACTAACTGCATTTTCTCACGCTCCTCCTCTTCAAGTTCCTTTTTCGTCTTAATCGGCTTTTTGGGCTGGTCATCGTTGCCTAAAGCTTTGTCGAGTGCCTCTTTCGATCCACTATTGATGTAACCATCGACACTGGCATCGAATTTCGGAGATTGTGTCCTATCACGTCCGTTATTGTCGTCGTCGGTACCGCTAGCACCGCCATCCATGCCCTCATGAAAGGACTTGAGCTCAGCCGCCGCATCAAAGAATTTCAGGTCAACATCTTCGTTTTCACTGAGTGAATTTGAACGATCCTGTTTTGGAAATAGTATTTCGTCCATATTCTAATATATTTAATAATTTTATTAATTTCAATATCTGCTGTTTGTAACTATTTTCTTTTTTCGTTTACAAAAGCTGTCAAAATCGCTTTATGTTTACACACAAACACTTATTTTCCTTCAAGTTTACAGTTTGATAGTCACTGAAAATATGACATTTTTCACATGACATTTTCTTTATACTTTTTGCTTATTTCTCTTAACCGTCTGCGGCTACTTTTTTGACAATCACCTCGTGTTTTTCCTTCTTTTCTGCATTCTCTTCAACAGTGCATGCATTGGAATAAGAATTTGCAAAATTTTTATTACAATATATTTTTTACAATAAAGATACGTAGTATTCTCTGCAGAATAAATACATTCGAAAATGTCTGCCGTTGAAGAAACTAAAGTCGATGGAGTCGGTGCTTCCACTGCCGCTACAGAGGCTCAGGACGATGCTCCAGTGTCCGCCGTCGCAGGCGAGGAACAAAAAAAACAAAAGAAACCCAAGCCGAACAACAAGAAACTTAGGCAAGGTGAGCGAATAATGGAACTACATACATAAGTTTATTTAATAATCCACATCGCGATGATGAATCAGTTATCTCATTTGCATGACCCAAGGCACTTTTCATTCCGGCGCTTATTGAATATTGTTTTTTACAGCTGAAGCTGCTGCAAAAAAAGCCAATGGCGAAGGTGATACGGAAGTCAAAGAATCAGAGCCCTCTGCTAATGGTGAGACCAATGCAATCGATGCTGTTGAAAAGAAATCTGCTGCTGCCAAGAAGAAACCTAACAAAAATAAAAATAAGTCTGGACGCAAAGGACAGACAGATCCACCTTCAATTCCCATTTCCGACCTCTTTCCTGATGGTAACTTCCCTGAAGGTGAAATTATGCACCACCCAGTGCCCAAAGATACTCCCGATGATCGCACGGCCAAGGATCGTTTCACATCGGAAGAAAAACGTGCGCTAGATCGCATGCACAATGATATTTACAACGAGCTTCGTCAGGCAGCAGAAGCCCACCGTCAGACTCGCCAATATATGCAGAAGTATATTAAACCGGGAATGACGATGATACAAATTTGCGAAGAGCTCGAGAACACAGCTCGCCGTCTGATAGGTGAAAATGGGCTCGAGGCTGGTTTGGCATTCCCGACCGGCTGCTCGTTGAATCATTGTGCTGCACATTACACACCGAATGCCGGAGATCCTACGGTTCTCCAGTATGATGATGTGTGTAAAATTGATTTTGGCACCCACATTAAGGGTCGCATAATTGATTGTGCATTTACGTTGACTTTCAACGATAAGTACGACAAGTTACTCCAAGCTGTGAAAGATGCCACCAATACTGGTATTAAGGAGGCTGGCATTGATGTGAGGTTGTGCGATATCGGTGCTGCTATTCAGGAAGTTATGGAATCGTATGAAGTTGAGTTAGATGGAAAAACGTATCAAGTGAAAGCTATACGCAATTTGAACGGTCATTCGATTAGTCCTTATCGTAAGTTTCTTCTTTTGTTTCTTCTATTTGGAACGGTAAATTTCTAACTATAATTTGAACTACATGTTGTTTATAGGTATTCACTCCGGAAAAACCGTACCTATCGTGAAAGGTGGAGAATCAACTCGTATGGAAGAGAACGAATTCTATGCAATTGAAACCTTTGGTTC
Source organism: Coelopa pilipes (assembly GCA_947389925.1). Classification (NCBI taxonomy): domain Eukaryota; kingdom Metazoa; phylum Arthropoda; class Insecta; order Diptera; family Coelopidae; genus Coelopa; species Coelopa pilipes. The sequence goes on from OX376696.1 coordinate 3,652,228, forward strand.
TACTGGACGCGGTCTGGTCCACGATGACATGGATTGCTCACATTACATGAAGAACTTCGATGCTCAATATGTTCCCTTACGACTACAATCATCTAAACAACTTTTAAGTGTTATCAATAAGAATTTCGGTACATTAGCTTTCTGTAAACGTTGGCTGGACCGCGCCGGAGCCACGAAATACCAAATGGCATTAAAAGATCTATGTGACAAGGGTGTCGTCGAAGCCTACCCACCATTGTGTGACATCAAGGGCTGCTATACAGCTCAGTATGAACACACTATCATGCTGCGACCAACATGCAAGGAGGTTGTGTCGCGTGGTACCGATTATTAGGTAGCAGTGCTATCCGAAAGTAAGAGATGAAAGCAATTGTTATGCGAAAAAATTGTTATTTCACAACATTGTTGTTTCTTTATAGCAGTGTAAACAAAAGTTGTTGAATTTGTTTTACTCTTTCGCCTTGTTTGTAATCCAAATTCACTTTTTTTGATATGTAAAATATTTGATATTCAATACATGCACGCATATACATACATGAAACTTCTTATATACGAAAAAAAATTTTTATAACAATAAGAAATGATATGTACTCGAAATCGTCTGATGAAAGTTGTTTTATTTGCATTTGGTTCAAAACCATAACTAATCCAAGTTTTATAACATTTTTAAAGTACTATATGAAATACAGAGTTCTAAAACCGTTTTGTAATAACAGTTTACATAACATATTTTTTTAATTGGTGATGAAATAGAATTTAAATATTTATGAAATAGTATATTGTGTGTAAATGGTAATGGGAAAATGACAACTAAAGGAAATTGCTTCCTTCAGCTTGTGAATCATCGCTGAAATCCAATAAATATTTGTCATTGTCACCATTTTCATTTTCGAGTTGGTCTGTGCTTCCAAAATCAAACATAAGAGTGTCCGTGTTCACTGTTGGTTGCAACAAATCCTCATCCTCTGTATCTGAAGACTTGTTAGATGTATATAGGCTATCAAAATCTAGTATATTCCTTTGTTTTGATTGAGAGGGACGTACTGATAAGCTATAAGTGGAACCACAAGCTTGATTATAAAACAATTTGTCTGCTGATGACTCAGTATTTGAAGCATTAGATTCACTGGGAATATTTGAAGTGGTCATCGTTACTGTACTTGATGATAGATCGAATGGAATAACCTATGAAAATAATATTATTTAATTACAGAACAAAGTAACTTATTATTCCATTGTCTAACTTTTGGCAAGGCAGTCCCAGGTGGTTTTATGACTATGCACTCTTGAACTTGAGCAGCAGATGTCATTGAGTTTACTGCTTGGTTTTCTACGGTTTCATTTGTTGGTTTCACATCTTCATTCATATCAGTTCCAGTAGAAACATCTTCATTATTTTGAGATGTATTTTCCAATGTAAATGTATTATTAATACAGTAGCTACTGTCTGATGGAGAAGATGGACAGCTACTATCAGGTTCTACGAAGCTTACATGCCGAGTACTTCCTTTGACATTGTTCACCGGCTTAGTAGTGGAACTTGTGCTGTTGCGCAAAATTGGACGCAAATTTTTCAACTTCAAAGCATTACGCTCATCTTCTTTCTCTTGATTCTTCACCTTCCAGTCGATATAAAAATCCTGCATAGCATGGCCCATATTAAAATCTAATTTTATAGATTTAAAAAATGCCATGGGATTGAAGGGGTCAAAACGCGAAGGATTTTCGGTTCTTTTGGAAGGGTTTGTTTCAGGAACTTTAAATACATTTTCTTTTCCGGTAAAAGAAGTTGTTCCGGTTCCAGAAGTTCCGGTGAGAAGTGGTTTTTGCGACTAATAAAAACAAAATAATTACATTTGATAAGAACAGTTTTCCTTTTTTTAATTTGACAAACCATTTGCAATCTTTTTAACTCATCAGTTAACTCCTTTTTCTTGGCTTGAAGTTTCTCTATCATTTGTTTCTGATGGCTTGCCTGATTAATCTAAAAATCGTGTTTAATTTTCATTTTAATTTAAGTCTTGATATTTCATTTCGTTTACATATAATTTTATTGTACCTCGTCTCTCATGTTCTCCAACTCCTTTGATCCCATAACCAGCGACAATATCAATTTGTTCCGCAGATTCAGCTTTGCACTCAATTTATTCCCGGCCTCAATTTTAATGTTCTTCTGGTACTCTAATGCCTGTTGATGGATTTTCAGGACTTCTTGGTGTGCAGCTTGTTTAGCACGAAGTTGTTGAACTGAGAGGTCGTTCGAATAAAAATATTTTTAAACAATGTTCTTTTATAAATATACCTATTTGCCGACTCTCCATCTGCTTCAATAGCTCTTGTTTCTGGCGAAATTGCTCCTGCAACTCCAGCGATTCTTTCTGATGTCGCATATCGTTCACCATCACTTCGTAAGCTGCCAACTTCTCGATGTCCAACCGACGCAATTGCTCGCGCAGTTCGACGGAACTTTGGTAAGCATCGACCAGGTCTCTACCCATGGCCTCGCTACGTTCGCGCTCCTCCTGGATATGTTCCGCGATTAACTGCAACTTACTCACTTCCATTTGCAAGCGAAACTCTTCTGCAATGGAATCTATAGCGAAAATTTATATTATTAGCTTTCATATAACTCACTTGTTTCTTACCCTCCTCTTCTTTTTGAAGTTTGTGATTTCTCTCGATTTCGAATTCAAGATTTTCAATTTCCTTACGCACTTCTTCATTTTCAGAAGATTTTGTTTGTAAAAAATTCGCCAATTTCCAAACACTCATTTTTTAATATTTTCAAATTATCTCAACCAAATTTCACTGCCGGAAATAAAGATTAAAATTCACTTGTGCTAAATTTGGAGACATGTTCAATAAGGAGTTGAAAGTGTTGCTTCATTGTTCGACTTCAAATAATATTCGAATTTCAGATAGTAATGATTATTAGTTAATTTAGTACATTTAGCATTAATTGAATTACGTAAAACATATTGAGAATATTATTTCAAAATGCACGAACCTAAACACTAAACTACATATAATACTACCAAATTTTTTTTTATTCATATATTTGGGTTACTTTTCATATGTAACTTCTCTTCAAAGGCTTTCAAATCAACCTTTGGCGACTTCAATTCATTCCAATATATAGTGAATCTTTTATCTGAATCAAATTCCATCGAATCTGTGGATATTTCTCGATTCCTCACTATATATTCTCGTATAGCTCGATAAAAATGTAAAAACCATTTGCCAGATAGAAAGTACAACAACTCCATAAAACTAATCAAGCTAAAGCCATACATCAGAGACATGATGCCTCCAAAACGATCTAAAAAATTAATTGAAAAATTATTTCTACAATTACAATTAATCGTTTGGTATACTTAGTAGAACCACCCAATCTCCAGTGATGTCTTCTTCGGTAGCCTGAGCATAGCGATATTTGAAGTATAACTTAACAATGGCCAGTGGTTTCTCATTCGAGATATTCTTTCTGCAAAGATTCAATTACAATTGAGCAAAACCAAGAACATAGTGTAAAACATATTTATAAAATCCATCTCACAGTAAGCCCTGTTGATAGACGTGTTTGCCCGGTATCCTATACATAGGTTGCTCGTTGACGTCGATCTTGAAATTGACTCCATCGCAACTGGGCAAACACAGGCCACAGCGTTTCGACTCAGCCGAGTCCTTCGTCGCTTGCAACTCATCGCCATCATCGGACACGTAGGCGAAATAGTTCCAACCATGCCAGATTTTCTTCCACTCCGTCAGACAGGGCAGATCCAGCAGTGTGCAAACGGTGGCGTTCAACAGCTCGGCGGGCAAGGAGGGATTCACACATCCGCAATGGTCAACCATGCTACGCATGCGGCAAATGAGCAAACACTCGTCGTACGAGTAGTAGGAACTGTGAAGATATGGAAATCTTTCAAATCAATGGAACGTTACGCCATATTATTTTGCCTATGCTATCTATTCTACCCATTATATTTATTTATACCCATTCTACCCATTTTACCCATTTTTTCCATTTTCTACCTATTATACCCGTTCCACCTCACCTACCCATTCAACATATTCTACCTACCTGTTGATTAACTTCATTCCTTCGGCTGGAAAATAACAATTCCGAACCCTGGGCGAAAATTGATGTATGTTATAGCTAGACCCAAAGAATTTCGGCTGCACGGGTATTTCTACAATACTATTATGATCCACCAGAATTTCACCGACCGTATTCGATTGAACAGTTGCATATTCCGTCGGTGGAAAGAGTAAAACCTATCAACCCAGAATTAGAGAGAGGATGAAGAGTTTTCAAAATTTTACCAACCTGAAAAGCATTATTCCACATGTACTTGTACCGGAAGTCTTCGAGATCATCTTGAAGCACAAACTGTACACTATTCAATATGGAGTTGGCCTCGAATTTGATTTTAGTATCCTGCATGGTGGCAGCGGTGACACGTGCCCGAATTTCTCTACAGTTCAATATAGAACAATCATGATTTTTAATCTACATATGTCGATAGGAAAATTCTTACGGGTCAAGAGCATAACTTGATCGCTTATAGTTGAACATACAGCAGATGCTATTGGATGTCATACGCTTGTAGAACAGCTCCAAGGGATTGACGAACTTCCCGAAGATCAGAGCACGAAGCACGATATCCTCGCAGTCGGGCGCCAGATCGCGTAGAATCTCCCGCGATGGATAATCACTGCTATTAAACATGTGTGTCAATATCTCGTCGAGTTTATTCAAACGTTCATCGCCGAAATTATAGCTATCATAGGGATAAACATAGAGACCCGTTATAAGTAGCAGATGATTTTCCATATCCGAAGCACTTTCGGCCAAAAGATCAGGATGAAAAGACTGTTGAACACTAAAACTGCAAGAATAAGAATACATAAAGTTCAATTGAATCATGGATTAAGATAGATTTGAATGTGTTTGCCAATACACCTCTTATATTAACCTAATCTGGAGAGAATACTAAATACTAATCTCGCTTACTCTCATTTGTTCTTTGTATATACTTAACTTCTTGCCTTTCCCACTCCACGCGAGAAGGGGGAAACTGAGTCTACCGTTGGCAGTCGGCTAGGTAGTTGGGTCGCAGGGTTCTTATCTTGCGCCGCTGGATTCCATTGGTATAAATACAAAAGATCAACGTGGTTTGCCTACCAAATAGCGATCGTTGCTACTGACGTTCGCACCACAAGACCAAGATCCAATACGAAAAAATGACGCGTACCGGAGTCGCATTTTCGCTGGCAGCCCTCTGCTGTTTGGCAGTCGTGATCAGTGCCGAACGTGTTCGCTTCGACAATTACCGCGTCTTCCAGGTGATCCCGCGCGATGCTGGCCAACTGGCGGCAGTTCAGAAACTCGAAGGATCCAGCGATTCGTACATCTTCCTCGATGCCGTTCACCATTTGAATGCGAAAATCCACGTGGTTGTCGCGCCCCATCGTGTGCCCGACTTTGTGTCGGTACTACAACGCCAAGGCATCCAGTACACACTGGTGGAGGAAAACGCCCAATCCCAGCTCGGTGACGAACGCGTGGCCGACCCGAATCGTCGTGATGCCGACTACTCATGGGAGGAATACCACGAGCTCGACGACACCTACAACTGGCTACGGTCGTTAACGGAGAAGTACCCGGAACAGGTCTCGCTCATCGTTGCCGGTCAGTCGTACGAGGGCCGTGAACTGTTGGGCGTCAAGATTTCCTATGGTTCCGGCCGGAAGGCGATCTTCGTGGAGGGTGGCATGCATGCGCGCGAATGGATTAGTCCGGCCACCACCACCTACATCGCCAACCAACTGCTAACCAGCGAGGACAATGAGATCCGCATGATCGCCGAGAACTTCGATTGGTACATCGTTCCGCACTCCAATCCCGATGGCTACGTCTACACCCACACCACGAATCGGTTGTGGCGCAAGACCCGAACTCCCGTCGATAACGACTGCTTCGGCGTCGATCCCAACCGCAATTGGGGCTTCCATTGGAATGAGATCGGGGCCAGCTCCAATCCCTGCTCCGACACATATGCCGGCCCGTCGGCCTTCTCCGAGATCGAGACGCGATCCCTGTCGGAATTCATCGCTACTCTGAAGGGAAACCTCTTCCTCTACTTGTCCTTCCACTCGTACTCACAATTGTTGCTCTTCCCCTATGGTCATACCAATGAATTGCCGCCGAACTACGATGATCTGAAGCGTGTCTTCGATGCTGCCATCGCCGGTGTCTCTCGACGCTACGGTACCAGCTACACCGGTGGCAACATCTACGATGCCATCTATCCAGCCGCTGGAGCCAGTACAGATTGGGCCTACGGAGAGCTCGATGTCAAATTCGCCTACTGCTATGAGTTACGTCCGCCAAGCTGGAACCTCTGGACTGGTTTCAAACTGCCAGCTTCTCAGATCATACCAACTGGTGAGGAGACCTTAGATTCAGTGGTGGAAATGATCAAGGAAATCGGTATCATAAATTTCTTATAAGACTTCACCGAGGACTCTCTTACTCTCAATTGGAATTTTCACATTTAATGGCCAATGTTTGAGATTATTCCAACAATATAAATCATATAATCTGTCATTATTGCGTTAATCTACAATAAAGAACTGATTATTATTATATATATCGCAGACTTTAGTGATAATCGCCATTTTCCCTTTGTTTTATCAAGATTATAGTTTGCTACCATAGCTGATGTTTGATATTTTATCTAATCGTGAGTTTTTATTTGAATGGTTCTATCGATTCGTGTAGTCGAATTGATTAAATTAAAATTAATTGCACGATTTTTGATAAATGCCATTCAAAATATCTACGAGAGACGTGGGGAAAACCAGGAAGAAGGAAATATGCCTTCCTCTATAGGAAATACCAACTAGTATTTGGTCTACGAAATAATATCCTTGTTCTTAGCAATTAAAAAAATATAACTAAACATATCAAATTTTTTGAATTTAATGTTATCACTTTGTTTTCTTAATAAACTTAATCGCACAATTCAATCTATCTTACGATAGTAATCTCCAGTAATTTTCAGAATATACCTATGTTCTACCCGATAATTTTCTGCCTTAAACCAACTTCTTCTATGTCATTATGACGTATTGAATTACTTGCCAAGGTAACTTCTCTGTACTTGACTAGAAGTTAATAGCGGCGATTACATTCCATTAAGGGTTGAAGGTAGAGTCATATGAAAGGAACTGATATCCGATGAAAGTCGCACGGTCATTGACGTCACAGTGTTTATAATATATTTTTAATATTATATACTCACAAATCGTTGATTGTAAATTTAAAAATTTTGAAATTTGATTTACCATATGCTGATATGCTTTATTTAGAAGGATTTTCAGAGATAATGAAACTGTTTACTTGTATTAAAATCGCAAGCCAACTGTAATAAAGATCATTATCAAGGGTTCATTGATTGCATTACAGTTCATTCATCAATATTGAGAAAGGATGAAGTTTTTCCACCATCAAATGGAAGTCATTCTAAGAATGCAAGCAGCATGAAGGAGAGCATTCACTATGGAATGGAGGGCTTACAAGATTACGACTCCAGTTATGGGTTAATTCAAAGTGCAACTACTGTAGTATATAAGAAGGGGGTTTAATTAAAATATATTACTCCGAATCATTGGCCCATAAAATTACTCCCGGCCATGATATTCCCTTATCGTTATCAATAGCAATGGCCAACAAATCTAACTTTGAATGGATAATGAAAATAAACAATATATTCAGAGATAGAAGTCATTGCTGCTGGTGTCGTGCTCTGAATTCGAGAGTACCCCCGGTCGTATATAAACATCGGCGTTGTACCATGGGAAACCAGAACTCGCAAACAGTTCAAACAACAAATGTCGCTAAAACTTCACCTACTTTTCGGGCTGTGCCTGGTGGCAGCCTTGGGCGCGAGCAGCGGGGAGCGCGCCCGTTACGATAACTATCGGGTGTACAAGGCGATCGCCTCCAGCGCCGCCGAGTTGGCCGTGCTCAAGGAGTTGGATGGCGCCAGTGATTCGATGCTATTCCTCGATGGCGTTCACTCCGTCGGCAAGGATGTCCACGTTGTTGTCGCCCCGCACAAGGTTCCCGACTTCCTCGAACTGATGGGCACCAACGAGATCGAGTACGAGCTGATCGAGAAGAACTTGCAGGCCAGCCTCGAGGACGACGAGATTCAGATCGCCCCACGTTCTTCCTCCTACGGTTGGACTGCCTACTACGAATTGGACGACACCTACACGTGGATGCAGTCGTTGGCCGTGCAATATCCCAGCGTTGTGACCCTGATCGAGGGCGGCAAAACCTACCAGGGCCGCTCGATTCTGGGTGTCAAGATCTCCTACAACAATGGACAATCGACCAAGCCGGGCATCTTCATCGAGGCTGGCATCCACGCCCGCGAATGGATCGCCCCGGCCACGGCCACCTACATTATCAACCAGCTACTGACCTCGAGCACCGAGTCGATCCAGGACTTGGGCCAGAACTACGACTGGTATATCTTCCCGCACGCCAATCCCGACGGTTACGTCTACACCCACACCACGGATCGCCTGTGGCGCAAGACTCGCACACCCTACGGCAGCTGCTATGGTGCCGATCCCAACCGCAACTGGGGCTTCCACTGGAACGAGGTCGGCGCCAGCTCCAACGCCTGCTCCGACACCTATGCCGGCCCGTCGGCCTTCTCCGAGATCGAGACCAAGTCCCTATCGAACTACATCTCCTCGCTTCAGGGAAAGATCCAGCTGTACATCTCTTTCCACGCCTACTCGCAGTACTTGCTGTATCCCTATGGACATACCGGAACCTTGCCGGAGAATGTCAATGACCTCAAGCAGGTCTTCGATGTGACCGTCGCCGCCTTGAACAAGCGCTATGGCACTAAGTACACCGGTGGCAACATCTACGATGCCATCTACCCGGCCGCCGGGGCCAGCGTCGACTGGGCCTATGCCAATGTTGACACCAAGATGGCCTTCTGCTACGAATTACGTCCATCCTCCAGTAGCTACCTGACCGGCTTCAAGCTCCCAGCCGCCCAGATCGTCCCGACCGGCGAGGAGACTTTGGACTCGATGATCGCGATGGTGGCCGAAATCAAAAAACTGGGCTACTTCAACTGAGCAGTTGAAGAGCAGCACGATTCCACGATTAATACGAAATAAAAAGGGAACACTTTGATAAACAGATCTTTGCACTATACACATGTGTATATCTTTCGAGTGGTCTAATCCTAAGTATAAGTATCTTCACCATTTGGCCTAGTTTCCGGTCTCACCTATCCTATCGACTGGTGATGCTTCAAGTGTTTGTACTTCTTCCTACTATCTGTGAATTGTACTTCGGCCCCGAGATAGAATGCATACTTACACTTTCTCAGCGAACGCCCTGAGCTTGCGACCACTTATCTTGTTGGCACTACAGAACCCCACACTGGCGAAGGGTGTGTTAGCCACATGCACCAGGTTGGTGGCCATGTGAATTTCCGTCGGCGCTTGAATGTAATCGATGGTCAGGTTGATGATGATGTATTGCGTGTAGATGATGTTCAATATCATGAAAATCTTCCAAATAGTTCTATAGGTGAAACGTTGGATTACTTTAATGGAACATTACATCACAAATAAGAGCGCACTTTGCATAGCGAAACTCTACGTAGAGCAAAAGCAAACGTAATCCATCGATCGAACTCTTCCAAAGGAACTCGTGGAAAAGTCTCCTCCACCGAGATTTAGTTTTGCTTTCACTCATCTACACAAACTTCCTCGTCGTCGTCAAAAGTCCTAGAAAACTGATAGCCAAAAACCTCAAAGGTCTTCCTTTTATTCTCCTTCTAATATCTTCTGGTCTACTGTTCATCAATCATAAGCTGCCGATAGTGATTGATTACATTAAAAGCAGCAATCAATCAAATGTAAGATATATATTTATTCGTTACTAAAATAATTGAAAATAGGTCTGAAAGTGAGAAAATAGAAGAATTCGAATGCTGTGACAATGCTGAATCCCATGATTAGACCCAAGAGACCACCAATAGAAGCTGTATAAATGAAATCAATCAAACAATCCATCAATAGAACAATATATGCAAAGGAAAAGGATACCCAATGCTGAGAGCCAATTTTGGAAAATCTCCATGCGGTATCTGATGGACATCAAATCGCTGAAGAAGACATGCAACAGGATGTTGTCCTCAATGGTCTCGTTGTCTTCTTTCCTGCCAAGGGATTTCATCAATATTTCTACTTTAATATTAGAGAACAATTTTGCATATACTCGGACTTTAGGTTGTCGTACGCATAGTCGACGTTCAGACGGCCCACGGTTATCTCCGACGGATATCGATTCGCCTCACAGTCCGGCATGCAGTTGCACGGAAAGGTCTTCGTGTTCTTCACCGTCGACAATGTGGCATCGACATCGGGCAGGGCTCGTATGAAGATTTCTAAAAGGCACACATAAAAATAATTAATTCTTATTCCCAGATCAGCATCATCCGATCACACCTCTGTTCTTGATGATGCAGTAAATCTGGGACAACGAACAGATCGGGTAGCTGGTGTTGTTGGGAATATTGACCGGGACGCAGCCACATCGTTGGTATAGCATTTCCACCCGGCACTCGGACATGCAGTTGAAGAACGAGTATCGCTGCATGACCGACAAACGACGCTCGTTGTAGAACAGGCAGTTCCGCTCCTCCGGCGCCATCCCCTTCACGTCGGCCGTGGCGTAGGTCGACTCCGGATTGATCCGTACGAAACTCTCGCGCGTAGATGTCACGACCTTCGACTCGGCGTTCTCGTCGGGATAGTCGTAGGCGTTGTGCACGAGCAGGCGGAAACCGTAGCTACTGAAGTAAGTGCCGAAATAGTCCGCGGTGTCAGGCTTGAGGAGCACCGATAACCCGGTCGGATACCCGCAGCCCGTGACCCGATACGGACGCTTCGGCACCTGATACTTTATCTTCCTACAATATATGCATCATGTAAATCTTCATGTAGTCATCATGATGAAACCTACTTGGGGAATTTATTCTCAGCCTCCCCGAAATAGTTGAAGGCACAGCAGTTGCCCTCCATGGTGTTGATGCGCTGGAAGAGGCTGTCGCAGCGAGCATTCGTCCCCTTCCACATGCACTTCGAAATCATGTCCATGCAGTTGGGCGCCAGGTCGTCGGTCAGCTCGCGTATCGAGTACTTGTTAACTTTCAGTATATTCTCGAACAGCCGATAGTCGACTTCGGTGTAATTGAAGGCGAACGTGAAGTACATCGTTATGCGGAAAAGCTCCAGCAACTTCTCCTCACTAACGTTCGCCGGTCGCTTCCTAGGTCGATGGAATAAATTTGAATACATTTAATCGATACATCATAAGGATTGCCTTCTTACGCACATTCGTCTGGCCAACGCATACGCACGTTTTTTCGATATCTTATTGAAGTTGCAGATGGTGACCGCCGGGAAGGGAACGTTCCATGTGGGGAAGTGGGAGCTCTCGATGACGGTCACCGTGGGATTATCCTGGTTCCAGAACCACGACACGGCGACCAAGACAATCGAGACGGCAATCGCAACGATGACCACCCCGATCCAGAACACACGCTCCCGATGAGATACATCCGGGCTGGTGATATAGTTCAGACCATGCAGCGAAGTGGTGTCGCAGTAGTGACGTAGATTCTCACGGAACCAGTTCTTGATGGTTACCAAATAGCTTGTACGCGACGTATTCTTCGCCTTGCCCGGGATTGTGGAGATCGGAGCCACCTTATTGTTTGGCATGTTCTCCACGGTCTTAATGTGAAAGACGCGATTGCGTTTCGTGGGCAAGGTGGACATGTTGACACTGATCTAAATCTCCAACGAATGATTGGATATTTCAGGCATAGTCAGTCTTAAGAATGAATCCACATGGAGCAGGGGTTAATTAGTCTTCGAGGTAGGTGAAACCTTAATTAGGGTGAACTACCATTAAGCTACCTATCTATCGTGTCTTTATTTAATACACATATCATTAACATGCCTCAGATTCTAATATCTCCTAATTGATTTATTGTATCTGCCTACACTTTATCGATTTCTGGTGGTGGTTCGGTGTCTTCTTTTGCCTCGTCCTCGGCTTTTCGCTCCTGCTCTTCTTGAGCTTTCTTTGCCGCTGCCGCCGCCGCCGCCGCTTTCCTTTGTTTCCTCTTGACTCGGTACCGGATTTGCTGCTTGGTCAACCAATTACACAGAGGCCGGACCAGTGTAAAGAAAACCACCTCGAAGCCGGACACGAAACTGTAGCCCATGTGGAGTCCAGCAATGCCGCCAAAGGTACCTGCGGACAACATCAATATCCTATTAGTTATCTTTAGAATATTTAGAAAATTTTTAGAGAGTTAATTGACCTATGAAACTCAACCAATTCTCGTAGACGTCCAGTCGATACAGCTCCGCTGTGATATCGCCGTAGTAGACATGCAGGAAAATGTGCCCATTGATCTGTACATCCTGGCTGTAACGAGTTCGATTACATCATTATGAAACGATCTCTGCGGGCTCCATCTTTCGATACTCACAAGATCCGCGCGTCCTCGAAGGAGTGACTGCGATCCAGGACGCCGGCGGAGGTGACAGCGGTGTATTTGTTGTAGCTACATTGGGGATAGCAATCGCAGATGAATTGCTCGGCGAAACGATCCTCCTTATAATTCCGATTCGGCTCCCTCAAGATCTGATGAAGGATGTCTGAAGGAGGTCCAATCAATTTGAGGGAAAAACTATTTTCAGAAGATTCCCTACTCCTACCTTGATGCTCCATCACGCACGTTGACTTGTTCATGCCGCAGATGGGCGTCCTCTTGGGGCGTGGTAAGTGCATGGGCACACAGCCGCACTTGTTGGCCAGCATTCGACTGCGACATTCGGCCAGGCAATTGGTCTGCGTATAGTTCGGGAAGGTCTCCAGTCGACGCTCGCCGGCAACGTAGCAACGACGCGAGTGGACGCCTTCGCCGCTCACGTACTCTGTGGCACGGGTCGAAAGGGGCAGGATGTTGATGTTCGTCTCGGTGTGAGCCTGGATGAAGTGCCGTTCGACGCTGTCGGCCGGGTAGTCGTAGGCGTCGTGGATGAGCACCTGGTAGCCGGGCAGCTTCGTCAGCCCGGCCATGTAGTCGTCGATATGAGGGTCCAGCAAGACGCTCAAACCGGTCTTGTAGCCGCAGCTGGTTGTATGATAGGGCATCCTAGAAGGAATCTTTTTTCAACTTTTCTCAACTACTCTATGTAAAATCCCCAAAGCTTACGAATCGCGCAGTTTCTGGCTCGGCAGGGCGTGGTAGTTGAAGGAGCAGCATTCGCCCTGTGGCGTCTCGACAGGCTGAAAGAGTCGATCGCAGCGCTCCGTCCGTCCCTTCCACTTGCAGTGCAGCAGCTCCTTGGCACAATGCGGACGGACCTCGTACTCGAACCGCTCCAGGGTGTAGTTATTGCGATCTAACATATGCTGGAAGGCGAGCAGGTCCAAGCGGGAGACATTCAGATGGTCCGTGCGATAGAGCGACAGGCGAAAGAGATGCAAGAGGTCCTGCTGTGAGAAGCTCGTGTGGGGGAAACTGAGGAAGGGATGGACGAGAGATTGATGACTGATTGATGATCCTGTCTCATGATACTCACAACTTTCTGGCCAGTTCCTCGCTGTGGCGTCGGGACATCCGGTTGAGGTTGCAGATGGTGATCGCCGGGAAGGGAATCGTCCAGGCCGGCGCCTGCGTGTTCTCCGTGGACATGATGATGGGCGTGTTGAGGGTCTGGAAGTGCGACATCGTCAGGACCAAGGCCGACATCAGTATGGCCACCAGGATGACCGACGACCAGAAGACGCGCTCCCACGTCTTGGCCCCGACGAAGAACACGAACCCGTGAATGCTCGCCATCTCGCAGTAGATCTCGAAGCCGGACTTTCGCTTGCACAGGCCGTCGTCGTTGCGGGCTCGCAGAAAAGCCAAGAAGCTGGGCAACTCCGTCCATTTGCCCCACCTGGGCCGCATCTTGTCCAGCTTAGTTCGCAGCTGCCACCGGCGCGCCATCTCCGCCGCCTTGGCGCCAATGGGTACATCCCCTCGCCCCGGGTTGTTCTCCACAGGGTGCGTCCTGACGCTGGTGAATCTGGTCCTGAGTCTTCGCCACCAGCGTCGCCAGCGACTGGGTCGCCCGGCCACCAGCGCCGGATGTTCGAGGAACTTAACCCTCAACCCGGCCCCCGACTTCTTGGGGTCGCAGAGCTGCAGGTGCCGCTTCTTGTGCGGCTGCTTGGGTTGCAGGTAGTCCTCGAAGGTTACGAAGTAGACATGATTGGGCTGCGGTTTGGCAGGCAACATCACCGTCGAGCTGTAGCGCCTGCTTTGATGGTCAATCCTCAATTCGAGACTGTTTTATATGGCTAGCTCCGTAATGTGGACCGCTGGTCTCATTGGCCAGGTCAGGGGTCAGCCTTTTTCTTGTTGTATACTGTAGATGTCCTATGATAAGGACAGAAATTAGATGTCTATGTAGCAAAACACGGAGCGCTAAAAATAATCAAAGCCTGAAAGTAGGCAAATCGATTGCGGTTTCTCAGAAGTCCAGTGACTTTCAAACGTGCTCGAACAGTTTGGCAGGTTTAGGTTCATTTAGCCAGTATTACAAATAACTTACAATATTGTTTGAATTAATTATAAATTTGAAATAATGCTTAAGTTTTATGAATTGTAAAATAAAATAATAGCCTAATTAAAATCATTTTTAAATATTAAATTTTCGATATTTCACCCTTTGCCAACGAAAATGGTCCTTGAAAGAAGTTCAAAAAATAACATCAGTTTCGGATTCAAAAACAAATAGCATTGTATAAACCAAACAAATCTCTGAAATTGGTTTGAGGCAATTCAAATAGAATCTGAATTAATCTCCAAAATAAACACTTTTCTTCAATTTTAACACTTTATTTACGAATTCTTCAAGCTAAAACAACGTCGTTACGACATGCTCTCAGATCATCTTCACATTTCGAGATCGTTCTCAAATCGTTCTGGTTTATCTTTCAAGCGGATTTATCGATAAACAAAAGGTGATTGTTTATCCTCTTGC
Organism: Coelopa pilipes; assembly: GCA_947389925.1. Taxonomy (NCBI): domain Eukaryota; kingdom Metazoa; phylum Arthropoda; class Insecta; order Diptera; family Coelopidae; genus Coelopa; species Coelopa pilipes. The sequence goes on from OX376696.1 coordinate 3,667,393, forward strand.
AGTGGCGATTGCAAAAATATTTCGCTTTTACGAAGGTGTAAATATTATTGCTACAGTAGCAAAATACAAATTGCTTGAGCACACAGAATATCGCGATTTTTTGTTGTGATTTTATTTTTTTTTGGGTTTTGCTTTAGCAAAAAATCGATGACTCAATTGTTGTTTTTGTTTACCAGAAGTCAACAAAAACAAAGCCAAAAAAAAAACGAAAAAAAAATCTCCAGCAATAAGATTTTTGAATAAATACTTCTTAAAATTTCCTGAAGTTTTACGCGAAATTGAACGAATACTTGGTAGTTTTTATGAAGCTGCACATGTAGTTGTCATTTCTTATATCTTCTATTTTTTGTGTACTTTTTATTTCATTTTATTTGATTTTTCATATTATTTTGTATTTTGCATATAATTACGTTTGCTCTTTATTTTGTTCTATGTCGACATCGCACATCTACTCATATTGTATTTCATTTGAAATTTTACTTGTTTTCTTTTAACTCTATTTGCAATTTTGTTTGAATCGCTTTTTTCCCCTTATTGTGTAGAGTTTTTATTTTGATTTGCTTTTTTGTATTTCTTTTATATTCATTTGTTCTGTATTAATGCAAATATTGGTTTACTACACGAAATTTATGACTCGTTCCTGTGGTAAGAGCCATAAATTTCTCCTTCCCTTCGAGATAGCGAGGAAATTCCCAGGTCTCGATTATCAAGTCGAAGATAATGGAATGTACTTGTTGAATCTGGTAATTAAACGATTTTGATTAATTTAGTGGGAAATTGAAGAAGCTTGAGGAAGTGAAGAATTATTTCTTGGAAGTCCGTGGTTCGGGAAGTCGGTAAATTCCACCAGAGATTAATGCTAAATTGTCACAAATGCCTTTAGTGCTCATTATCAGATTACCAAATTGTAATTTATTTGTTAGTTCCTATCTAATGAATTAATTTTATATTTATTTCATATTTACTTAGTTTTTATTTCAAATTCATTACGTTTAATTCATATATATTTTACAATTGTGTGATATAAATTTTAAATTATTTTCATAATAATAAAAATTTCAAATGCTTTTTGTATTTATTTAAAATTATATTTAAAATTTTTTTCATATTTATTTAAAATTTATTTTAAATTAAATTCATATTCCTTCGTATTTATTTTAAATTTCTCTCAAATTTATTTGAAATTCTAATTATATTTTTTCAATTTTATTTTTATTTTAAATATATTATATTTACATAAGATATTATGAAGACGCATCAACAAATTAATTCAAAGGCAGTTTGTCAAGTTAATGGCCATTGGAATAGGTACCTTCGTCACTCTGCCGAGCGGAGAAGAGGCCGCGACGCTCGCAATTGAGGCGCCGTCAATTGGCGTTGGATGACTCGGCCGACCCCGTCGTCGTCGTCGCCACCTCCGTCGCTCCAACTGACTCAGCGCACTGTGGCTGCTTCTGGTTCTGCTTCTGGCCAGGCGTCAACTAAATTGACGCCTGTCGGCGCCACGCCCCGCTCGCTCCAGGGGCCGCCCGGCGCCCTGGACCGGACGCTCTTCAATTGAGACCGTGAATGAAAACGCATGGCAATTTCAATAAAGGTCGAGAGACGTACGAGAAACACAGTGAAATCTCAGCAGGGAAATTGACAATGTTTAAATGGAAACTTTAGTATGTCATAAAGGTAATATATTAAATAATACAAAAATATCTTTAAAATATGAGCATACAATAATTATTCACACGGATGTTTTGAATTTGTCGTTTTGAATTTGTTTGTGTCGAGAGGGATGTAATAATAAGTAAATACAAAAGTGTATATAAACGTATATAAATAAAAAAATAAAACAAAAAGTAAGTAGAGCAAAAACAAAAATATGAAATATTCATTTCCGAAGGTTGAGAACATTTGAAAAATCTTCAAAGGTCTTTTTATTCCTGCGCATTTTATTCGCTGTGCGGGATTTTCTCTTGTTTGTGTTCCATAACTCTTAATCTTCTATTTGTTTGCGTCGCGGCTGGGAGTTGGAAAACAAAAACAAAACCAAAACAAAAAATACAATTTTCACTGTTACCTTTGATCTGACGCAAAATTTTCAACGCAATAGCTTCTGCACCTCATGGCTTTTAACGATTGCCTCGCGATCGCCTGGAAAACATTTACAAATTCTCTTGGTTTTTACGCGTTTCTGTTTTTTCTCTATTATTTATTTTTTTCTCTCTATTATTTGTTTTTCACTATTGATTTCCACTTTATTGCTCGCTAATTTTCATTTCTTATTTGTGAATATTGTTTTCAATCTTGAATTTATTGTTTTTCAATCGAGATTTATGGCATCGTGTGGCTTTCTTAAGGTGTGGTTGTTGTAGGCACATATGTAAACATATCTGTTAAAACCATATGGAAAAACATTTCAATTCCCAAAGAATTTTACATTCACCTGCATTTTAAATAGAGTCGTCTATTTTGATTATCGAAGTAGGTTTATAATTATGGAAAAAGTAAAGCAATCTTTTTTTTTCTGACAGTTTCTTATTAGCAGTTATTTTTAAAAATATATGGCAATGGAATTTTTTGACTTAATTTTTCCCAACGTGTTTCACAGTCATTTACGAATTTCTCAATCAACGTGATTTCCCCGCTTTCCAATTAAACACGTCCCATACAACTGCTGCCGGATCCAGGTATATATACATATATATGTATACGTATAGAGAAAAGTCACACAAAATAACGAGCTATTGTCAACCTTCAACCATAGGAATACCAAAGAACCCGCACTTCGATTATATCAAAGTCCTACCAAGATTTAACTAACAAGATTTTGCTACTAATTAATTTTACTACTGATCATTAGCAAAATTTCACTACCAAGATTTTACTATCACGATTTCACAAGTTGAAATGTCACGACCAAAATTCAAAATCGAGATTTTACTATCGTGGTTGTCAAAATTTCACTATAAATGCTCTTTCTCCAATTCCACACATTCACCACATTCAACACTTCGGCCATTCACCACCATCTCACACAGGTCATTCACCACGATCCTACTTCATTCCCCCATTGGCGCCTTCGCTTTCGCCGCCCCATTGATCGAGAGCCGCGATCGAGATTGTGCGGAGAAGGGAAGACGCACAGGGGAAAGGGACGGGATGGCGTTGCTGGCGATCGTTCGATTGGATTAGTTGGGAAACTGGGACAAGGCGATAGAGTTTCGCTCTCAATTGACGCAATTGCCAAGATAGCGCGATTGGATCGACGGGCTGGATCGGCGGAGCGAGCCAGAGAAGAAGACGAGATCTTCAACGAACACACACGATGCCTCCTTTAGGCGGCAGACGCACATTCATCATCGGCGACTATCATTTCGATTAAAAAAAAAAAACACAGAAATTGCAAATTAAAAATATAAAATTATAAATTGTATTTAATTCCATGGAATCAACAGGGAATCACATTTGAAGTCGTGACGCACTTCCGGTGGACGAAATTTTGCGGTTTCGGCAATTCGTCGTTAGACATCAACCGCAAGTGGAGTGCGAAAGAGACGGCATTCTATTCGCCATAGATGGCCTGATGACAGACAGCGATGAGAGCGAGATGTGAATGGACTGAGGCGAGGCTTAAGGGAGATGCGAGTGACGATCGAGGGACATGACGTGATGATTTAGAGAGATGCCGTAATGATGATTAAGAGACATGACACAATGAGCACGAGAGAGCTCATGACGATCAAGAGGGATGACGTGACGAACGATCATCCTTCGGTGATCACCAACGGTGATTAAATACGATACGTATGATATGATATGATACGGAGAATCCCGTGAGTCAGTCGAACTACGCATGGCATTCCGGCGATGGACGGCATCCGACACGTAAGAGTCATCCCTTAGAAGACTCACCATTTACCGTTAAGTCCGTGACTCGCTCTCCCATCGCATCGCAGCGCACCGCATCACGTTACGTCACGTCCGTGACGACGTCAACGGGTGTGTCTTTGCCATGACGTAACCCATTAACGTCCACTTAGCAACGATCTATATTTCGGGACGATTCGTCTTCCCTTATTCAGTGATTATTAGCGGCCGAGGGAGGCAGGAGAAGAGAGAAAGAGACAGACTTCGCATCGAATTAAAAACACAATTTTAAAAGCGTAACACAAAATTAAAAATATCGATAAGTATGTCTTAAAATACCCTTTGGCGGCCTTTTAGCGTCGAAACAAATGAAACAAATTGAACAAATTGTCCTTTAGGTAGCAGTAAATGTGTAGCAAGAACAACAACCACATTGACACTAACAAACACGATGACAATAACAAGTACAATGAGAAAAAAAGAGGAACACGAGGAACCTTAATTGATAAACGATTTAATTATCTCATTAACAATTACCACATCATAACGTATAAGGAATGAAGGAGGAATAACAAGGACAACATCAAAAACAAGAACAACAATTACTCACATACGTCAACAACTGCCACAGATGGGCGCCATTTTTAGCGACTTGGTCGGAACGTAACGTAGCCTCCTTACGTCGCGATGGAAGCGAAAGTCGCCGAGTGAAAAGAAGCAGGCAAGTCGATAATAACAGTGGGAGGGAGACAACAACAATTGCGCCGAAGCAAAAAACGAGATGCAAAAACAAAATAAAAAATTTCGCAATTTCGAAAAATTGAATGAATTGTGTTTTTTTTTTTAGTATTTTATTCCACGTTCGTCGTAATCATCGCAATCAGCGATCGAGCACCCAGTTGGGGACGCGTACAGCGCCGGCGATAACTCCGAGGAGGACGGACGGATGGACGGACCGGTGGACAGACAGATGCATAAGACGGACGGATGAAGTGATAACTGGCTGCTGGGTGCACGTAAACTCGGCGCCGATTTCCCTTCCATTGCACGAAATTACGTTTTACGAAATGTGGCGCCGACTCTTCGTAAAATCGGCGCCGGCATTTGTCGTAAATTTTACAGCGTTGTTCGTTGCGTTTTTTATAATTATTATTGTTATTCTTATTTTTCGACTCACGCCTACAAAATCTCGCCTTGCCTGACGTTCGTCTTCCTCTCTCTCTATCCCGCAAGTGACACGCCCTCGTTTTGTCAAATTTGCTATTCTAATTCCGACGTCATTCGTTGCAGTCGTAGGCGACAAGCCATATATCTGTCTATCGATAGGCAGCCGTCGTCGATGTCGCAACGTGACATGACGTTACACGTCACGCATGCGCGAGTCGTCGATTTTCGATTCCGATTTCTCGTTATTTGTTTCTAAAGCTCTGCGAAATCCGACGCCAACGCACGGAAACCGCGTCATCTGAGGTATCGAGGAAAGGAAAGAGATAATCATAAACATTTATAGCCATTTTCAAATGCCTATCGCAAAGTTTACCTTATTAATAAATTTTTTTTTCAGGAATTATTAATTCATTAATTCCAGTTGATGTTGAAAAATAAGTATTTATAACAATCATATTTTATTGTTTTTAAAATTTATATTAATAATTATTATTATTTGTAATAACTTTGACTTGTACTAAATTTGATAATATAAAACAATTACTACTTGTTAATAAACTATTATGTAACTTGAAGATCAGAAGAAAACGATAAAAAGATACAATAATAATAAAATAAAAATACAATAAAAAATAAACCAAAAGTGTAAAATAATATATATATTATATATAGCGTAGTATACTATAACAATTGTAGAATACAGAAACGGCGGTTGAGGAAATCGCGAAGGGTTTCGCTCGCGTCGCCGCGATCCGGCAACATCCGGTTTGTAAAATGTGTCGCCGGGGCTTTGACCGTCCGGTCAGCGGCGCGGTCTGTGCCTTGAGGTGAGGTGAGTTTTTTATTTGTTTGCTTTGTTTTTCCCCCGTCGGGCAGTTTCGCGCTGACGTGTGGTGGGAACCGATTAAAGGCTGATGAATCGCTTTAAATGGGTTGATGGACTGATTTACAAATAAAATAAGTTAAGGAGTACATGAAATAATATTATAAAATTGTAAAAATATCTTATTCAAAAATATTAAGAAAAAGTTAAAGAAATCAATGAGACTAAAATAAAATAAAACACATTATCTACACAAAGAAAAGACAAAAATATAATAGTGAATGTTCGATAATGTGAAAAATGCACCTATCTATGCGTTGATTGCAAGGAATTCACCTCCCTTAACATTCGAAACCTACCCATATCGAGGTGAAAAAACACGCGAACCCCTCAAGGCTCTGCGGCCATTCGTCGATCTCTGTGAACTGCGGTAATTAATTTTTATTAATTTGGCTGTATGAAAACAACATTGTTGGAATAAAACTGCTAAAGTCGCTGATAAGGCAACATACGAGGCTCGTGCCGGGCTTTGAAAAAGGTTTGCTTTGTATGATTGTATTAAATCATACGATGTTTCGTTCAATATTTATTTTTAAATCGCTTCACTGTGAAACAGTGTTGGTAAACGAGTCGCGTCTTTATCGTTTCAAAGCAATCTTTTGTCTTGACAACGTACTCGATGGAACTGTTGTTTGTTCTTCGTCCACCTCAGCACCCCCCTCCCCCCCTCTCGCCTCCACGCCCTTCCCAACCGAGGATCCCGTCGACTTCTCTTATCGCCAGAGATCGTTGACTTTTCCACAATTTCATTTGTCCACGAATAATTTTTCTATCAGTTCAAAACATATTTTTTTATATTTAAGTACATATTTCTTGGGCCAATTAATTTATATTTCTCAAATTGAAGATTAAAAAAAAAAAAATTTTGTTTTTGCTATTGGTGATGAGATTTTTTAGACAAATGAATATTTTTGTTATGTATGTATATTTGTAAAAACTTTCCATTTTGAGGGCTTTAAATCACTTCATCATCATTTCTTGAATTATTTATGTCAAAAACGAAGTAGAAGAAGAAAACAATGAAGAAGCCTTAACAACAACAAAAGCCCATAATTTATGAAGCCGACAACTACAACAACAGCAGCAATTACAACAACATGATCATCATCAAAAGCAAAAAAAAAAAAAACTGCTCACGCCTTGTGACGTCAATCGAATGTTAAAGTTGAAGAAACGACTTCTTCCACTTCGATGGCTTCTTCACATGCGTTTTTTCATGTTTTTTCTTCTTCTTCATTTCATTTTGTATACATATATATTTTTTTGCAAATAATTTTATTTGTTTTTATTTTCATTCATTATTTTAATTTTTCGTTTTTTGCACAATTTTAATCGTCCTCCTCGTTGTTGCTCCTGTTGTTGTTGTTGTTGGCATGTCTGTAGCCTCAGCCTTATTTGTTGTTGCTGAAGCTTTAGTATATGCTGTTGTTGGAGTCTCAGCTTTAGTTGTTGCTGCTACAGCCATATTTGTTCGTGCAACAGCTTTAGTTTTTTTCTCGCAATATCGTTAGTTTTTGTTGCTACGGCTTTAGTTGTTGTAGCCGTAGCTTTAGTTGTTGTTCTTGCTGCAGCATTACTTTTTGTTTTTCTTATCGTTTTCTTATCAGATTTCTTCTTTATTGTCTGTCCTTTTTTCTTGCACTTCTGTTGTCGGCTCCTCCATCGCATTCACTAAAGAAAGAAACGATTATTCACCGACGACAGCATCATCATCCCCTTCATCGGCATCATCTCCAACGTTGTTAACGTCAATGAGATGTACAACAACACCAAGAAGAAGAGCAAAACAAACAACAACAACAACACACATCGTGAAGAAAAAGAGCTACAAGAACCACAATCGATCTCCAGCAATCAACTGTCATCGTCGATCGATCGCGATTTTTCAGAAACAACTGACGATTTGTCAGTTCAATGGCTCTTGTAACGATTAATGTGAAGGCGGAACCACTTTTCAATCAGTTCGAACAAAGAAAGGACTTAAAAGCAAGCGAAGACTGACGTTAAGGACAAAAACAAAAACAAAAAAACAATGAATAAATAAAAAAATTAATAGAAATCAAATGTTATGAAATAAATATGAGTACTCATTTCACATGTAAGAATACTTTGAATACTTTGAGTACTTCTCGTCCAACTTGATTTGATCAAATAAAAGATTTTTATGAGTTAATTATCATTTCTTTTATGTTTCAATAAATACTTCAATGGGTAACCGGTAGTCGCTAGGTCGATGTTGACTACTTAATATTTATGTTGCGACGATGCGTTTTCCTTGTTCCAGTATTTTTTTTATCCACGCAACATCTACTTAATTTCAATGGCATTGCTGACGTCACTGTGACGTCACAATGATGTCGTTTGTTTGTCGTTCAGACTCCGCTCTTCTTATTATTCCACTGGCTGTTGGTTGTTGTCACTGGCGATGGTTGTTGTTGCTTATTTGGCTCATCTTACGGCGAGGGTGTGTATGTTTTTTTTTATAATTTATTCCCAACGATTCGCGTTAGGCTTCCACATTAGAGCCAAACGAAAAAGTTCGCAATGACAATTCGACTGAATGCAACCGCAGTGAAAATTCCCGGAACAATTAACGACATATTTCGCTCCTTTGGAATTTTAATTCAAATATCTATCTCTGTATTTGACAGTTTGTCCGCTGTCTGGATGTCCGTCTCCTGTCTTTCCTGGAGCTTCTCTCCCGCGTCCTTATTTGAATTTTCCCGCACATCCACTCAGTTTCTCTCCATCTCTCTTTCTCCTTCTGCCTCCTTCTCTCCCTCTGACAGTCTGTCATTCGGCTCACTATCTATCTGCCAGTGTGTTTGTGTGAAAGCCTGGCTCGTACGTGTCCAGCATCTGAACTCGACTCGAGAGGAGAGAAGACGAGATATTCTAATTTTTATCTCTCTTGCTATCGTTGAATGAATAAACAGTTGGAAATTCTTATATGAAAATGCAATAAAATTATTCTTCGATGGAGCGAACAACATCAACAACAAATCATAAACAACAATTCTTTTCTGATAAACCATTTGGAGAGAGAGAGAGGTTTTCGTTTGATTTCTATAGCATTCTGTATATATATATATATAAGTATATGTGTATATGGCCTAAGTAAGGGATGCAGATTAATTTTATATATCGTCAAATGTCAGTATAACATTTATAGAGTGCGAACAATATTCAAATTACTAATGTTTATTTAAGAATAATCTATGCACAGTCTTATGCATATATATATATCTTATACTTATATATTTATTTTTATCTTGATCCAGAGAACAGTGATCAGAATATAAAATGAAATCGAATAAGTATTTTAGTAACAAATTTACACATAACAAAATGTCAATTCTAAATAAATAGGAATAGAATTGAATCAATTTTTATACATGCCTAAATATAAATTTTCATTTGATTTAACATACGATATTTTTAACAACTACAATAATAACAAATTTAATTAAAGAATCCTATCCAAAATACCAAAATAAATCCGAAGGATACCTAGAATTCTAGAGGGAAATTCGGAAAACCCTAAAAGGCAAGACTTTCATTTGTCTTCCGTCAACCCTTGCTGTAACACTAAAAAGATGCATTGCCGATGTTACAATTCCCACTTGGTTTATGGAAAAGACAATTCAAGTGATTTCCTTTCAGCCGCAGAAAGCATACTTACCTGGCGTAGAGGTCAACCGTGATCACAAAGGCGGTTCCTCCGGAGCGAGACTCGGTCATTGCACTCTGGATCGAGTTGACCTCTGCGATTATTCCTAATGCGAATAACTCGTGCGTGCAATTTTTGGTAGCCGGGAATGGCGTACGCGCCGTCCCGACACAACAAATACATCACTAAATTTACAATTTCTTAAGTTGATAAAATAAGTCGTCGTCCCTACGCAACCTTCAAAGGGGTTGCTCGGAATATCGAATACGATCAACAACGATTGTTGATCACAGATCGCTCTTCGAATCATCGATTGGCAAATAAAATAAAATGCAAAGTCAATAATAAATGAAAATTTTTCCACTCATCGCCGCCGTTGTTGGCCATCGCTGCGTTCCTTAACCCCAGCCCAGCCAGCCGCCAGACGTCGATCGTGATGATGGCGCCTCTGGTGGGTGGAGGAGGTGCGGAGTGGTAGGCGTGTGCGTATTTGTGTGGGTGTGTGTGTGCGCTGCACGCAGAGCCGACATGTGACAGGCCAGGACGACAGTGATTTCGAATGCAAATCGTATGCGACCGACCACAAGAATTATATCGATCTATCTATCTAGCTAACGAGCTGTCTGTCCGGAAATCCCTTGTTATACGTGGACCCGGCCAGTGACGCGGCGTTGCCGGACGTCGGTGTCGAGGTCTTCGGCGTCGCCGAGTGAATTCAAAATGTTGGTCGCTGCAGTATGTTGTCTCTAAATTCTTTAGAAATTCAGAATTTTGCAAATCGGATTTTCCGGTGCAAATTTATCTCGCATACATTTCTCGCATTATTCAATAATTCACTTTAAACTTTTCTCAATGATCTTCTTGTTTTTTCCGCATTTTATTTAGAATTTTTCTCTGAAATTTATCGACATTAATTTTTTTATATGTTTTAAGATTTATTTCCTTTATACATTTCTATTTATTTACTTTTTATTTTTACATTATTATCACTTTTTCCATATTGTGTTGATGTCGCCGTCACTTCCGAAACGATTATTCGTTACAGATTCAAATAGAGTTTTTACTATTGAACTCATATTAATATTATTATTATTATTATTATTATTATTATTCCTTTTGTTGATATTGTTATTGCAATTTGTATTGTGATTTTTGTTTTAGTTATTGTTGCAGTTATTGTTGTAGTTTCATTTTGCGTTGACGTCAATGGCTACAAAGTGTACAACAACAATAAGCGATCGTCAGCGCGAAACAAAACGAAGCCACTGGAAATTATATATAAATATATTCATATTGAAATCATGAAATATATTCGCACTTTGGTACCAGACAGACAGACAAACAGACAGACAGAAAGAGAGAGGAAGAGACAGAGGAGGAAGAATTAATAAATATTTGAAATAAGGTTAAAATCCTTGAAATACACAACATTTCATTTTAAAACAATTCCCATTCATAAATTCGTCTCTAAACCTCAAAAATTGAAAAAATGCTGTAATATATTCAAAAATAATCAAAATTATTATACAATAAATATCAATATTAAACAACAAAAGGTGGATATTTAAAAAAATCAATGGGCAATATTTTTTACGAAATAATTGCAAAAATATCATATACAATAAATTATTTATTATGTTAAATAATAAAATTGTATTAAATATGAAATACAGAGAGAAAAAAACTAAAATTGAAAACAAACAAAAATTAAGTAAAATAACGAAATTATATTAAATGAAAAATATAGAAAGAAAAAACACAAAATACTAAAAAACTTGACAAAAATCCTAATAAGCATAGACAACAAATAAATTTCATATTATGTAAAGTAATAAAATTACATTTTATGGAAAATACACAGAAAGATCAAATTTACAAGAGAAGAGAGAAATACAAGAGGGATCCAAAAATAAAAATAAGTATATTAAGAAAAAAAGAAATTAAAAACGTATCACCAATTGCAAAAAAATGTGACAAAAAACCTAAGGGTAAAGCGTAGCCCACAAAAAGCACATGACGAATATGGTTGTCTTAATCATTGGGTGCAGTGGATCCACTTGAAGCCGTCAGCCGCCGGACACGTTGACGTTGACGTCAGGCATTGGGCTTTGCCGCTCGGGGCTCGGCGTGGGTTCCCCGCGATCGCGGGTGGCTTCCTGATAATTATTGTTTACCGTTACTCGGAAGATGTCATCGCGACGATGACATCTCATATCATCGGCCATAACGGGAATTAACACCCCGGAACGGTGGCGAGCCCCAAACCAAACCCCGAACCTTCCGAAAATACATCCCAATCTCGCCAACGACACTCGATAGCCTCAATCTAAATTTAACCCACGTCGCGTCGTGTTTGGATCGCTCGTGGGCCGACCGTGGATCGGGACGAGTTCTGGGTTAACCTTTGGCAGCGATGCAAATTGGAGAGCAATTATACAACAACAAAAACAACATATGGTACAATGAAACACCCAGATAACGGCCATGGAGGGGAGGGGAAGAAACGTCGCCGATGATGGACGCATGCGAAAGCAGCAGCACCAGCAGCAGCCGCAGTCGACGCAGCCGAGAATCCGCGGCAGAACGAGACGCGTCCGCATGTCGCCAGATCGAATGGTAAAACACGGGGCCATGGAGTTCATCCAGCCGCGGGGTTCATGGAGCCCGATATCACCCCCCCCCCCCCCCTTAAAGGCCTTCCCCTCTTCGCAGTTCTCTTCTGCTCTGTTCTGGGCCGTCGACTGGACGACGACAGTTCGTTGGATCTGCGGCCACTCAAGGACCGGGTGGGTGTCTGTGTCATTCGTCGTTGGTGCCTCCGGGCGACTCCGACTCCGACTCTGACTGCGGATTATTTTGCATTTCCCATTTGCATTTTCTAACCTTAGCCTCAGCTCACCTCTCGGCGATGGAGATGGAGATGGAGACGGCTATTGCAGCTGCAACAATAGCCCCAGCATTTAGACATCGCTCGACGGACGATCCTCGGCTCTGGCGGTCCGTCGACGACGCAAACGCAAACGACTCGCCGCCGCCATCATTTGCAATGCAAAATTATGAAGAAGAAGAATAAGAAGAAAATTAAACTCAAATCATGAAATGAAATCAAATGATATTCTAAACCGATTCGACAATCATTGGCTACGATGCCAGATCGATGGCTGATCCTCGGTTCGAGTATACGTTTGGTTTGGTATTGTGGTTGTTGTTTGCATATTTGCAACACTGCGGGGAGTGGGGAAAAAAAGTTCATGGCAGCTCAAAATCGAGAGAAGGCGCCGTTTAGAAAATAAAAATTATAAAATATGTGATCCCAAAAAATTAATGGAATACTCGAAAAACAAGAAACAATTATTAACATATTACATAAATTATAATTTGTAAAAATCATTATTAAAAAATGTATATTAAACAATAATTAGAACAACAAATTATGAATGACAAAAACATCCAACGTTATTGTGAAATATAATTAGACTATGTTCGAAATTGAAAAAGTTAATCATGTAATGATCAAATTTAAAAATAAAGGCCAATAATTCCGTCTTTAGGAAGTGACTTTAACGTTACTCTGAAAAGATTAAAAAAGTTATTAAGATTTCGTGCGGGGGGTGAGAGAGAGAGAAGATCGTCACGGTTATGGGATGCAGGGCTGTCGTTCTGCAACTATAGTAGTAAATCTACTACGATACACGTTCGTATATTCTCTCTGAAAATTTCGAAACTATTAAAAACGGATTTTTCTAGTAAACTCTCCACCTTTCCTTCGCTTTCAAGAGGCAGATTTTAACAAAATATTTCAGACCAATGGTCGCATTCAACGAAATAGAGCAAGGAAACCCTTTTTTATCATACATATTTTGGTTGGAAGGATTTTTGCAGGACTTTAATTTCACAAAATTACAACATTTCACTTTTTCCTCCCTAAATTCTCAATTTTGGGTCTCCATCCCTGGTATTAAAGCGGTGAAATGTTTGGAGATAGAAGCGGGAATGGGAACTCGGCACATGGTGGCATATGGTGTGATGATAAAAGGAATTACCCTTTGTCAACGGCGACATCAGACCAGACCAGGCCAGGCCAGCCAGGCCCTGACGTCAATCCCTGCAACCACTGATAATGGGATGGTGAGCTCGGAGCTCGGAGCGAGTGCGAGGTTTCCGAAAGCAATCGACGTACTTGGGTTGGAATTAGAAATTCAGTGAAACCAGCAAATCGCTCGTTTGACGCGAAATTCGCGATATTCTACGACTCACGCAAATCCCCGTTTACAGGGTGCAACCGAGGGGGGCGTGTCTCGAGAATCCGATTAATTTGTGATGGACAATTTTCGATTTCACGCTGTCAGACTAGAGATTGGGTATTGTTGTGTGTCATTATTAATTTTTCATTGTGACGTAGCAGGTCTAGTTAAATGGGAAATTCATTAAAACTATTTACCAATTAATTTTGTTATGATGGTCTGCTTGTAATGAAATTTCAGACAAGTTCGCATGGCGCCATCATTATTGCCTATTGTTGTTATTAGTTTTTATTAATTATTGATTGGTTTATTAGTAGTTTATTTTTGAACGAGGTTAATCGCTTCATTAGAGGACACAACTCTATTGTATAGTATTATATTTTATTTCACAAAAGAGCACACAACTTCCACATATAGATATCACGGTGCACAAAATCCTTCAGCGACTGACTCCCTCTCTCTAAATTCCCACACATCGAGTAAGAGAGATCGAGAAAGAGAGAGAGGGGGGCGGGGGGCAAGCGCCATGTGTTCGTTGAGAAAACCCTCGCCCGCGTTGTGTGTGGGCCTTAAATTATTAAATATTGAGAAGAAAAAAGGTAAACAAATACACAAATAAGAGATCCTCCACACAAAAATCGAACATACAAAAAAACAAAGAACTCTAAAATCAACACTTTAACGAATAATGAAAAAAATAACAAAAGATGAAAAAGATGGCTGGGATATGCAAACGTGAGAATAACAGCGGGAGAGGACAAACAGCGCCAGACTGGGAGAGAATTCGACCAGAGAGACACACAGGAGGGAATTGAACGGTCGGTCGAGAGAGTGAGGGACGGACGGACAGACAGACATTTATGACGAACAAGTCACGGAGCAGAAACACGAAAGCAACAAAAACACACGCACACACAAAGGGGGAGTTGCCATAAAAAAGAAACATGGAAAAACTCAAATACAAGATCGAAAATTATATTATGGCAAACAAAGAGAGGGAGAGAGATAACAGGCCGAGTGGTACACACCAAAAGAGAGCGGCGAACCCAATATATTAAGCGAATCGCCGGAGATTCGCTTACAACCGACCGAGCCCAGGCGACGACACGACACCGCACGACTCGACACGAGACACGCCGACGTCGAACCGTCCACGAAAAGTCGAAGAAAACGAGCTGCTCTCGGCGGAAACCAGTTAGTCGAACGGCTGCAATCGCAAACAGGAGAAGTGTTGTTCGTTCATATTTTAGAAGGGAATTTCTAGAGGGGAATTTTGTGATTTTTTAGGAGAATTGAAAAAAATCACCGAAATTAGATACCTTCTAACACTTTAAATACCATTATAACAACCTGCAGGGTTCGTAGTTTTTTTGAAAAAGTTGTAAAGAAACTCAGTGACAAGATAAGAAAGTAAAGTCCAGCAGTTCGATAAATGTGTGAAGTTTCTCGTGTAAAAGAAACTACGCGAAGTTGTCGAAAAGAACCCACAGCAAGAACAACAACACGAGTGAAGAAGAGAGAAGAACAGTGAACATGTGTGTGTGAAATATGAAATGTTAAAAATTAATTCATAATAATAGGGAAAAATCACGTATTGAAGAAAGAGGTTTGTAAAGCAACAATTCAATTTGAAATAAATAAGAAAAAAGCAAACTTGTTCTTCAAATACACAAGAATAATAACAACAAAAATTAATTAATAATAACAACCATAAACAATACAACAATAATACACTGAAGTACTTAAGCTCTCAAGAAGGCTGAACTTAAAGCAAAAAAATCAAACTATTAAAACTATGACTTCAACGCTGTTGCAACCTACACAAACAACAACATCAGCAGCAACCCGAGCCGCCACAGCAGCCTCAGCCATGGCCTGGTCCAATGAGAAAATCCGCCTTGCATGCGTTGACAACATTGGCCTCAGACAATTGTGGAAATTGATTGCATTGGATACGAATAAAAGTGCTGCGAGCAGTAAAAATATTGTGGATAATTTACAACAGCAGCAGCAACAACATCAGCAGTCACAACAACAACAGCAGCAGCAGCTCAATCATAGCAGCAACAATAACAATAGCAGCCACAACAACATAAATAACAACAATAATGAGGTAAGCTTTAAGTAAAAAAAATCATTGGGTTGAGGCAAGCATTGTAATTGAGTGGAGAGAGGGAGTGAGAGGAAGAGTAGGCCTCCATGCGGAGAGAGAGAGAGAGAAAGAGCTTTAATAGATGATACGGGAAGAAAAAGAGAGAGGGAGAGTTGAGTGGTGGAGAAAAAACCAGTTGGAGAAATTTAGAATGCACCACTGCAACTCATGACGATATTACAGTTACCACTTGTATACCAGTTTCTCCACTGCCAACGGTAGCATAGTTTTATTGCCTCCATTATCTCATTTCCTCCACATAACTTCCTAACAGCTATTATTATTATTTTTTTTTTTTATTTGCTCTCTTCCTGCCCCTCAAACAATACAAAAAAAAAAAAAAACATATACTTTATGAATCATTTCATAATATCGAAAATTTTTGCATTATTATTCTTTGTGTTCGGGTTTTTTGTTGTCGTCGTCGTCGTCGGTGTTGTTGTTGTTGTCGTCAACTCCAATCATCTTCACAGCCTTTCTTCGAACTTTCGCCGTACACAAAAAAAAAATCAAAAACATGTTTCTTCTTCGCCGGTAGCAAAATCCGTCGTGACGTCAATAGCTGACGATCGACATCCGGGTCTGTTCGTCGGCGTTTTAGTCAAACTTGAAGCCATTCGCCGGGCCGGGCCGGGCCACGGTCCATGAATGGAAAGAAAGTCGCAGTTAGTCACACGAACACATACGCAGACAAAACTTCACACGCACACTGAAATTATGGCGTGTGTCTAACGGTTATGACGCTGCTTGACCGGCCCCAAATCTCGATCAACTACTACCTGTCATTAGGCGACTTTCGAATCGAATCGAGCCAGACTTATTGACGCAATATAATATCTGGCAAAAAGGAACAACTCGCAACTGATGTCGCCAGTCATCGAAAATTCCTCAGCGTTTCATTGAACGTATGAATGTTAATATTGAAACAGTTGCTTTCTTTCAAGAAATCAACAATATATTCTGAGGTTTTTGTTTGAGTTTTTGCAAAAACCCTTTCGCGAAGTCACCGCAAGAATGTTCAACAAAAATATGTTCAACGAAAAACACCGAATACTCTGATATACTATACTATATAAGTAGAGCAAGACGTCATCGAAACATTCCTCCTAATTGATTCCAGGAATGTGGAACTAAATATCCACAGGAAATACCAACTACAGACGATGCGATATTTTTGCTACCGATTAATTGAAATTTCTGTGCATTGTTTCCAATTTAAAGCATTTGAAATTCGACTCCATTACAAACGAGGTGTGACTCTCGTTCATGCCTCATCTATTTATTGCTTTTCATCGTATTTTATTTTATATTTTTTCATTTATTTTCTATTTATTTCATCAAGTTTATGTACTTTGTTTGATTTTCTCTCATATATATATTTTTCCTTTTTCGCCACTTGTAAATTGATCTGTCACATTTATGGCATTTACTTGTAATACTTCAGAAATACGAAAGAAACGAAGTCAGATGATTATTTTAACGAATTCGTTCAGTTGAATAACCAGGGCTGCCGGGATCACTTTAATTTCCAACGAATTCTCGAAAAATGCCAGCGGCAGCCCTGGTACTGATAATCATTGCATCATTAGCAACAAGCACTCCAAATGTCCATGACAATCGCAGATAAGAAGACGAAGAATAGTTTTAATTAGAAATACAAATTTCGTTCTGTCCGAAAGAGTCGTCGGGATCAATACCAGATCTTCTGCCAGACAGAAGATCAGGGTTCGCATTTTTTCCACAACAAATCCATATAAAAATAACAACTGAAACATGATGATGATAGAAATAGTACCAGAAAAGGCCTGCAGTACTTTGACTACTCTACTTTCTCGATTTAATTCTCGGATTCATAGCCTAGAATCTGAGAATCAATCTGGAAAAACCAATCATTTTAATTATTCAGACAATCGAATTTATTTTCTATTCTCGTGTTTGCTCGATAAAGCTATTAATAGATGAGATATCTCAAACGCAAAGAAATAATTCCCATGAGTTGTGGGAAATCAACTGATCGATTTAATGATGAATACGTAAATTTTCTCCCCACTCACAGTGAAATCAAATCAAATCAAACTCATTCATAAAACAGCGTCAGCTCTCGAATGACGACGTAATTATGTAATTTCATTCAATGCTCCAGCGACAGATGTCGGACATCTGTTGACAAGGCAGGAAAGCCTTAAAGATTTCTACATACAATTGCGGTTAAGGAAATTATATAAAGAGTGAAAACAGAAAATAATTGAAACTCTGTACAATAGAAAATTCAGTTGTCATTTGATGATGGCTCATGTTGAAAATTATAACAATTACAGAAAGTCATCGAATTTCAATTAATGAGAGCGAGATAAATAATTTAAAAAAACGGAGACAAGAAATTGAAGCAAGTCAAATGCCGATAAAGAAGTTCGTACTGCAAGAAATTGTTTCTCGCCAAAGTCATTAACCTTTTGAACTCTTGTTTTATCGTAATTATAATAACACGAAGTTCCGGCATTTCTGCAGGTTTTCAAAGGTTTTTCAACTCTTTGGACTCCAAGCATTTGACTGAGTTATTTCAGTGAGGTTTTTGTTTTCTTTTCCTTTTGTTCTTTATTTAATGTTTTTACTTTGTGATTTTTTTTTATTTATTTTTTTTTTTTGAATTGTTGTTCATCTCATTCTCGCCTTGTTCATAATTAATTTCTGACATTTCGAATGTCAAGTGCATTAGCATACTAGCATAATTTCCCACACACCACACCGTTCGGCGCGGGTTCGTGAACCCGAGCACTCGAGTTCGACGCCTCGTGTTGACTTACCGCTAAGCACGACGGTGATCGATCAAGGCCAATTGCCCGAACGATGTCGAGCGAAGATAAGTCGACCGAGTCTGAGTCTGACACAATAAAGCACGAGACCTTCCCCATATGGAGGCCTCACTGAAGGATGGCCGATTGGAACATAAACAGACTACAATTGTCGGCTGTTGTTAGTCGTTGTTTGCAACTTGTTCAAGGAAACCACGACCATCGCCGCTTTCTCCATTCTTTGGCTTCACTACAAGGTTGTTGTACCAAAAGATTTTGGGTTTCCTTTATGGGGGTAAATAAAAGTTACCAACTACCAACAACTAAGAGGAGACAAAGTAACAAAAAACGTTTATAACCAGTTGCCTCTCAAGCACGTTTCGACGTTCCTCTTCTTTGTTTGAGCCACGTTCTCGAAGATGTTCCGAAAAGGCAGCAACTGACGTCAATGCGAATTAAAATGCTGACGCCGCTGATTTAAGTCTTTTTAATATGAGTCTCTTTTTAGCTTTTATTCATTTGGCTTTTTAATTTTTTTTTTTTGTTTTCTATGTCAATTTGTGTATTTTTTTATTTTTTCATTTTAGACAGAACGTCTATCTTTATTTATATTTGATAACATTTTTTGTTTTTTTGCAAAAAAATCTGCCAATCTACCAAATTTACCACTCACATGTAGACTCCGTGTCGCGCCGAGGGTCTGTAAATCAAGTTAACGCAACCTTCTACAACAGCACCAACAACACTAACAACCTGAACAACCTCAACCACAGCTGTAAATGTCAAGCATGAATTAAAAGGGAACGAAACAAAACTGCAGTGATCCTTGTGACTTTGTTTCCTTGAGTTTCGCCCTTGAGTTCATCTGACTGGGGAATCTGGATCTCCTTGTAGAAAAGAACCTATATTTCAACTTATGCCAACCTTGATTCGAATCAATCTCCAACTGCTCCAAAAATGAATAAATTTGTCAGAGAATACATAGACATTTCAAGATCACCGACATTCGCTATTACATATTCATATTTTTCCTTTCAATTAACGAATGCACTCATAGTTACAAAAAAAAAAAAAAAAATCAATTGTTAAAAACGCTATAGATATATTTATTTATTATATCTCCAATCAAGTGTGTCCGATCTTTGACGTCACTGGCACAAATTTAAATTGCAAATTTCACACCCAAAGGGATTTATATAGGATCTAATACTTGAATAGAAAAAGACGAAAATGAAAAGTAAACACTCTCAAAAGCCTCCATTACGATAATGATGATTGTGCTAATGATGAGGATGAGCATGAGAGAATTTAGTCACATTTCAACTCAAAATAACAACAACAAAAACACCAACAACACGATACAGTATCAACTGTGTACACGAAGGTTAAACGTGGCCTAAATTGAATTAACGCGATTCATTGAAATGGCAATATTCAGCAAATGAACAAAAAAAAAATCAAAAACATAAATTTCGATATACATCAGTCTTATAAAAATAGTCAATTTGTCGATTATATAGTTTAAAAAACTCGAAGTGAACACAGTAATTATTATGTATGGCAACGCCGCACGCAACTGACGGATGTCCCCGATGTTCGTTGTTCGTGCAATGTCGCTTCCGCTTCTCGTCTGCAGTATGTCCGTGTATGTGTGTCTGTGGCTGTGTGTGTGAGTGCGAGGGCAATGGCGATATCGATACAGACGAGCTGTCAAATCGAATGCAAATTTTTTGTGAATGGAAATAGTAGTATTAAATTAATACTAAAACGACAAAAAATCGGAGAATGACGCAGGCCTCTAATAAAGTGCTACAAATCATCTCGATGATCAAATACGCTTTCATTTATCAAAATTGCAAAATGTGGCTTTATGGGCAGATTGCCAAACAATTTAAATCATACAATAAAACCAGAACCAGATTCAAGGTAAATTTTTTCGACTCGCGAACTTTGTCCTCAAAAAACTGTCGTCATTTCAATATTTCATTGACATTGTGCTTTCTTATTTTTTACAGTTATTTTGCAAAATGTCCGATGTTCTCATTTCGAAGCATCTCCGACGTTGCCAACTGCATTTGCATGCGATTGATTTCAATGTGAATTTGTGTCAAAGTCATCGCAAACGTCATCATGTTGTAACACGAGCGAGTTTTTTGTTCTTTTCGTTTCGTTCGCACACGCTCTTCTCTTTCTCCTTCCGCTTTGCCCACATTTCTTGCTCTTCTTTGCTTCTCTCCAGTGTTGCAATGAAAGTTCAATGATTCCGATGCATGCACGAGTGATTATATTCACGTTGTTTTCTTTTCCATTTGTTCTTCTAAATATTTAATAGTCAACGAGGAATTCCAGTGATCGCATTACATTTGATGCAAATCAAGAACCTGGCGTAAATCAGTATATTTGCATGTGACTGAAATCGTTACTGCTATTAAACATTACATCTTAACCTACCGTCATGCATTTACCTAAGATCAAGCGGATGCCGAACGTCATCCCATAATTCATAACAGTCTTCAGAACCTGTTTAAGCCGTTTATTCCGTTCGTTCCCGTACTAATAACAATAATTATTAATTACATAGTTTAAAGCGTTTCGCCCATTTGGCGCCTGCGTTTGCCATAAAAGGGTTTAAAATTGCAATTTTGCAATTAAAATCGCGACCCATGCTTATCGCATGCATATGTACATAGAATGTATGTCAATAAATCACTTGCTACCGATTCTATGTTATAATTAATGACAATCACAAAAGTTCAAACTAGGCAAAACTACAAGTGTAGAAAAAAGTACAAGTGTAAATAAATCTACAGTGAAATTTCTCACACTGATTTTTCTACACCATACTACATACATACAAATTACAACAACTACATTTACGGCAGTAATATCGTCGATAATGATGCTTTGCAATTAAATGAAGTATTTATAGTACGCTAATTACGCGAACATGCCTCCCCATTATTTCGTACTTATGTTCATCACTCATCACTTAGTAGCCTAAAAGTGCTTTGAGAAAATAAACCTACCTGAAACCTACTCAATATTTCTGGTATATGGAAATCGTGGTTTTCGTTCCAAATAACTCACTCAAACTACTGCACTCGTATTTTATCGTTCCATAGCAGAGCACGTTGCCTTCATATTTATTTTCTGTTACAAATGCCTCACTTTCATACCCTTTACCCACTTCTATATAGCTATATACCTTGCCATAATATCGGCACTTGTTCACCAATGAAGGTCACCATTGACGTCACAGCCAACAGATTTCACCGTCTACAATTTTCCCCGCTCTAAGCATCTCACAACTTGTATATAATTTTTTTCAATTAGTTTCTCAACATGCCGTGTTTTGGAATTATAATAAAATAATCATAAATTTCTAAGTGTACGATAATAAAGTATAGCAATTATTTATGTATATATATATATATATTGGCTGCCAGCGGTCTATATAGTACGGGCAATAAGGTATGCAAATTCTCGAATGGCTGCTAAAATAATAAGGAAATGTTTAATGTATCAAATTGTGGAAAATTGTGGCAGGCTGAGAATTTATGGAACTCCAATGGCAATTGCACTCAGTGAAAAACGATGGCAGAACTTATTTTGAAATTAGTCTACTCTGGAAGTTCTCTCCCTCAAACGTGTTTAATTCGTATTTAAGAGATCTCTTGGGTAAATATTTGCATCACGTTCCATTGGCCGGCGTGGATCAGCATTTACTTGGCTACACAATTGTCAGCTGTCTGCAGACGAGAGCGACGAAGCCGACGACAAAGACCTCCAATGTTTGCCAAAGGCTATCGTAGGCGACAAAAGCCCGGATTAACCCCTCGTGTCTGGTGTCTCTTGCAAATACCACGCAAATTGAACTCAAATACGTACTTTTATTGCACCACCGTAAATACGAGCAAATCCCATTAGCCACCACCCTGTATGCGCTAAGGAATGATAAAGAAGTTTACCCGGGATCTGGCCGTGTTTATCGGCGGCCGTTCGCGCCGATAACAGAGCGAGCGAGACGGAGGCTTTCGACCCGAGCCTGCACTGCTGCCATAACAGTCTGTCAATCCTCACAATTGACAATTGACGATTCCATAAAACTAACTAGCTATAAAACGCCACATGATTGCTTTATTACTCCTGCAAATACCTCGAAATGTTCGCTAAAAATAACTTACCGACATTGAGAACACAACGATAATAATAAGAACGCTTCGCGAAAAGAAAATAACTCACATTTTACAACCTCAGCCAATCGCTCCTAAATCAGAGAATGTTTTAAATTACGCGCTAAACCCGATCGTTCGACCACCCAGATGCAAATTCAATGCAATATCTCTGTGATTTCTCCTACGCTCAGTAATGAAGATATTTAAATTCAATAGCTGATCGCTTAATTGGCCAAGCAGTTCTCTGCATTTTTACAGCTCATCATTGGTCGAATAATGCTTGAGTTTAAAATTCAATAAACTCATTTGCTATTTGCGAAGGTCTTTTTTCTCTCTTTATCACCGCGCATTGCATCGCATTTGCATGTCGAATTCCGATTCGAATTTCGATATTTATTGACGCATCAGATGTCGGTTTAGTTTTTATTAATAATACATCGAATTGTACCTGTGAACTTCTAAACATTAGTCACTGACGTTCCACCGATTGGCACACATGAGCCATGAGTCATGAACAGAGCTCTGAATATTCAAGAGAAAGAAGGGTTCGGCATTGTTGAGCTGAACTTAATAGAACTTCATTAAATCACATACACTGAGGTCTATATTAAGAACAGTAAATTAGTAATTGGAAAAAATTCTACTACGTCGCTTTCGGATTTCCATCGGGCTTTTTTCAGATGATTCGCTTGGGGTTTTCTGGAAGAATTTTGAAATTACTAGATTTCTCATCGAAATTTTCTACAGGGGTTCTTTCTGATAATTTTCTACTGGGTTTCTTTCTGATAATTTTCCTCGTGGTTTCCGGTAGAACATTCTTCTACTGGATTTCAAAATGTCTCGAAATTCGAGTTGCCAACTCAACGAAGTGCTGAAATTGTACTTGATTACGATTTAATTGATTTTGCAAAAAACTAAATTAATCAATCAAAACAATTTGGTTGCCACAGACATTTCTTTTCCAATCTCCGTCTTCACTTGAATGGCTTTTATTGAAATATCACGCCTTTCGCATATGTTGTTCCTCCGTCTCGTTCGCCTTTGCTCATGCCCTCTTGCTCGTGTCTAATTTACTCCAATTAGGTTTTCACATGTTTTTGCTCATATTCGCTGCAACAATTTGTCAATTTGCATGTCACAACAATTCATTTGAGGAGGCATGTTGAAAAACATGTTCAATCAATGGTTATTTGGCAAATTATACACAGGCACACGACAACATGCATACAAAAAACGGTTGAAAATGAAAATTCCTGCACAACTGCTGTCAAAATGTGCCTTATTGCGAGTGATAACTTAAGCCAGTGGATTGTGAAAACCGCAGCATTTTATCAGAACAAAACATGAACATAAAGTCGGCCACTGTTTGTTTAGGCTCTTGTCCCACTGTCATTATCAGTGATGCTGATAAGCTTTGGCATTCTTCTGGTTATTGTTGTTAACCAACTTTTCATGGTCTTTAGTCGCAGTCATTAGGTTCTTTCACGCCGTTGACGTTGGCACTTTTTCGGAGACGATAAAAATTTGGTTCGAGTTTTTGAAGTTGCAAAATATTTGATTCAAGCCTCATAATGACCGAGGAGGTATTTTGAGCAATTGATCCAAAATTATTGTGTTCATATTTTTGGTTTTATTTGCCACAATATTTTTTTATTATTTCGCATTTTTTTGGTTTTTTTTTTGTTTTTTTTTTTTGAGTTTCTTTGATTTTTCCTTCTATTTTCATATTTTTTATTTTATAAGACTTTTTGTTCGCAGTTCATAACTTTATTTTTTATTTTTGTTTTTGCTTTCCTTGCAGAAAATTAACATGGAAAACTGCGAAAATCTCGCCGATTACTTAACGAATCGTGACATTTTGCCACCCAGTCACATGTCATTGCTCAAATTCCTGGCCATTGTGAGTTTCTCTTCATTTACTCTTTTTATTTTTATTTTCTCCACATTTTTACATTATTTTTCATTTGTTTTATTTATTTATATATTTCTTTGTTGTAATATTTCAATAATTTCCTTGTGTTGTTGTCCCGTTTATTTTTTTGAGTGCACCGTTCGTTCGCTGCCATAAGCTATAAACATAAGAAATATAAAAAGCGTAAAATAAACTGCAATAAGTGCGAAACTTCCTGATCGTATCGTTTCGTTCTCGCCGCCTGATCGCTCGACCGTCAGTCCGCCCGTCCGTCCGTCTGTCCGTCCGTCAAACTTTACTGAACCTACCTCTCACCTTCGCTGCATTGCCACAAAAACAAAACGTGCAAAATACACCGAAAACAAACCGACCAAAGTCAAGAGCAAAGTGTAATGAGTAAAGTGAAAAAATCCCCATACAAATGAAATTCATAAATTAATTTCGGAGGTGTTTAAAATGTCTGCGAAGTCAATTCATATCAAAGTGCGCGAAATTTCTTATAATTTACGACTGAAAGCAAGGCATAAGACATAAGTCTGTCTGATCGTTTCCGTTGTGCCCTCATGTTATTAATATTATGCTTTTTGTTTTGTTTTGTTTTTTGTTTTGCTATCGGCCTTGTATTTGTTTTTATTGCTCCTGTTGTTGATATTGTGAATTTAGTCCGATGTCGCTTTGAACTCAGACACTTGGGTCGGCCGACACGGAAAGATCGCGTCTCGGTTTTTAATAAAATCGAAATGTGTCCCGCACATTGCATCATTTTTCTTGATTTCGTGTGTCTTCGTTCGAAACAATACCTTGCATAATTTTGGGCACGAAAGAATTGAATTCCCTCATTTAGTCTGCAACGCCAAGCTATTCGAGCTCGACCACCGAAGGTTCCACGTGACGTATGCGTAACATCGAATACGTATTTTCACAGAGTTGACTTTCATTTCAAAAAATAATATGCAAAATCATAAATAATACAAAACGCTCATGGCGCTCACGGCGACTCCGCGTCATCGCTTCCAACAAAGGCTCACGTGCCTGCACAACAATTACAATCATAACAGCTACAAGCCGACCAACAACAACAATAATAATAACATGGACAATAACAATGACAACTGCAGCACAAACCTCGTCTGCCTCGTCGTAATTATACGGGTCGAGCCCTTTTAAGCAGGCCACGGGCCGCCCGACCCCACAAATCACCTGCTATTTTTGTAATTGTATACTAACTTTTTGTTCCTGCCCTCTCGCCGTTGTTGTTCCTGTTGTTCTCGTCGTTTTTGATTGTTGTTCTTGCTTAGGCTCGTCGTTTATTATTCAGAAGAGGAGGAGAAGAAGCAGAAGAGGAAGAAGGAGAGGAACAGGTTACAGAAGCCGCGGCGGGCAAATATTAACATGATTTGTCGAGCAAACAAAATTGCACTTTTGCCTTGTAAACTCAATACATATGGTAGTAATTTTTCCGTGCTGCAAACCCGTAAATGTAAACAAATAGAGCGAATGCAAATTACGGCGACCTGGGGCTCGATGCCTCGAGACCCAATTATAAGGCAATTTCTTAAAAGTCACAATAACACAAAAGAGTTCGCGGCGAAAAACCAATAACAAAATAATTCGTAATTGCCAACCGAACAACAAAAGCAAAGTCGACCAAAGCTAAATAGTAAACAATAACAAAAAACAACAAAGACAACAACAACATTGAAGTAGTAAATAGTGGAAACACTCAAAACAACAGGCGTGTGAACGCGAGACGAATACGAAGAAAAAACACTCGACCCGATGTTGATTTTTGTGCCATTTATGCTTTTATCATTTTGCAGACATGAGGTTTCATTATTGCAAGGTGGAGTTAGAGTTAATATCATGTCGATTTGATCATAGCCTGTCCCTAAATAAATGCATCAAATTTGTGTCAATATTTTTTGGTTTTCTCTAAATTCCATTTCTCTCTCTGTTGCAGAACGCCCTCGAACTGAGCGCCCCCGCCTCGCCCGCGCTGCTGCAGCAGAAGCAGGCGACTGCCAAGCCCAAGGGCTGGATGCAGCTCTCCGGCCACCCAGAGAGGTCAGTATTCGAAACGATCGAGAGCTCTCTTGAACACAAAACCCCTCTCTCCCTTACCATCAGCATTACTAACTTTGGCCCTCGTCTCCTCCTTGCAGCATCGTGCCGACGACCTCGGGCGTCGTTCGCAAGCGCATCAGCAGCCTGTCGGACAGCGAGGTGCTGTCGTACCAGCAGATCGCCGCCGAGCCGTCGACCGCCAAGATCGTGCCCCACTTCTACGGCACGCTGCAGCTGGGCGGCGAGCTGTTCATCGAGCTGCAGGACCTGCTGGCCGGCTTCAAGGACCCCTGCGTGATGGACATCAAGATGGGCTGCCGCACCTTCCTCGAGTCGGAGGTCAGCAACAAGACCCTGCGACCCGATCTCTACCAGAAGATGCTGGCCGTCGACGCCACGGCGCCCACCGCCGAGGAGCACCAGGCGCAGGCCATCACCAAGCTCCGGTACATGCTGTTCCGCGAGGCGATGTCGTCGTCGCACACGAAGGGCTTCCGCATCGAGGCGCTGCGGATGCGCGGCCGCAGCCCGATGAAGGACCTGAAGACGGTGCGCAGCAACGAGCAGATCGAGCAGACGATCGCCCAGTTCGTCGGCGCCAAGCGCAGCGTGATCAAGGAGCTGCTGAAGCGGCTGCGGCACATGCGCGCCGTGATCGAGAAGTCGCAGTTCTTCGCGCGGCACGAGATCGTCGGCTCGAGCATCTTCATCGTCTACGACGAGGGGCGCGTCGGGGCGTGGCTGATCGACTTCGCCAAGTCGCGCGAGCTGCCGGCCGGCGTGCGCGTGAACCACCGCAGCGAGTGGGTGCCCGGCAACCGTGAGGAGGGCCTGCTCAAGGGCTTCGACGAGCTGATCATGGCCTTCGAGCGCGTCTACGACCAGCAGGGCGGCGGCCGCAGGTGTCTGCAAATCTAAACAACACACACAGGATTATTATTTTATTATTTTTTATTTCATTCAAAATTTTGTTTATTTGCCAAAAGACTGAATTTCATTTCCCATTACTTCCTCATTTCGATTATTTCCTATTGTTTCCATTTTGTTATTGAACTTTCGATTAGTAGCAATTGTTCGATTTTGTAAAGCGCTGGCAATATATTCCATTGCCGAGCCCACGTTATTAACATTATTATTATAACATTATAATTATTATTCACTCCGTGTGTATTGATATTGATTTCCTTCCATATTGGAAGCTTTATTTATTCGTTACTTCTCTTTGCATTCACCACAAGCATTAGTTCTCATTTTTAGTCCTAAGTTTAGTATTTTTCATTTTGATTTTTCTACCGAAACGAAGTCTTAAGATCACAAATCTACTCTAAGTTTACTTAATTATTGCGAATAAGTCCCTAAGCTGTATTTGTTTATATTTCTGCGAATATGCAAATAAGTCATAATGAAGAGAAAATAAAATAAAATGTAATGAAATATTTGAAATCTTGAGTTTGCTTTCAATTTTCCATCAAGTATATTAAGAATTGCACGTTTTAACAGTTTCATGATAACCATGAAGAGTTTTATGCAATATGCGGGCGTATAAGTAACATTTTACTAGTTTTACTTGTTGGCCTTAACTGTGAAATATCGTACCAGATTCAGTGAATATTAAAATCGAAGCAATTGTCCGCTGGGTTATCAACATATTTTCAAATTCAAGCGCCGGCTCCACATTTCAACCGTCAAACAAACACCGACCTCAGCCAACCGTTCCACCAAACACTCGTCAACGCGTTCCACACACACGGGCCCAACCCAAACAACACGCCTCGTCGTTGTGGATTCTGTTGCATTTTCGGCTCGGTTGCATGGCCAAAGACGGACAGGGCCAGCCGGTGTTTGTGTTTTTGGCTTCGTCTTCGTCGTCTTTGGCTTTGTCTTTGTCTTCGGTCTGTCTGTTTTGCTCTAGGCGCTTTGGGCCATACGTAGTTCTCATGCCGGAAGCGACTGTCGTGAGTAGTTTTGTTCTTGTTGCTTTCAGAGTTATTGTTGTTGTTTTAGTGCATAATTGTGCTTATTTTCTTTTGTTTGCTTGCTTGCATTTCCTGATTATGTTCAGTCGGTGATTGTGACAATTTTGAATGGTGCCAAATGGATTGACCAATGCTTCGAATCGATTGCCAGGCAAACAGCTGTTCATCTTCGGCCATGTTGCGAACCATCAGCGGCGAGTGCGGTTGCGTCAGGTGTGATGTCATCGACGCTGCTGAGCAGTACAGTGGTGGGCGGCACTGATTTAACCCAGCGCGGTGGAACACATCTCGGTGGCGATGTAGATGGTATTCTCTTGGAGGTTTGTGTCTTCGATGATAGCAGTGTGGATGAGACGGCTTTGCTGCTGGACCTGTGGAAGCAGAAATTCGCCGCACTGCACGTGCCCATGCGCATCGTACGCAACGATTCGGGCAAGCCAAAGGGAGGTGAGCACAGTTTCAAATTAAATATTTCGCATTACTATCACCGTTGCCATCCCCAGTCGGCTTCGGTCGCAACGCGGCCATCGCGATCTCCAACGGCGAATACCTCTGTTTCCAGGACATCGACGATGAAATGCTGCCACAGCGCATTCGCAAACAGTACGCGCTCGCACGACGTCACAAGGATGCGGTATGGCCTTCAATTAGTATATAGTATCGAAATATTTACTCCGAAAACATCTTGTTCGCAGATCGTTGGCTGCAAATTCACTCGAATCCCCGCCAACTCGACCTGCCGCTTCTCGCGCTGGGCCAACGAGCTCGACTCGCAGAAGCTCTCGCTGCAGATCTACACCTCCAACGGACCCACGGTCATCATGCCGACGTGGTTTTGCCATCGCAGCGTCTTTGATCGGCTGCCCCACGGCTTTGTCGAGGACGGCCGAGGCACACCGGAGGATCTGCTCTTCTTCTACGCCCACCTCGACCACGGCGGCCGCGTCCTGCGGGTCGACGAGTGTCTGCTGCGCTATCGTTACCACCCGGAAGCGACCACGTTCTCGATAGCCGCGAAGACCATTTGGAACATCCGCCTGCGCCACCTGATAGAGAACGTGCTGGGCGAGGCCCCGTGGCGCCAGGGCTTCACCATCTGGAACGCGGGCAAGCAGGGTCGCCGCCTATTCCGCGATCTGCCGCCCGCGGAGAAGAACAAGGTGCTCGCCTTTTGCGATGTGGACAAGAGTACGTTGCTTTCACTTTTCATTTAATTTAATTTAATTGTGCATTCGATGCTTCGTTGACAGACAAAATTAACAGACTCTACAAACACTACGACGCGGCGGAGCACACAGTCACACACTCGGTGCCGATCGTTCATTTCAGCGAGGCCACGCCTCCTCTGCTGATCTGTATGAAGCTGGATCTGACAAATGGCGTCTTCGAACAGAACCTGAAAAGTCTGAATCTGACGGAGGGAAAGGATTTTATTCTATTTACATAATATATCTCATCTAGCTTTAGTATTTATATTGATATTTACTACCTGCGCCATACTCTGTAGGATATCGTAGACTTATTGCCCCAATTGTGATCTGATCCAAGCTCCAATGATATTGAAAATCCAGTGATATAGCATTAGAAATTACAATTAAATCCTAAATTAAAATCCAAAATTATTTCCCTATATTTTAGTGTATGATTTGATACATGATTGAGTGGCAACTCCAATGTCACATGAAATACAAAAACAAGTTCCACATTTCTTCGAACAGCTGATTTTGATAGTTCGCGGTGTACGCATATTTCAATCGTCGAAAACATAGCTGCTTTATTTAATAGTTTTTAAATATTTAGAACTACTTACTTTATTATATTCATTCCAATGAACACGATACGTCCTTGTGGCTGCAAAGGCGTGCGAACCTGTCTGCAGTGTGAGAAGGATTTCCAAATCCAGAAACCATCACTCCACGACGAGTTCCGCAAGCTTAAGTCATGGGTCTTTTGTCCCGAGTGTGAGCGCTTATACACCGGTTGGGATACACAGGATGTGATCTTAAATCATCCTCACCATAATGAAGAACGTGGCATCTCCTTCCCGGGGGTATTGGTTAAAATGGATTTTCTTTCCGCGAAAGAAGGAGCTGATGTCATGCGTAAATTGGACGAGCTTCCTTGGGCCATCTCCCAGAGTGGACGACGTAAACAGAACTTCGGCCCAAAGACGAATTTCAAAAAAAGAAAGCTTCAAAACGGCGCTTTTCAAGGATTTCCGGCATTCACGGAATTTATACAAGAGCGTTTTCGCAATGACGTGAAATTGCTGAATGATTTCCAAACAATCGAACAATGTTCACTTGAGTATGACCCCATGAAAGGAGCATCTATAGACCCACACATTGACGACTGTTGGATTTGGGGAGAGCGAGTGGTTACAGTTAACTGCCTTGGCGATTCCGTTTTGACTCTAAGCAACTACGATAGTACTAAGGACTTGAAAAAATACAATTTAGATTTGGTGCAGGATTACAAAGAACGCCTATTGATACCATTGGAAGAACTAGAGAGTATAGCAATGTTCCGAGATAGCGTAATACGAATTCCAATGCCTAAGTATGTAACTCTTGTATTTATTATTTCTCTGCCTCATTATTAATGCAACCATCGCGCTTTTGCAGTTTATCTCTTATAGTTCTTTATGGGCCACCGCGCTATCAATTTGAGCATTCGGTTTTACGTGAAGATGTCCATGAGCGACGTGTCTGCATTGCATACCGAGAATTTACTCCCATGTACATCGATGGTGAGCACAAAGAGAAAGGTGACATTGTCACAAAAAATGCTCAAATTTTTTGGAACCACAACAAACCTGATGAAATTTTGACACAGTGAAGACTATGAACATTTTAATTGTATAATAAATATTTATATTTATTTAAGAAAGCAATTTGTAACATATTTAATTACTTAGTTCTAATTAAATGCTGTAAAAAATGTATATTCCTACACTATTTTTGCGAAGATTTTACAATGATTGATGCTTCTCCTTTTCTATATCGTCTGGATGCTTGATGAATTCCATACCATCGTTTTCAAATTCAATGCAAACTTCCTGCTCTTCGACTTCTTCAATTTTAACTAAATTCGAATTTGTTATATCGTCAGGTTGAACTTCCTCATTCTGTACATCTAAAGCAGAACGTCGACGATAATCAAGCAAAGCTACTTGCGCTGGCAACTTAACACCATGCACTCTTTTTATATGACTTCGCAGATTACTATGCGTACTCAGTTCCTTACCACAAATGGCGCATTTGTGTTCATTGTGCTCGCTTCGGATGTGTTCGTATAGATCAGTAGATTTGTTGAAGGCTAAAGTGCAAAACTTACAGACATGCGATTTTCGAACGTGTGTAATGAGGAAATGCGAGGCAGAAAAGGCTTGGGGGCAGTATTTACAGACGTATACTGGCTGCGAGCTGTTCTCACCACTAGGACCAGAATTCCCTGTTGCCACATTGTTATTAATTTTATTGTTGGATATACTTGTATCAGCTTCGTTTATTTGTAACTCAGCTGAGCTTTCTATTTCTACTGCTGCAAAATCCATAGTACGTAGTTCATTACAAGAGATCGGGAAGTCTGAATTTCCCTGATGCTCTTCGTTAGGATATATAGTTTCCATATGAATCTCCGTTGATGAGGGTATAAATTGAGCTACAACAAATGAACCTTCTTCTAGTGGTTGATACTTTTCACGTTGGGTTTTTAAGCGCTTTTGAGAACTATGTGTTTTTGTTGTCTGAGGGATACATTTTTGTGTGGTTTTCGGTACACCAGTTTTTATATGTGAAAGCATCTGTGAAACTCCGCCAGTAAGGACAATCGTTGGCTGCTTACCCATCTTCCGCTTAATGCCATGTTTTAAAACGATGTCATCAGTCTTTCTTTCGCTCTCGATCTCGATTTCGATCTCTTCATCAAGTTGTAATTTATTACTATAGTCAAAATTTGATTTATTATATTCTATTTCCTCTATTGGCTCCTTCAATTCATTATCGACTACTGGAGAGTCGTCCTCTTCTAAATCTTCTACTAAATACTCTACTCCAATTGCCTCCTCATTCGTTAAATCTGTTTCCATCTTTGTATTCGAAAACAATATGTCCGATAGTTTATTATCAGCTCTTTGAACTTTTCGGTAAAATAAAAAACTAGATATCAATTCATCAACGCATATTTGGCATATGAGAGGTAGATCATGGTCCTGAGACAAATCGGGTTCCTATGGATTATAGTTATAGAGTTACATAATATTTTTATTTGAATTTCCTATTGATCTTACCTTCTTCTTTTTAAATGGCTCAAGCATATGAAGTGCATTAAACTCCTCTTCCAAAGGTATATTGCAGACTCGATCGCTCATAGTCAGACCAGGAATTGAAGTTTCATCATCCATGGTCAGTTTTACTGTGTACTCTCGCACGTCGAATTCCCCTTCACCAAAGCAAACGCAGCAGAGTTTACTTAGATTTTTCACTATACCAACATTCATATCGAATTTCATTTTCCATAAACATAATATATCGTTTAACCAAAACTATAGGAATAACTTAAATTGTAGACATTTGTTTACACTTTTGTTATTGAACAGTTGTTGACAAAAAAAAAAAGAAATGTGATTTGACGTATGAAAATGTGGATCATATGTCTGCTGTAGATAATGCAGGTTGTAAGTGAAAAGTAAATGGTTTTATATGTTCGTTATTCTTGTATTTGAAGTAACTTATTTTTAATAAATATTAAAATATTCATATATACCCAACCTTTAAAACAATTAAATAGTAAACGTTGAACTGTTCAGAGGAATAAAAATATTGACTCTTTTTGAACTTCTTTGTTTGTAATTAAAACTAAGCCAAATACTGAATCTGTGGATCATATTAAATCGTGGTAACGATCGACAAATCGATTGACGAAAATAAAGCCTTTCTGAACACTTTCCATTCATCTGCCTCGGTACCGCCAAATTTTCGCCGTATTTTGACACATATCTCTGCGTCCTGTGCGTGTGCATCTTCTTGTGTTCTGACTACTTAAGATGTTTATTGTTTAAATGATAAAATATGTTAGTAGCATAGGCACAAAGTGGATATATATTTCATTATATTTTAAAAAGAACATATACTGTGCAAAAAACTATACTTTTCATCATTTGCAAATCGAAAAAGACCGGCGTTATCGAGAAATTTCGACGCTTTGTTATTCGCTGTTAAAAGGAAATATCCTAGAAGAAATAATGCCACGAGCTAAGGCAAGCACAAAAACTGCATCCAAATCCACTGAACAATCGAAAATAACAACCAAGACAAAAAGTAATGAAGATGCAGTTGTCTCGTCTACCACAAATGGCAACATAAGCGATGTCGATGAAATTGCTGTAGTAAAACCCACGCCTGAACCAAGAAGTAGTCGGAATAAAAAGTTAAATGGCGTAACCGAACCTAAAACAATCAAGAAAAGTCCTGCTGTCCGAAAGAAAACAACTTCTGAAGACAGTAAACCCACCAACGATGATGGACCAATATTTTTTAAAGTTTCTAAAACTAATGGACGTGCAAAGAAGTCATCCAATGCTGAAAAAGAAGAGCCGCCAATCGATGAAGTAAAAAACGTTCCAAAACCTCGTGGTCGTGGTAAAAAGGCCGTCGTACCCGACGTTGATGAAGAAAAGGTTTCAGATACATTAGAGAAGCCAGTATCATCAAAAGGTAAAAGTCGACAGAAAGTGATATCTACAATAGATGGTGAAATTGCAGAAAGTATTCCAAATGATAAAACAGAGAAAAAAGGTTGTGTTTAATTAGCTTTCTTATTATTTTCTATAATTTTTTTTTTTTTTTTTTTTAATAAAGTTCCGCCAAAAAAACGCAGCAAGAAAACTGAAGCAATCGAGCCTGAACTAACAGAAAGCAGCAAAATTGAGAAAATAAAAAAAACCAAGGAACCCGCAAAAACCAAGACGAAAGATGCTGGAAAACCAGATGCCATTACGAAGGGTAAAGTAGGTGTGCGAGGAAGAAAGCGAGTAAATCAGACTGATGATGAAATTGAAGCACAAGATATAGAAAAGGATTATATCGAACCATTGAAAGTGGAAACTCCAAAAAGTAAACAATTATTAAAATCCGAATATACTTAGTCTAATACTAATGAATTTAATCTTTGTAGAGAAACTTAAAGTTGTGGAGGAAAAACCAGAAAAGAAGAAGAGGGGCAAAGTAGTAGCATCTGTTGATGATCTAAAAAAAGAAGAGATAGACAAAACTCAAGTCAAAGGTAAGGTCTAGTATTCTATTTTGTTATCAGATTCTCAGTATACTATATTAACTTCTATATTTTGAATCAAATGCCCAGGAATAGATCTCAAAATCAATTTAAATGTATTTTTTAAACATTAGTCAACAATATAATTTAACGTATTATCTCAACAGTTCCTACGGAAAAGAAAACAGTTCAACGTGGACGAAAACGTGCTGCAACTGAAATAACAACAGACGATGTGGATGATGAAGTAGATGGATCAAAGCGTATGTTGAGAAGTTCGTTTTGTCAAACTTTAAAATGCCTGTTCACTTCTTGTTTTGTAGCCTCGAAGAGCAAGAAAACTGCTCTAAATTCTACAGAAACGTGCTACATCAAAGAAGATTTTGATTTGCCACCTCTGGAAAATGGCAATACAAACTCTTCAGAGAAACGATTTAATCTAAAAATCTCTAGTTGGAACGTAGCTGGTTTGCGTTCATGGCTAAAAAAGGATGGGCTAAAGTTTTTGGATTTCGAGGAACCAGATATTTTCTGTATCCAGGTAGAATCTATTAGTTATTTTTCTGAAAGATCTTTAAATTATTTTTGTTTTGTTTTTATAATTGAATTTTATTTCCGCAGGAGACAAAGTGTACTGATGATCAATTACCTGAAGAAGCAGCTCGAATTACTGGCTATCATCGCTATTCACTTTGCAAACCCGGAGGCTATGCAGGAGTAGCCATATATTCTAAAATAATGCCTATCAATGTAGATTATGGTCTTGGGAATGAAGAATTTGATGATGCTGGTCGTATTATTACAGCTGAGTACGAAAAATACTTCATGATATGTGTTTATGTGCCAAATTCTGGGCGCAAACTAGTTAACCTTGAGAAGCGTATGCGGTGGGAAAAACTATTTCAAGATTATGTGCAGCTTTTGGACGAACGAAAGCCTGTTATTATATGCGGTGACATGAATGTGTCACATCAAGAAATCGATTTGGCTAATCCCAAGGGAAACACGCGCAATGCTGGATTTACAAAGGAGGAACGCGATAAGATGACCGAACTATTGTCCTTAGGCTACGTAGACACTTTTAGGCAATTGTATCCAAAACAAACTGGCGCTTATACATATTGGACTTACATGGGTAATGCACGATCTCGAAATGTTGGTTGGCGATTGGACTATTTTATTGTCTCAGAACGTTTAGCAAAACGTGTAGTCGATAACTGTATACGATCCCAATGCAAGGGCAGCGACCATTGCCCGATAACACTGTTCTTAAAGCTGTAAATTTTCTAAATTTACATATAAAATTTGTATGATTACAATAAGCAAATGTCATAACAATTTTTGATAAAATACTCTAATAATTTCTTTACGTATTTTATTTTTTACTGGTATACTATTATATTCTGTTAATTCTCCAGTATTCATTGAGGAAACCGCCGAACTATTAATTGAATAAGATATACATTTAATTTATTCAGCTATTTGTTGTTCTTTTAAGCTTTTTTATTATTATTATTTACATTTGGAATATTTCTTCGTAATAATGTATTTCATCGAAATGTTATGATGTTAATTTTATTGTTACTGAAATATTTTAATTTAATTCTTCGTTTCATGCTCCTCTTTTAATGATGTGTATTCAATATGATTCCAATAAAGTATTTACCAACATATACAGAATAGTGTTTTCTATAAAAGAAATCAAATAAAATTTTTAGTCGGAACTGAAGTCTTATTCTTTGTAATATAAACTCCTTGTAATTTTATATTTAGTACTTTATTTTTCCATTACATTTTTATTCAGTTGTTGCACAATTACAAATAAATAACCCACTTTCATTCACTTCGTATTTTTACCGGTAAAAGGTATATAATAAATTTCACTTAATTAAAATGATGTTTATTTAATATGTTGTTCTTTTGATAAATAGATGATATTGATGAATATCTGAAATGACATAAATATAAAAACTTTTCTTTTTTTAAATTACAATTTAGGCTTAAAGTATATATTTTTGAATTGTCTGTCGGTGTGCACACATGTTTATTACTACTACTAAGAAAATCAGAAATTTTAAAAATAATACTATTAAATAATAATACATTGCTTGATAGACGATGAAAGATTAAATTGTTGATGTTTCTATCGGTAATTTGAAATACACATTATATTTTCTATTTTTTGATTAGTCCAATCAATTTATGGTTCATGTTGGTATTATCTTACATATTCTAAGGTAGATATCAAGCAGATTTTTTAG
Source organism: Coelopa pilipes (assembly GCA_947389925.1). Lineage (NCBI taxonomy): Eukaryota > Metazoa > Arthropoda > Insecta > Diptera > Coelopidae > Coelopa > Coelopa pilipes. Next base: position 3,704,823 of record OX376696.1, read on the forward strand.
ATGAACATTCATAATGATTTTTAATCAAGGAACCTTTAACTATATGAATCGAAAATTAAAATGTTGTAAAATACCACGCAAACAACACGAAAATCATTGTAAAAAAGGAAAAGAAAAAAACTATATAGAACACCACTTGCTAATTTTATATTATAAATAAGCGTTAAACAACAACAGCTCCGGCTTCGGAACGGCTCATTGGAAGATCTGGACAATTTTTCCAAGTATCGGACAAAGGATCATAGCATTCAACGGCACTGATCGTAATTTGTGCACGATAGAAATTTACTTCACAAGGCTGTAAAAAAACATAGTTTTATTAAGTTAATATCTCTTATATTACGGTTCTCACTTGATCTCCTCCCGCTACATAGAGAAGGCCGTCGGCAGCTGCTACAGCTGGAATGGCGCGTGGCACGGACATCGAACACACGGTAACCCATTTGTTATCATCAAAACTGTAACGTTCCACAGAACTAAGCACATCCTGAGCACTGCTATTGCCGCCGACAACATATAGATATCGATCTAGTATAGCTACGCCCATTTGACAACGTGCGGTTTGCATACGTGCCAAAGGTTGCCACTCTTTGGTAACAGGATTATAGCTTTTCGAAAAATAAAATTAATATTAGGGTATTTTCAAAATGTATTTTCAAATTTCAAAAGTTTTCTCGTCTCACCTAATCAGATCCGGTAAATGCCGACTGGATGTGGTACAACCGCCAACAATATATATCAGCCCCTCAAAACTAACTACACCCATACTGAATCGTGGTTCGGGTAAATCACCAATCATTTTCCAAGCATCCATCTCAGGGTCGTAACATTCCATAGATCCTCCGATATCATCGCCAATCCAACCACCTACAGCTAACAATTGTCCTCCCATAGTGCAAAGACCAAACTCACATCGCGGCACTATCATCGGCGCGATTGGCTGCCATATATCGTTTTGAGGATCGTAAACCTCACCGTTGGCCAATATCTGCGATCCACGTTCACCGCCAATAACGTAAATTTTCCCATTTAACGCAGCCACACCAGGTAGTATACGTCCTATTTGCATGGGTGCAGTCTCAGACCACTCACGACGAAATATATCGAATTTTGCAACAGTCTCGAATATACAATCAGCGGGATTCCAAGTGCGTGGAGTCTCACGTCGTGATCCGCCGATAATATAGATATTTTTCTTGGCAAGCTGTCGTGGACAAACACGAAGTGGCACAAGCTGCCCACGCTTAGAAGCAATATCACGACAAATGGACCGCAAGGCTATTTTCACCGACATATCTCTACAGTCTTTCAGGGCCTGATCGATCACTTTAACTGGAACAAGCGCCAGGCGGACATGGGAAAGTATGTCGAAAACATAGCAACGCCTCTGAGTAACATCGTGTTTTATCCAACGCAATGCGGCTTGGAAAACCTGCGACTCCGAGTCGACACGTAAAAGCTCTGACGTCAATAGCTGCGATAGCAATGCTTGTGGTGTATCCAGGAATTCATCCTCGAGAGTGATCTGCAAATAACATAGTTAAATATTTAAGCAATTTAAGTAATATATGCTATGGTTAAATGTGTAAATAGTCAAATTTCGAGTAAGAGTTTCCGTAGTGTAGTGGTTATCACGTGTGCTTCACACGCACAAGGTCCCCGGTTCGAACCCGGGCGGAAACAAACCAATTATCGAAATTATTTTATTAATATTTTTTATTATTTATATACTCACCGCTGGAAAATTTGCATGGACAAAATTTAGGGCACTCTTTGCTAATGATTCGCAATTGTGTGCTTCCGCGAAACGTAGAATACCCAGGGCATTCGAGGCGTGCAACTCTCGACAGAGAAACTCACAGCAGCCGTCGACGACTTCATGTAGTTGCAACATATCTGCGGCTGCTAAAAGCTCCTGGACGTTGGTCTAAAAAACAAACAAAAAAAATATAAAACATCTTGAAATCAAAACTCATATATTTAGGTGAAAGTATACCTGTGTTATTTCACAACGTCCTGTATAAATGAAGTCCAGCAATATGTTCATAATTTCTCCATCGATCGTATGCAAAATTACAGACTTTTGCTTGCCCTCATTCAGTCCCAACTCCGGACGAAACATCGCTTCAAAATATGCACTCGCAGCACTGAGCACAGCTCGATGTGCGTTATATGTGGCACCGCCGGCGACGATTTCAACATCGCAGAACCGCGATTGTTCGCGGAGGGTGTTCAAATTGGTTAGTACTTTAAAGGGATATTGTGCATTACAGTAAGAGGGTTTGGCCGCTCCTCGTTGGATACCAGTTGTGTGAGTCTGATTTGAATCATCATCGGGTGTTCCGTTGCCATTGTTGCGACAGTTAGCATTGAATTCATTATGAGGGGAATACGTTTTCAAGGGTGGCATCTTAAAGGAATGCAGCAAGTTTACAAATCAACTAAAAATTTATTAATTTATTAATAAATTTATTATCGAATATGTACTTCTTACAAATATTTATCTTTTACTCACTTTCACTACAATGTTACAAAAACTTACAGTAGTAACTTTTTCAACGGCTTCTTTCGTTTTCAATACACCAATAGTCACAATATTAAGTGCAATGAAAAAGAGCAGGCCAATGCAATTGGATTTCAATAGGAATCCCCAATTGTACCAATCGCCTTATCTTGTATCTTTCTTGTCTCGTTCTCTCACTGCAGTTTCGAGTCGCTTCAATTAACTTCAATTAGTTTTAATTGCTGGGATCGTTTTTTACACAGTGGTTTTAATATATTTACGTTTTCTTCCAAATTTCCCTTAGCTCTAACGTTTTGAATTAGAGGAAATTGCGTAGAGAAAAATTGCGACGGCAGCAAATTGAATGAAGTTAGAAAACGCCTGCGTTTTTTAACTACACTGGGTTATACTTTTGATTTCATTTATGTTCACAGAATATATATTACATTTATTTGTAAAAAATATATTTTTCTTGAGTTTTTAAATGAAAAAAATAAACGCCCATCGCAACTATTTTCCCCACTGACTTCACTCGCGGACGAACAACAAAAAATTGGAAGAGCGAAAATGTGTACAAAGCAAATCAACAGCTGATTTGACATTTACTTGTTTGAAGAATATTTGTTTTTTCAAACAAGTGGCAAACCAGTGTTTTAAAGTGTATTTTCTTTTATTTCCTTATATTTTTTTATTGATACATTTTTAAAAGATCATTGCTAATATATCGGCAAAGCTCTATTTATTAATTTAAAAATTATTAACTTATTATAACACAATATACAATCTTAAACAATTCAATATTGGCTCTAATTTTTAGACTTCTTTTTATTTACATTTATTTCATTACTGTCATCCTTGAACTTAGCCACTATCTCGGCCAACATTAACTTGCGGTTTTCTGTAACCAAGCGCTGTATAAGATTTCCTAAATGTGCTCCGCCCTCCAGAAACTCTTCCAAATTGTGCACGGTTCCGTCTTGTATGCGATGATCGGTGATTCGATCTTGTACGAAATGATATGTTCGTATTTTTTCGTTACGATTGAGATTTCCTTGCTGAGCCTTTCGCGTAGCTTGCTTATTAGCTTCAGCAGCCTCTAGTTGTTGTTGAATAAGCTTCGCTTGTAAACGCTTTAGAGCAATTTCTCTGTTTTTCAATTGGGAGCGTTCTGTTTGACTCTCGACAGCGATACCAGTTGGCAAGTGCACTATGCGCACCGCAGAATCAGTTGTATTTACATGCTGACCACCAGCACCGCTTGCTCGCTTTGTTTCAATTTTAAGATCTTTGGGGTCAATGGTTACATTAATAAAAGCAGGTCTTGGTATAACTGCCACAGAAGCAGTACTTGTGTGCATGCGTCCCGATTTTTCAGTGGCTGGAACACGCTGCACACGATGCACGCCTGCTTCATAACGTAACCAATTATATGCATCTGAATCGTTAACAATAACATTCGCATATCGCAAGCCTGAAAATACACAAAATTAAAAAACGAAACTTATATAATAACTGAATGGTTTTCAACAAACCTCCAATGTCTGTGACCTCTTCTGTGAGAATGTCGTAATCCCATCCGTTGTGCTCGAAAAAATTTGTATACATATTAAAAAGTTCTCGTGCAAATAGCATAGCTTCCTGTCCACCAACTCCAGCATTGACTTCAAATATTAAGGAGGGATAAACTTCGTTGTCAGCCAGTTGTAGCATTTGTGATAATACTTCTTGTTCCATTTTCTGGAGCAGATCACTGTAAACCTAAATAACAGATACGTGACTAAATTGTTTATAAATCAAATACTTGATGTAAAATACCTCATTTTCTTCTTCGATTAGTTTTCGCATGTCTTCATCCTTTTCGTTCTCGATATCTTCCTTGGATACCATGTTTCCTTGCAGAGCACGATGCTGCTCCAGTGAATGAACAATGCCATTTAGTTGATTCATTCTTACATAAGCTGCCTCATTCCCAGATGCATTTACACGAAGATCATAGAATTCTTGACGCAAGGATTCCAAATACTTCTGGAGAGCCGCATTTTGAAAATTCACATCCAGGGATACAGGCTTTTGATAATGATGACAACTCGAACTAATGGAAGCGATACGTTGTAACTTATAAATCGAAGTGTCTTTAAAAATTTTGCGTAAAAACATTTTATTTATTAATTTTAAACCTTATTCTAAAATATCGGTCTTGAATACTTTGTTTTTACTATTCTTGTACGGAAACTAAAATAAAATGTCAAAAACATGTGTTCGGTTTGATGCTAGTACTGTATTTAAATGCAAACTAATAAAAATTTGGTTAGCAGTTTCCGTAGTGTAGTGGTTATCACGTGTGCTTCACACGCACAAGGTCCCCGATTCGAACCCGGGCGGAAACAGAGCTCTTGACATGTTTACTTTTTTTTTTGTTTTAAATTTGAAAATCAATATTAACATTTTTACTATCTGAATTTATTTCGCTACATTACTCCAATCGCCAGCTGATCCCATTTGTGTTAAATGGTTTCGCACTTCCTTTTCCATAATAGCTTGAATCTCACGACAACCCTCCAAAGCTTGTTCCATTACCGGCGGCAAGTTATCCAGATGAAATCGTTGTGACATTTCCATAAACGCAATTTTATTAGATGACGGAAGTGAAGCAACAGTTAATGTTGCACCGCCCGACATCTCCTCCACATGGGAAACGTCAGTTAATGGTACATTATTTTTACTTAACGAAGCCGTGCATGCCACAACAAACTCTTTCAAACAAATACCGGCATCGATCAGTGCTAGTGTGGCAGCATTCACTGACACCGCATAATTCGCTCCATCAGCCTGTAGGACCTCAATGTACACATCAATTTGTGAGCGAGGATATAGTTCTGTTTTAATTGCGGCTTTCAAAGCTTGTTGTAAATACAATGTAATTTCTTGAGATTTACGATCTCCGCGTGGCCGATTTTTTCGTTCTGCAGTTGAAAATGTCGCCATACTATATTGACAGTTGATCACCACTTCGTTCAAATCAAGCTTTTTGCTTTGAGCCTACGAGAACATGATATATTTTAAGTAATATTTACATTGTGTGTTAATGGAAATACCTGATGTGGACCATAAACTGCAGCAAGTACTTTTGTGTTTCCCTGTTCAATGTATGCGCTTCCATCGGGCTGCTCAAAGACACCTAATTTGCATTTCATTCTTCGCAACTCGTGCGGTCGTCGGCCATCAAGACGCAGTCCTTGTTCACTTAATAATTCAAAAGCAGACATATTTTTTGCTATTTAATTTTCTTAAACAAACTTTTTAAAATAACATCAAAACAACTAGCACATTGTTTTAAAATAAGAACCAATGTGAAATAGAATGTCAAAAATTTCTTATAAAGTGACATTTAACTGGCGCGTCCATTTCTCTCTATGAATTGTCAACTGTCAATCCCATCGTCGTTTTCGTACAAATGGTGGCTGGCTAACTAAAAATTATTTATAGAATTAACGCCAAAATTCAAGATTATAAATAGTGAAAATATCGACAACTATCATAAAAGTAGAAGAGCCAGAGTGATCGATATATAAAACTATACACGAAACCTTTAAAATGTCCATCACAAACGCAGGTAAGCATATATACATGTAAATGAATAGAATGCAAAAGACTAAATATTTTTCAACTTTTCATTTGTTGCCAAAGACTAGGGTTTCAAATTGAGTTATTTAATTGTTTATTCCTTTGAAGTTATTGTCATAAATTAGAAAATGCTCTTGGTATTTCAGGACAATGGGTAAAGTTCTTCAATGCATCGGGGATACCATCGCCCGCCGCTGCTACCTACGCACATATTTTTGTTGAGAACCGCATTCAAATAGACATGCTGATGGATTTAAATAAAGAATACTTGCGTGAAATGGGTATTACATTGATGGGTGATATTATAGCTATATTGAGGTAATACTTAGATTTATAAATCGTTCGATACCAAAGAAAAAAAAAAAATATATATATATACATTTATAATCTTAAGGCACTCAAAACTAGTTTGTGATCAAAATGCTCGGGAAAAAGTTCTTAGCAGCGAAATATCTGTACCCATTGCGACTGTAGCTGCTAACCCCGTACCGCCACCAGAAAAACGAACTACTAAAGTTCAATTGAAAGGTTGTATTATAAAAGAATGCCAGTGTTTTATCTAAAACATAAAATGTACTCCCGTAGCTTCTGCATCTTCCAATCCATCCTCATCAGCTATTGTTGTACCCTTGCCTAAACAACCTCGACGTGTGTTGCCAGAACATGAAGGAAAATATAAAATCAAACTTCCTTCTGGTACTACAGAACGTAGTAAGGAAATATTAGCAAAAAGAGCGAAATGTAAGTTTTATTTAATTTATTGATTTGTTTTGTGTGATAATTTTGTCCCCATAGTATATTCCGAGCAAGAAACTTCAAAAAGATCTCGTATCTTTAATCGACTATCGAATAATTCTTCAGTTGACCTTGTCGAAGAAACCGAAAGTTCAAATGAAAGTTCAGATAATGTACGCGTACGCATTGTTGGTGTTAACAAGAATCCCACGTCTAGCTCTTCGATATTTTCTCGTTTGGGCGGTAAAGCTCCCGAAACAACTACTACTTTTGAACGTCAAATAAGACCTATTCTTAAGAACACTTCAAAGGCCGTAAGTTTATTCTCTGAGAAATCAAAATTATGTTTAATTACGATATTTTTTAGAGTCTTTCTACAATTGTGAAAGCGAAGACCACAGCTCCTTCTGTTGTACGACCCCAAAAACAAAAGGTATTACTTGTCAAAAAAGTTCCACTCAAGGTAGATACGGATGAAGAGGATGTATATGAAGATGATATTGAATACGACTCTGGTGAATATGATGCTGAAATCGCGGCAGCTAATGAAAAGTTTGTCAAATTTGCTTCAACGGCTGAAGTTCGTGAAATTCCAGCCCCACGGATAATTTCGCCAAACAAAAACAGAAGTTACGGTGGTTTTAATAGTAATGGTAACGGTGTCAAATCCCGTTTAGGCATAGGTAAATATTAATAAACGGGAATATGTTCATGAAAAACTAATTTCAAATTATTCATTTACAGTATCAAAACTACACGCCACAAAGAAGTCCTACAATCTTAAGGCTTCCCCTCCAACGTTCAAAGCACGAACATCTCCTGTCAAAGGAAAAACAATACTCATGAAATCGGATGAACTACTTCTTCAAAAAGATTTACCAGTTTATAAACGTTTGGGAAATAATGCAACATCAATTTCTACTAAATCGTCATTATCCCAAATTTCCAAACGTATAGGGAAGGTGAATATATCTTCAAATTCGGCTGCGAATGTAAAACCACAGCGCAGAACAATAGTACCGAAAGGAGGAAAAAACGGATCGTCGGTTTTCGACCGTCTAGGTTTTAATAGTTAAATAAAACATTTGTATTGTAATTGCCAATGAAATTTAAGTTTATAAAAAATGATGTCGTTCATTGATATCGACTTACTTTTATTGCATTAGAATTTATATGATTAATTTAGGGTTTTGTTATATATACCATGGAAAGTATTCTAAACAAAAATTGAAATATTTTTTATAAAATGTTTCGCTTATTTATACAATTTCTCAAGGTAATTCTATGATGAAAATCTAATACAATAATAAAATGTTCTACCAACCATAGGTAAAAAATATAATAAAAAATACTTTGCCATGGTAGCGCAAGTGTAAAAATTATGTGGTTTTTTTTTACAACAATAGGGAGAAAAAGGTTTGGCTAATGTATAGACGGCAACGATACAAAGAGATAAATGTATATTACCGGAAGAATCTATAAATTTGGTAAGTCTGGCAGCACGGACAATCATATATAATTATTTGCCTTACGATATGTCAAATTATTTTTATCATATTCGCGCCCGTCAACAATTTTAAATCATTTGAACTTTGTATATTTATTTTCATTCTGGTTACGAGTTTTTTTATATTTTAGTAATCAACATCGTAAATATGTGTAAATTGCTGAGTTCTAAATACATAGGACTATGAACACGACATCAATACCAGTGAATGTATATTTATATCTGGAACCATTATAAAAGACAAAGTAAAGTTAATATTTACATAAATTAAAATTAAAATTTACAGATTCTTTTTTTAAATTTATAGCGAAATGCCAGTCCAAATTTGTCGCACCATGGTGCAAAAACTAACACATGAGTCCCCAGAAATTCGCCAGCGAACCTTGGAACAAATCGAGGCAAAAATTGAACGCGCGCTTGCGCACAATGAAGAAATAGAATTTAAGCCGGGTGAACTTTTCAAACAGTTTATACGATGGTTTGGATATCAACCATTGCAAGGTCAGCAAAAAGTATTACAATTAATGATTCGTTTATTACGTTCTTCATACGGCGAAAAAGTAATCAATCAATTAGGAGTAGAACGTTTGAATAAAGAGATGGGTAAAGTGAAACAGATATTAAGGGGCAATAAAAGTTGTATGCTATTGGTGGATCAAATACTTGAATATTTAAGTGACTATAAACATAGGGAAAGTATCGATGATATAATTGAAATAACCGACTCGCTAAATCTCAGCGATACACAACGAACACTAACCAGTACTGAAAACAGCTTGAAAAACAGCGAACGTATCGAATGTCCAGAAATAGATTATGAGACTCCTTGGTCAAAGCCAACCATTGCTGACTATAATTCAATGAAATTTCTAGCTGAAATACTAGTGAATCCACTGGCAACATCTGTGGAGTTACAAAATGCCCTACAGCACTTGCAAATAACTATGGCAGACTATCCAGCCGAATATATGTTGCAGGCTCCACATATATTTCATAATTTATTGCAATTATATGAAAAACACGAAGGGTTGAAGTGTCCGTTAGAAGATATCATTGGAACAATTGATGTTTTCTTGCAAAATCTCAAAGAACGCTTGCAGATGCGTCGCAAGTGCTCAATATATTCGCCGTCATTACAGGAGTCGAATGTATCTTACAAAACACAGCTGAGAGTCGGTAAAGCATTAGAACTGCTTATGAATATGTGCGTAAACTATTTTCGAATGTATATATTCGAACTACGTAAAGAAAATCAAGAGATTCTTAGTGTTTTTTACACCTGTTTAGATATTTGTAGACTGGAGAAAGTTGAGATTAAAACACAAATATTGGAAAAACTTATACAAACTAGTAATATGTTAAGAGTGAGTTACGACAAAGAGGAACATGTTCATGAAAAACTAATTTCAAATTATTCATTTACAGTATCAAAACTACACGCCACAAAGAAGTCCTACAATCTTAAGGCTTCCCCTCCAACGTTCAAAGCACGAACATCTCCTGTCAAAGGAAAAACAATACTCATGAAATCGGATGAACTACTTCTTCAAAAAGATTTACCAGTTTATAAACGTTTGGGAAATAATGCAACATCAATTTCTACTAAATCGTCATTATCCCAAATTTCCAAACGTATAGGGAAGGTGAATATATCTTCAAATTCGGCTGCGAATGTAAAACCACAGCGCAGAACAATAGTACCGAAAGGAGGAAAAAACGGATCGTCGGTTTTCGACCGTCTAGGTTTTAATAGTTAAATAAAACATTTGTATTGTAATTGCCAATGAAATTTAAGTTTATAAAAAATGATGTCGTTCATTGATATCGACTTACTTTTATTGCATTAGAATTTATATGATTAATTTAGGGTTTTGTTATATATACCATGGAAAGTATTCTAAACAAAAATTGAAATATTTTTTATAAAATGTTTCGCTTATTTATACAATTTCTCAAGGTAATTCTATGATGAAAATCTAATACAATAATAAAATGTTCTACCAACCATAGGTAAAAAATATAATAAAAAATACTTTGCCATGGTAGCGCAAGTGTAAAAATTATGTGGTTTTTTTTTACAACAATAGGGAGAAAAAGGTTTGGCTAATGTATAGACGGCAACGATACAAAGAGATAAATGTATATTACCGGAAGAATCTATAAATTTGGTAAGTCTGGCAGCACGGACAATCATATATAATTATTTGCCTTACGATATGTCAAATTATTTTTATCATATTCGCGCCCGTCAACAATTTTAAATCATTTGAACTTTGTATATTTATTTTCATTCTGGTTACGAGTTTTTTTATATTTTAGTAATCAACATCGTAAATATGTGTAAATTGCTGAGTTCTAAATACATAGGACTATGAACACGACATCAATACCAGTGAATGTATATTTATATCTGGAACCATTATAAAAGACAAAGTAAAGTTAATATTTACATAAATTAAAATTAAAATTTACAGATTCTTTTTTTAAATTTATAGCGAAATGCCAGTCCAAATTTGTCGCACCATGGTGCAAAAACTAACACATGAGTCCCCAGAAATTCGCCAGCGAACCTTGGAACAAATCGAGGCAAAAATTGAACGCGCGCTTGCGCACAATGAAGAAATAGAATTTAAGCCGGGTGAACTTTTCAAACAGTTTATACGATGGTTTGGATATCAACCATTGCAAGGTCAGCAAAAAGTATTACAATTAATGATTCGTTTATTACGTTCTTCATACGGCGAAAAAGTAATCAATCAATTAGGAGTAGAACGTTTGAATAAAGAGATGGGTAAAGTGAAACAGATATTAAGGGGCAATAAAAGTTGTATGCTATTGGTGGATCAAATACTTGAATATTTAAGTGACTATAAACATAGGGAAAGTATCGATGATATAATTGAAATAACCGACTCGCTAAATCTCAGCGATACACAACGAACACTAACCAGTACTGAAAACAGCTTGAAAAACAGCGAACGTATCGAATGTCCAGAAATAGATTATGAGACTCCTTGGTCAAAGCCAACCATTGCTGACTATAATTCAATGAAATTTCTAGCTGAAATACTAGTGAATCCACTGGCAACATCTGTGGAGTTACAAAATGCCCTACAGCACTTGCAAATAACTATGGCAGACTATCCAGCCGAATATATGTTGCAGGCTCCACATATATTTCATAATTTATTGCAATTATATGAAAAACACGAAGGGTTGAAGTGTCCGTTAGAAGATATCATTGGAACAATTGATGTTTTCTTGCAAAATCTCAAAGAACGCTTGCAGATGCGTCGCAAGTGCTCAATATATTCGCCGTCATTACAGGAGTCGAATGTATCTTACAAAACACAGCTGAGAGTCGGTAAAGCATTAGAACTGCTTATGAATATGTGCGTAAACTATTTTCGAATGTATATATTCGAACTACGTAAAGAAAATCAAGAGATTCTTAGTGTTTTTTACACCTGTTTAGATATTTGTAGACTGGAGAAAGTTGAGATTAAAACACAAATATTGGAAAAACTTATACAAACTAGTAATATGTTAAGAGTGAGTTACGACAAAGAGGAACATTTTACTCTGCAGCGCATGAAATACTTACTAATAGAATTTTTACTACAAAGCATTACTGAAGTAAATTTTTCAATTGCAAACAATATTGATAGTTCTCATTTTATATCAATTATGCATGATTATACAATAAAATACTGCTATCCCGAACGTTATGATTGTTTAAAAGAGCTGTTATTATTGCAGAATAATGCATTCAAAAGCAAATGCAAAATATTAGACAAATACGAAAGCGAATTTTCAAATGCCGTTGAAATTTTGAAATTTTCAAAGAAATTTACTTCTAGTCAGATTATAGATAAAAGCCATCACTTACTTGTCACGTTAGAGAAGCTCGATAGCCTACAGCTTGTTGAAATTCTTTTCAACGCTATCATCAATTGTATACCGAACTATCTCGGCAACAATGATTTGCGCCAAAATGCCTCTAATTTGCTACTTAAGCTTCTATCGATTTCCCAAGAAAATCTCTCCGGAGTTGTGTTTAATAAGCTTGCGCAAACGATAAAAAAGCATTTCGCTTGTTTGATGAATGGGGAAGCATATTGTGCTGGACTTTGCAATCGCAAACTCTTGGAGCGGCAAATTATTGGCGTTCCATTTAGTACAGATTTATTGCTAACAATCGTTAATCAAGGATTTGAAAGCTCCAATTTGCAAATTAAGCAAAACTGTGAGGATATGTTGTTATTGATCCTTAAATCCCAATATCTTCTGGGTGCCCATTGGATGAAATTCTTGGAGATTCTTCTACCCATAGTACCACTGCTACAATGCTATACGTTCTCAATAAAAATAACTGAAGCCTTGCTCAATCTATTTGATCCTGATGAACGTAAGATTCCATTTCTCGCAATAATGCAGGGAAATATTAGATTTCTATATCATCCCAATTTGGAGGTACGAAACGAGGCATTGACGCGTCTTATTTATATAGTGAATTCTATGGAAAATGCATCACAATATGTACCGAATATTATGGAGGTCAGCGATCTGTTACCCAATGACATTTGTTTATTGCAAGTACCACGAGAATTTACACGTATCTTTGCTGGTTCGGAGGCACTGCATGAACCTTCCATGCTACATAATCTACTTGCTCTATTGGATTCCCCTGATATTGAACCATTGATTCGGAAAACGACACTTATGCAATTGAATGTCATGTGTCAGAATTGGGATATTTCCTTGGCAATATGTAACGATGGAGCTTACTACTTTGCATTACATGCCTTGGAAAACTCGTTACGAAAGGTATCATATGAAGATTATATAGATACAGCAATTCCAGCAATTGGTATTATCCTGAAACTACTCTTCTGCGATGCTGAGTTTCGTCAGGAGCTGGCAGGTACAGAAAACATTTACATATTAATTTTACGTACTCTATTTCTGTACGCTAATGATATACAAGTTCGTCAAGACTCCACAGTATGTCTATTTCAATTGCTCTTCTCGGCGTTCTTAGTAGTTCCGGGCAAAACCATTGAAGTGCCAAAACTTATGGCTAACTTACAGATACCGTTAAAATGTCAGTTTAGAAGTCATGGGTCTAATCAAAATATTGGAAATGAACTGTCTTCATGTTTTGAAAATCAAATACAGGAACATGCATATCTGCGGCATCATATCGCTGCTACCTTCTGCGATGATCTCTTGAAAGTGAACAATAAATGGCTGGATTCACAAAAACAATATGATTTTAGTATAAAATTACAGTTTACACAACGAGATTATCGACTCGTTAAAGCCACAAATCCCGTGCAGAATTTACGACGCTTCTTAAAAGCCATGTCAAACTCGACCGAACACACATCGCTAGTAAATGCTGCGATTTCCCTACGACTTCAATTGATTCTACATGATTTACCCTCACCCCTTGTACCCACCGATATTCAATTGCAATTGCTGAATATTATGAACAAGTATTTACAAATGCCGCCCGGAAATGAGATGGATTTCCTATTATTTGAACAAATGCTGGAAGTATGCGACTTATGCATAAATCTGAATTTGACTGATATCACGCAAGGAATATTTAAAGCATTACAGAACGATTTTCATCATGCCTTCATATTATTATTGCAGAACCCGGATATTCCATTGAGATTATTTCGAAAGCTCTGTCAAACTCTGTTGCATCTTCTCCAATCAGAGGCAGTTGTAAAAAAAATGCCAGGCGACGATACCGCTACGGATTTATCTAACATATTATTCTGCAATCTCTTTGAGCTACTCTTTGAAGTGGCAATGAAACTCTTTGAAAATCGGGATCTGCAACGCGTTCGTTGTCTTCTCTCGTTAATGCAGCCTTTGCTACTACGTCCATTACTTATTACAGATAAACAATTATACGTATACTGCAAACGTTTCTTGAGCCTATCCATTGCCCTTAAATCATTTACTCAAACCGGCGCCCAATGGCAACGAGACTGCCTCAAACTCGTCATCGGTTTGATAGATCAAATGAGAGAGCCTCATCACACGTTCAAGCTGAATGCAAACATGATTAAGTACTTGAGTGGTCTATGTGGTCATAATGACTATAGAGTGCGAACATTATCCTGGCGTATTTTAACACATGTTTCACGCTTCAAAGATGATGAGGTAATAGGAGCCAAACGGCTTATAGAAGAGCTTTCCTACTTACCTGGTGGCTTCCTGGCCTGCTGCCTAAGCACATTACTTGATGATACTGAAGTTATTATGGTACGTCAATTTGCTGGACAACTCTTTGCCGAACTCCTGGTAAAGTGCTCCAACTATAAAGAGGCCACTACATTGCTTGAACAACATGCATTTTTTCGCGTGTGTCATGCATCCTTAAGTCAATGCGAGCTGAATGTTTACTTTCCAGAGAATGTCGACGTCAATGCAATCACGAAATTAGTTACATGCGAAATTATAAGTTGCTATACTAAGATATGTATTGAAATGATACGAATGCAAAGGACGTTTGTTGGTTATCTTTGCGAGAAAGCTTTTATGTATAGGCTTTATGAAGTTATTAAAATTCCCCTAGTAGAGGAAAGCAATGCTTACCATGTAATGTGTGCAGATATTTGCCAATTGTACTATTTGTGTCATGAGGATAATTTAATTTTCCTCCAACGAACAATTTGTCGTGATCAAGTTTGGCTCAGAAACTTTTGCTTTCTGTTAGATAAGAACTATTTGAATGAATCGGACAATGTAAGTGTATTGAATCTTTTAATGATTGTTTGCAAAGATCCAACAGGTTTCCATCACATCTGTGACATCCTGGCCAGAGATCCGGAAATAATAGTGAGGGTATTCATGCTCGCATTTGTGGTGTCAAAGTTAAATACTTGTCTTCAAAGTTGTTCCCTAGAGGCTCTGAAAAGTCTGTTGATCAGAAGTCAACTGGATGTGAAATATGAACATATAACATTTGCTGAAATTTTGGAAATTCCAATAGAAATACCCATCGATCAAGGGGTTATTAGCCTTTTAAAAAATAAGGATGAAAATAATAAGCTAATATTCTGTAATACAAATAATATGACATCTGGAAACAAAAAATCAGTGAATAAAAAGAAATCCGAAATACCAGGTCATAGAAAGAAATGTCTGGCGGAAACTTCCACAAAAAAGAATGAACAAATCTTAAACCTTCCAAACGAATCAAAGAAATCACCAGCCGAACTGATTTTTGTGGAACTTTTTCGCATATTCTGTCATCTTTATCCCCTTAAATCGTGTAAATTTGAAAATCCACCGAGTAGTCCCAAACAACAGACCTGTGAAACAATCGCTGTCCTTTTAAAAGTTTCCCCGCTTGCCCAAAAAGCAGCAGATAATTTGAAGTTTCTGGATAAGCTCCTGAATATACTCAACACATTCCTAGAGGAGTTCAATACACCATGCACCACTTTTGTGCGTCGTTATGGCGAAAACAAGAAAATGGCTGTAGTTAAGAATTTCCAACTGATTTTCAATATAATACTACATTGGTTTTTAAGCGGAACGGCTAAGCTGACGAATGAGCTTCAAATCTTAGAACTGTCGAAAATTCTAATACAAATTTGGCCCTGGTTGTCACACTCCATGGAATTGAAGGCGCTTATCTTAAAAATGTGTGGCCATCTCAGTCAGCATTCAATCGGAGTTTGCAAGCAATTTTCAACACTAATTTCATCATATGCTAATTCAATTATACAATTGATTGTTAAAATAGTAACGTTTGAAACTAATAAAATTAAAGCATCAAGCTCGGAAGACTTTCCTATTATATCTTCCGGTCTTCACATTATTCGAAACTGCTGCACATGTTCGGAAGGTCGTACGTCTTTGGTCAAATCACGCATACTAGATATATTCGATGGCCTACACCCGTTCAATCCGAAATCCCCAAAATTAAAATTGAATATTTTACACTCGTGGCTAGAGTTTTGGGAGGTCTTTACCCGTTACCCAGAGGGAGCACAAGCACGTAATATAAATTCCCTGTGTGCGGTCATAAACAAATCTAAGGAAAATTCAATTACTCGTATTTTGGCGCTGAAAATTCTCCGAAATATGTGTTTTTCCAATAGCAATCGAACGATACTCATTTCCTCAACGGACTTTCTCTACACCGTCAACGAGATACTGTCTAAAGATATCGACAATGAAGCCTGTAAAGATTATGAAGAGCAATTCATTGTAAGCGTTGCTATTTGGAAGCTTATTTCCGGTGGTATCAAATTCGTAGCCATGGTACGAGGCACCAAATTAGCAAAAAAATTCAAAATATTATATGAACATTTAATCGTTCTCAAGACCGAAAATGGTTTGCAGTATCAGGAGATTCATTGCGCTCAAAAATTGCACGACGTTCTAGAAACTATTTTTAAACTTTTTAATTATTAATGTGTTTAGATATTTAATTTATAAAGTAAATGTTTAATGTTTTTTATTTTAAAAATGTCTGTTTTAAATTTTGTGTGTTTTCAATGAAATTTGAATAAACTAAAAGAAATATTTTTTATAAAAGATTAATCACAATCTTTGGTATTTATACAACTTGTTTGTGAAGTGACTACTGTTGGATTTTTAGAATATAGAGTTGGCAACACATGGTGTGGTGAATTTCGATACTGTCGTACGAAGTTTACAAAGTTGTATGCCGCGAAATTTGTAAACAAATAAAGAAAAGGGAAAAAATAGCACATAAATTAGTGAAATATGAACGATTGCACTTATAATTCGCAATATTTTGAAGCTGATAATAGTGTTAGTGAAAGTAAAGAGAATATTATAAGTGTCAATGATAGTAATTTTGATAAGAACAATGACGATACGAAAGAAGATGACGAGGATACGCTTTGGTCAATAGACGACGATACGCTCTTTTATCCTCTAGGACTAATTAACCATGGTACCGGAAGTAAATCTGTATTTGTCACCTGGAGTGAAAATTACTTGCTGAATTTTGTTTTCAAAAAGTCTGAAAAGACACAACGTACCAAACTGACAAAAGTAAGACTCGATGTCCAGGCGGAGGAAATCATACTTATATTGATTTTGGAATTAAATACACTCTTACTGATGAGAAGTGGTCGAGTGTTTCACTTCAGCTCTGTGAAATCAATGCATCCTGTGAAATGGCTATCGAATGTGAGATGCATCAGTGCGTCTTTAAGTGGTTTCAGTTTAATACGTTTGTTGCCCGACAACACTCTTAGATTGGAGATTTATCAAGATGTCATGAGCATAGATCGCAGTGAGAATACATTATTGCATAGTTTCGATATAACATTCGATGATGCCAATTTGTTTAACTGCCAATGGGAAAATGAAAGGTTCACAATATTAGCACAAGCCATTGACGGGGAGAATATAGGCTTCCTTGAACTTGTACTTCGAGAAAATGTTGAATTGAATAATAAACCAGAGATCTATTTCTTCACTGTATCTGGGAGTATTTTTGTTTTAATACCAGGTGATGAATCATTTCAATTGACCATTGATGAGGTAATAATTTTCTAATTACACCATTTAGATGCTAACTCAGAGGACTACAATATTCAATTGTGTGCCACGTATCCCACGAATGTGGAATTCATTAAGATTCTATGTCATCGTCGCCTAGTTCTTATATTTTTGCAATGTGGTACTATTGAAGTTTGGTATTATTCAAGGATATCTCGCTGCTTGGAGAAAATTATTCACAGTACCGGATCACAATACATTGATTATGAGTTCTCAAATTCCAACGAGAGTTTCTACTATACAGATAACGAAAAAGTCGCCCAATTAAAGTTTCATTATGATGAGACGACCGACATGTGCATTGTGCACGAAAGCACAAAAGCTGTGTATGGTATTCTGGCATGTACTTGGATGGAATCCATACAGCAGTTGATATGTTTGAGTTGTAATAATATATTTTATCAATTGGGATTTGAAGAAACCAGTGAACCAGTTTCGGATTGTGAAACTTTCAGTGATTTGTATGAATTGACGCCATTGAAAATGTCACAGTTGTTGGAAAAGGCTCACATCCTGAACGAATTGCAAGGTCTACCGAATAAAATCCATAAATCCATAGAACGGGAATTTGTAACGCAAGAGTTAATTGCAGTGGCGTCAAAACTGAAATTGTATCAAAAATTATTTCATGCACGTTTGGAGTATCGGATGCATGTGCCATTGGAAGTCCAAAATGATAATATTCTCATTTATGCAAAATCACATTGTTCCCTAAGTAATGATAGTTTATTTGCTTTGATTTATTTAAAGATTGAAAATAATGTTATTTTTGAATCTACACATTGGAACTTGCATATAAAATATAGTGCAAATTGTCATATTTTCAATGTAACTCAAGAAATGCTGAAGAATAACTTCTGTATAGTAATACCATGGCATAGACAGCAGCAACAATTGTTACCACAATTTGAAATGTGTCTGAATGCCTTTGTGAATATAGATTCAGATTTTGTTGCAATAAGTTTGCCAATCCTTTTGCAGGATTCAAACTCTATTAAATATTTATTCACTAATAATCGTTGTAGATTATTAACTCATGTAGAGGAAAGTGTACCTAAATTGATACAGAAGTTTAAAGGTGTTCCGATTAAAGAATCAAAATTCCTTCTGACTTATACATTAAGTTTATCAAAAGAATGTGAGCTTAATAGAATATTACGACTATTCAATATCAATCAGAATAGCATGGAAAGGAATGCTGTTTTCCATATATATTTCATGTCCTTTACTTTACAACTTACGCCCAACATAGAAGAGAAAACTATTAAAATAGAATGTATGGATGCTGCTGTTCTGTATTATGCAAAATTGTTCATATTGGATGACTTAAAACCAATTCGAAGACTTTTGACTCAAGCTGAATTAAATACAAGGCGGGAATGTATTATGGTTAGTTAATCAATATTTTGTTCTTAAACCTATTTTAATTATATTTTTTAGGAGTTTCAGGCAGAGGTTGAACGTTGTTATGGTAGTCTTATGAATGTCGATAATGTTGGAAATAGTAGTTTACATTTTGAAAATTTGTTGAGGATATATACGAAATTGCGAAAGGATATAGACAAAACTCTTTTATAGCAAAGGCATTT
Organism: Coelopa pilipes; assembly: GCA_947389925.1. Lineage (NCBI taxonomy): Eukaryota > Metazoa > Arthropoda > Insecta > Diptera > Coelopidae > Coelopa > Coelopa pilipes. The sequence goes on from OX376696.1 coordinate 3,724,348, forward strand.
TAGTACAGTATAATTGTAGAATATATAATATTAAATTAAATGAAATTCAATAGAATATGCACGCTGATTCTATTATTGATCCATATGTCCATATATGTCCCGTATATTCTCCAAAGCTTAAAATTATGATTCATACAGTTTATTTCGTGTAGAAATGATACCAGACGCTATCAGTTGACCCGCAAAGATATTATTGAATATAATCAAGTACCTGTGAACACTAGAAACATTATCTTGCAGTTGAATAAAGTAATTACAATGTGATTACATGATTTTTGTTGTTTTATTTTTATTTCAGGTTTTTACTAAAATCTGCTTTTGTGCCACTATATTACGTTTTGTATAATGAGAAACATATCCGGATATTGTTTTTTTTTTCTTTTTTTTTTGTTTTTGATTTAAATGTAATAAAGAAGAAACAGATCATGCTCTTTTTAATATAACATATAATATGTACTCTTTAAAGTACTTTTGATTAAAAGTTTCAGTACTAAATAATTATTCTTGAAGCAATACGATTTGTGTGCTTAAATTCGATTACTAATTAAAGCCTTATTTTCCATTTAGTTGAATTGAAGTATAGTCTAGTTCAAACTAGTAGTTGTTATGCATATTTTCAAATTATATCTGTAATAACAATTAAATTTTACCAAAACTTTTAGTTTTGAATTAATGTTAGCATTACATTGCAAATTAATTTTAAAAGAACCTATTTCACAGCAATGTTGCTTAGTTTTATACAAACATAAATATATATATATATATGAATATATTGTTTTAAATTTTCAAATTATGTTCGAGTCCTTGCTGACTTTATTGAAACATTCAATACAACTCATTAGCAAACATTAATATAAACACGTTGATTCATTAACATAACACTGTTTTAAAGAGCATAAGTAACTTTTTCTACCATGGTTACAGCAAATTTGAAAAGAATTTTAATATTTTAGTCGTATTTACTGGACGAACCGGGCGATGTTGGTGTTGGTGTTCCATATAAACTCTTGTAGGGAATCGATAGGCAATTATTGATAAACGTACAGACACAGTGTATGTACTGAGTTGGATATTTGGTGTATATTTTTACGTGTTCGGCATCATCGAAGCAGACTGAGGACACATCTACACCAAGATCCTGTCGATGTTTTATAAATTTTTCTACATCCTAAAGTGTATTCAATTAGATTATTATTTTTTTTTATAATTATTTTAATATTTATACTTTATATGGGATGACATCATCTCCTTTCGAATAGAGAAACATTTGTGGAAATTGATTTGGCTCATTCTTGAGATCGCTAAACGGATTCGTCTGCGCGGGTTCCGTTTTCACAAAAAGACTCTTGAAGGCCGTAAACGTTTCCTATAATTATAATACAAACTGTTAAACCAATATAACAATATGTCTGATTACTTACCTCAACAAACCATATAAGACTGAGTGTAATTGTTATGAACATCGCCGTCAAACAATGGCATTTCTTCTTTTCCTTGCCATAGATAGCGGTCACTGCCCGATATAGTCCCACCATGCGTCGATCGCCCGGTGCAGAATCAAAAATCATGCCCCGTATTTGAATCGGGGTCTTATTCTTTCGTATGGCCAACGATATGTGTTGGTACAAGTAGGCGCCACCATTCGAAAAAATGTGAAAAATCAATGGATGTGAATCAAAGTTCATGTCGTAGATTAATTTGAGAATTTTCTCTCCGATCGGTTTCATTGCAGTTCGCTTCCAAAACAAAGTATCGACAGGTGCGGTATACCGAACCGTGATTAGACTGCAAGCATAATTTCATCGATAACTAGTCTCTATATTTAATAAAAATTAACAAGTACTCTATTTCTATGTAGACTACAAATACCATTTTATCGATTATAAGATAATATCAGCATATATTGTTACAAATGCTATAAATAGCAAAGATAACTGAAGAAAGTTTTTATACAGGTTCATATGATACATCGGCCTTTTTTATACATATTTATAAGCCAATAAGTTGACGTTTTTTCACTACTCACCCTCGATCCTCGTAGATTTTTGAGTACTTCATCAGATACCTGTCCTGACAACCGGCCCAGCCCAGTAGCAAAACAATAGGAACATGTGTATCCTTATACACGAACACATAGTCAGATTCGGGAGCATCGATTTCATCCGGGAATTTCGGAGTTGGAAATTTAATGAAAAATTCCAATGAGTCCTCCGGATGCACAGACTTTTGTGAGCCAATCGTTGTATTGCGTTTTTTTGGAGAACCAGAGATATTTTCCAATTTCTGTAGCTGTTTCTGTTGCTGCTGATTGTAATTGTTATGACTCAGAGCTCTCGTGGGTGCTGCCGACTCCAGGCGCCTTGTGGGATGTGTTATGGACGCTCCATAGAAGCTGGTATTATCACCCGACGAGAGATCATATGGATTCGAGGTTGACTTTGTGGTTGATGACATTTCAAAATGCACGTTACGTGGCGTCGTTATCGATGTGCTTCTATCGATGTGAATTTTTACTTTAAACTTCCTCTCTATCTGTATGAAATAAACCTAAAAACTATTTTGTATGAATTAAGTGAAATTCACGGGCGACTATGTTTAAATATTTTCTGTACAAGTAACCAAGTTACTATGTTCCTAAAACTTCATATTAATCAACGTTTGCCCTTTCCCACCTGCCCCTTGTTCTTTGATTGTATTAAATAATTAATTGATTTTCCATCAATAATATTCATATGACACTTTCTTAAACATAATATATGTACATAACCATTTTGTTGAGATGTGTTTAACTGATTTATACACTTAACTATAGTATATTTTCCAAACCGGCGAATGACCAAGAAGCCATACAAATATGTATATTTTTTAAACAATGTCCCTGCTTCCGGAAGTTCCTTTGACAGCCATAATTGCTTTTCTTATGGAAAATTACTACCAATCTATTTACCAATAATACTTATTATTGATTGAATGAAAATAGAGTTGAGTAATAACCAAAATACCTTTAATATTGTTTAGATTTTTCTGTTAGATTTTGTCGTATTGTTCGTATTGAATTTCAATGGAATTAAATAACAATATGTTGAACTGTTCGGAATACTTTGCACTCAGCACGCCGTGGTTCTGTTAAGAAACTTTGTTATTTGCAATTATCCAGTTGCTTACGCTCTTTATTTTTTACTTTTCTCCCATCCCTTTCCAGTTGTTTTCCAATTACCAGGTGTTTGGTTATATTTGGGAGATTCAAGACCAACGCATGCGCATAAAAGAATTGCAGTTTTTCCTTAATTCACTTGACATTTGATTTCCATGCTAATAGCAAGCTGGAAAATAGTTCTTCCACATTTCTTATCTTATTTCTTCATTACACGCTATTTAACATTGAACAAAAGTCTTTATTACAATTTTGTATTTATATTACACATTCCACATATTAAATATTCTTATATTAAATGTTGGCTACCATTTTATATTAAGGGCAGTATTCATTTTCTCTACGGCATGGTAACTTGTATGCAAAAACATTTTTGCTTTATCCGTATGTTGGCCATCGAAAAAATCTGAAATAATCGACTTGGTCTCAATATTCTCTGGAACAGATTTAGGCAACTGCTTGTAAAGCTCTTCCAATTGCAATGTTAGCTCACGTACAGGTACACCAGTTGGTGGCCGAACTTGAGCTCCGCCGTTAATACATCCTAAAAAATTAATAAGAAAAGAATATATATTTATAATTAGAATATGAAAATTGTTGTACCTGATGGACAAGCCATAACTTCTACAAAATGATATTGAACTTTTCCTCGCTTAAGTTTTTGTACTAAGTTTTGTATATTACGGAATCCATTTGCTATCGCGAATTTAAGCAAACATTTGCCATCTTTTTCCAATGAGATTTCACGAAAATCTGGATTTCTGATGAATTTAAAAATTGTTATCTATTTTTATATTTAACATAACATATAATATGTATATATTTACCTTAAATTCTTATATTCGAGCTTCTCAAACTCTTCAGCAAATAACTCTTTGGCGACATATTTGAAAATGTGATCAGCATATCCGCCTGATGATGAATATTCATGTCCCCAAACATTTACATCCGGTTTTTGGTCGCTCCACGGCCAATCAAAATCTTGTTGTGAATAGTTTTCCAATGGTTTATCCTCGAGCATCTGTTCAATCTCAACTAGTAAAAAAAAACCGATTTTATTATGCATTGAAGATAACTTGTAAAAACCAACTTGACGTTATCACACAATCGACATCGCGAGAACTATTGACTTCATTGTAAAAGTCCTCCCGAGAAGCTTCTAGTTTCTTATCATAACAAGGCATTATCGTCACGTGATATATATTTTCTGCCAATACACCTAGTTTTTGCGCCATTAACTGTTTTACCAGCATTCCCATTATTTGTTGTGGTGAACGTGTGGTTGAAATATAGGGTATTAGAAAGTTTCCATGAGTTTTTTCAGCATAACAAACCCAACCGGGACAGGATGACGATAACATAGGAAGCGGAGAATCATTGCTTTGTTCTCTATAACGTTCGATAAACTCATTTCGGTTTTCGAGTAAAGCCAGATCATCCGCTACTTTTGTGCTCAGCACATAATCTGCTCCAAGCTCGCGGAAATAACCACTCAAATGTTTGGCCGTTTCCTCAACCGATAAGTTATAGCGGTATGCTAAGCTGAGGATTGGTTGTTGAGAAATAGTGAATATAACAGTCCGAATTTTGTCATTACTGGTCGGCTGTTGTTTGAGTAATTGATTTTCTCGCAAAACTTTTAGCAGTTCTTCTTGACTTTGTTGAGTGATTAGTACTCCCTCCGCAGATGTAATGCAACCTGAACAAGCGAGACAGTCTTGCAAAGTAATCTCAACTTTTTGTAACTTTTGCTTTCCTGTCTAATAACGAGTAGGAATATTAACTGTTGTCTTAAAAATATAAATGTGCTGTACAACTGTGAGCATAATATCTCTTTTTGAGCTTATTAAATTACTATGAATAAAAACCCACCTCCGTCTCCTCATAATATCCATCATCTTGAATTGTTATTTTGGCTCCAGTTTTTGATTTTGTTTTTTCAATTGTTACCGGTTTAATGCATTCCTATCAAATCATTATTGTGTAAGGCATGTAACTTTATTCAAATTAATACTGGGCTTACTTGAGATGGCGTAATAAAATCATCCAAATCAGTCAGCTGTAGAGCTCCACTAAACCGTGACATATTTCCAGTTGCACTTCGTCACAAATATTTTGCAAAAAAGTTCTTATTTTAATATATATATTTCAGAAATTAAATTTAATTAAAAAAGCACATCATTATCACACAAAACTATTTCACCGAAGATCAAAATAAAATACTCTTGCGATTAAACATGTCATCATATGTTCTCGTCCGCACAGCGTTGCCAATATTTGTCAACAGGTTTTATTTGTTGACATGTAAACATTGGCAGTTCTGAGTGAGCTATTAGGAAAGGTTATATTAATTCAGGGTGAGTATGGTATTGTATTTTTGAGAAATATTCTGTGCTCCCTTCGAAATTGCAGTAAGTTGTATTAAATTAATTGCATTCAAAACTGAAATGACGTTGTTGGACACAAACGTGCATCAACGTAAAGTTCCACCATCGGTGGAACAGACGCCAAATTCAATATCAAAGCCAATACCTGCTGAGAAGAAGAAACCGAAAAGTTTGTAAGTGAAATTAGGTTATGTTATCGATTTTGCAAATGATATTTACCCGATTTAAAATACATTTAAATATTTTTAGGACGTCTCTAAATAGTCCCGCTACCAGATCCACTACACATCGTCTCTGGACACGCACCGTCATTGTTGTGTCTGTCATGACACTGGTGTATTTTTACAATAAGAACAAAACGAACGAAACAAAGTTCGCACTTGTTCGAGAACATCTAAATTTACGAATGCAGAAATTTGATTGTTCTCCCAGTTATAGTCGAGAAATGGAAAAATATCCACAATGTGTACCTATAAGATGTGGTCGTTTTGTTACTGATGGGTTAGTGGACAAAATAGAGGCAGATACATTACTAGATTTGGCAAAAAATGTAATTTCAAGAGCCGGTTCCTCAGGTGGAGCTTCAGTGTTGGACATACATAGCGGAGCACTGTCACAAGGAGAACATTTTATAAATGTATTTAGTAATCCAAGCTTGGTGCAACTGATTCGTAAAGAGCATTTAGCCGTGTACAAGGTAACTTTCTGTGGATGTTTATTTCATACTTTATCTAAGTTATGTATATTGGCAGATTGTCAAATCAAAAATAAAACGAGCCATTGCGGACCAGTTCGGCATTCCTCCCGATAGCCTGCACCTAACACACCCAACTTTCTTTTCGCGCTTTACTAATAATTCCGCAAAAACCATGCATGATGAGTACTGGCACGAACACGTCGATAAGGTACTCGTAGACGTTTGAACAAATAACGTTTAATTTTTAAAATATTTAATTTTAGGAAACCTATCCTTCATTTCACTATACATCACTTCTTTATTTGAACTCATTTAATAAGGACTTTAAAGGTGGTCGTTTTATATTCGTTGATAAATCAAATAGTACATCAGCCATTGAACCAAAGCAAGTTCGTTTGAGTGCTTTTACATCAGGTGAAGAAAATCGTCATTTTGTCGAAAAAGTAACAGAGGGAGAGAGGTAAATAGCATTAATAATTTAAAAACATACGTGATGAAATTCGTTACATTTCAGATATGCAATAACAATTTCTTTCACATGTGATGGCCAATATGCAATAAGTGATCCTCAAATTAAAACTTTGAGCAAATATTAAACATTCCGATTATATACATCACAAACATATCTCAGAGTATTATTTTCTATTAAAAAAATAATAAAATACGAAATACAAAATACTTTTTCTTAAAATCTTTGTATATTTCTGAGTTGTCTCTTTAAATATTTAACTTAATTGAAAACTTTTGAATTTGTCAAAGTTATAGAAGCCCGCACGTACTTGACGTCCACCGAAAAATCGTCCATTTAAATCCACCACCGCTATTAAAAATAATCATAAATTCAAATTTGAGTGCAAGATATTTATATATGGATGTTTAACAAACCTTTGATTGCGCTCTCAATTCGTTTGAATTCGACGTATATTTTAACCGCATCTTCTGGAGAAGTACCAAAAGCTTCGTGAATAATGACGCTAGTAACTTCCCCATATTTTGTATTACATTCATCTTTTACTTCTGGTTCAAGTTCTTCATCGACATCTCCAGGACCAACCATATTCTATGAACAAATTAAAACAATTATTTTTGTTTTCTTTATAAATTTAAAAATGTTGAAGCATATACCCTCAATAAAACTACTTTGCTTGGTTCCTTCATAATTTCAGTTATGCTAGGTTCTGATTTAGAATTTTCTTCAGTTTCTTCTGAATCTGCTGGTGGGGTTGAACCACGCGCTGGAACACTAGGAGGGGGCATAGCTGCTGTCGGTGGTGGCATAATTACATCTTTTTCATGTATTATACGTCCTCCTCTCTTTGATGTTTTTTCAACTTGAAGTGCCATCGACATACCCTGCTCTTGTTTTCCTAAACCCTGACCGTCTTTGAAACCATATTTAGCCATGATTTTAGCTGCGACTGAACTGGCAGAATACGGAATTGTGACTGCTGAAGAACTGAAAAATAATTGAAAAAATTTAATAATCTATCATTATTTATTAATTCTAGTGAATTTACTTGTCTCCGTTGTTTATGGAAATTTCTTGCAATGATGGTGGCGGGGCAATTGCAGCTCCCTTATTAGGTGCAGCGTTACTCGCTGGAGGAGATCGACTATAAGTCTCTTCTTCTGTGGGTCGTTGGGCGAAACCAGAGAATTTAACAGGGGGCGAGTCATTGTTTTGATGTGAACTACGTCCACCACGACCACGTTTCCGTTCGTTTTCATTTCGTGCACCTCGAGGTTCTTTATCCTTGTTTTGCTTATCTTTAATCAGTTTTTCATACTCATTAGGCCAAAGTGGATCGTATTCATCAACAAAATCCCAATCATCCGTTTTGACGTTTTCCATAACAGGCACCAAAGGTTGTGCATTTATGATTGGTTTAGGTTGTGGAGCAGGGCGTACTACTTCATGTTTGTTGGAATGGTCATCATCTATAGGTTGTCTCTTCTGTCGTAGTGTCAGAACTGGTGCTAACATCTGTGTTATATTTTTAAAATTACAATTTAGAATCAAACTTTAACTATTTGTAATTACCGGTTTCTTTGGTGGCTCCTTCGGCACCTGGGCCTTTTTAATAGCTAACTGAGTTTGAAGCATTTTGATCCCCGAAGACCAGCCATCTATTTGACCAGCCTTTGGCTTGGTATCGATATCATCATACAAGTCCATTGCTAAATCCTGATCCAATGCGAATATTTATTTCTTCGTATCAAAAAACAACAAAAAAACAAAACTTGTCTGACCAAAATAGTTAATTTATATTTTGACGTTTTCAACATGGATTAGAGAAAGGATGTGTTTAATGCTTTCAGTTTTACAGACATTGAATTAAAAAGTTTCAAAAATGAGCTCAATAATATAATGGCTTAAAATTTGTTTTCATATTCCAAGGAATTTTAGAAAGCGGAACTAATTCAGAAAATAATGTTGACAGAAATACTTGGTGAACATAGCATAAATAATATATCAAACAATTTAACAATTTAATTCGATTTTAAATGAGCTCAATAATTTGATGTTTGCAAGTTTTTATTTTTCATATTGCAAATAATTTTAGAAAGCAGAACCCTAATACAGAAATAACCTCCGACACAAATTCTTGGTGAATATAGCATAAATAATATTTCGAAAGCGAAGCAGAATTAAAGTTCAATTGTATTGAACGTGTCCCTAGTATTTTGACGCAAAATTTGTTTAGTTGCTCAATTGTGACATTTCCAAATGAAAACAACCCCACGTACACTAGTGCAATTCATCGCTCCACTACACACATACTACTGCATTTATGCAGAACCAACAACAACAACGGGTAAAAATCAATTACATACGCACACTACTGCAATACTTTTGCGTACGTGTATGAGCATTGTCATTGTGTTGACGTGTGTGTGTGTGTGTCAGGCAATGTAAAAATTTTGAAGCACGAATTGAACGCAGAAAAAAACTCAAAGCGAGAAACACGAATACGAAGGAACTGGTCGTACATATTAGTCGTACGTGATACGAGCCGTCGCCATCTTGGAATGTATGAGAACAAAAAGCACCACAAGAAGAAAAATCGAAACAATTGACAGCCCAGCGAAAAAAATCGCGTCAAAATTTTTCTACCAAAAAATTTTGTAATTTTCCTAAAACAAATAACAAAAAAATTATTTTTCCCACACATGAAAACTACGAATAAAGTGAATACCATAAAATAACAAATATATTCAGTGCAAAAACGTGCGGAAAATTGCAACATAAAGAGAATAAGAAAAAGTAAAAATCGAAAGAAAAAAAGTTTTACTTTTACGTTGCGTTTCCATTTGCGTTGCTGCTGCCTTCGTTTCTATTCCCTTCTTCAAAAATCCAAAACGAAACAAAATACAATTTTGTCCGAAAAATATTCCAAATTTTATCGGTCCGCAGTGTGTTGAGCAACGGAAGAAAATATTCAAGTACTGAGTTGGATCTTCAGTATTTGGTAAAAAGTGTAAAGCAAATCCTTACATTGGAATTCTACAATCGACGGATGCGATCGTTCTTGTAATAATTTTGCTTTGCATTAAGAAGAATTCCTGCTTTGCAGAAGAATTGTGCTTCAATTAATTGTGCCGAAATTAGAGTCTTGGCTTCTTCAGTATCTGCCGCTGGATCGCGCGGACTGTTTGATTACTTCAACAATCGAAGAATCCAATTTACAAACTCTAGGTGCTAACCCATTATATCGTGTCCAGTATTAAGCTTCACTCCAACCTGTCGTTGGTCGAGCTCAGCAATAAGTTGGACATTTGTATGGTTTTTCTAGACTATGTCTGAATATTTGCAACAACAATTTACATAGCCATGGCTGCGACGAGAAAGTTGCAAGGTGAGAGGCCACATGAAATATCAAATGGATTAAAGTGGAATTATTATATGCTTATAACAAATATTATTTATTTGTTAATATATTTCACATATTGTTTTTGAGTATAATTTTTATTCTGAACTACTATTTATATATCTTATATTTTCTAACACAGAATGATAGAGTGAAGTTAGTTAAACGTTAAACTATAGGCTCATTTACAAGGTTCAGTAGAATAATTACATTTATTAAAACATATTTTTCCTACTTCATAGTCGTTTTAGTCTAGAAGAAAAAAAAAGCTGCCGGTTTTTTTTTTTTTTCTCTTCGAAGGCATTTGCTGGATTTTTTAGTATTGTACGCTTTTTGAAGTTAATTACAATAATTATTCTAATCATATATTTTTTTTGATCATTAAAAAATTAAAAGCATATCTTATTTATCGCTGCCGGCCAGCAAATTTCCAAAAATAATTATCGATAAATATATAAATACTTTCAGATTTGTAGAAATTTGCATTTGAAACACAAAATATTCAGATTTTTAAATTATTAAAACATCTACATAAGAAATCCAGTTCAACTTCCCTAAAGTAAATATTTATTGTGGTTTAAAAAAGCCGGTGTTAGCGAAAACGTACAAAGAAACCAAATTAATTCAAATGTATAGATATATAGATTGATGTGATGCAATGTTATCTTTGGAATGAGTAACAAAGCAAAACGAATAATAAAGTTATATACTCATTTTTATTATATTTTACTAAAAGTATTGCTTAGAATTATCCACATTTTGGATAAATCTATACGGATATATGAATTGTATGTAGAAATTCATTTTGTTTAATGATACAGTGCGTTAGAGAGAACTTATATCGTGTTCGAGCATCAAATAGCTTCTATATTTGGCAGAACGTGTCTGTATAAAACAATTTTTATTTTTCTCTCCTTGTTTTGGCGCGCTTTTGTTAATATCATTTTTAATTGTAATACGCGTATCAAATCTAGCTGAAGAATTTGTAATAGTCAAAAATAACTTGCTTATAATATAAATATATATATTAAAATCACCCAGAAATTATACATTTTTATTTTTAATAAATTAAATAATAACTTATCAATAATTGTTAACAATTATCAAAAATTATTTATATGGTTATTGTTGTTCATACAGTTGACCGAAATTATTTAAATACATATTTGATATTAAGAATATTTAATATATTCTTTAATGGAATTTTAATATTTACAGGTGAAATCGACAGGTGTTTGAAAAAAGTAGCGGAGGGTGTGGAAACATTTGAGGACATTTGGAAAAAAGTGCATAATGCCACAAATAGCAATCAGAAGGTTGTTAGTTCATTCTAGACCCTAAACTTTGCGGGACATTAATATATTTTTTGTGCAGGAAAAATATGAAGCTGATCTTAAAAAGGAAATCAAAAAGCTGCAACGGCTTCGCGATCAGATTAAATCATGGATCGCATCTGCAGAAATCAAAGATAAAAGTTCGTTGCTAGAGAATAGGCGTCTCATAGAAACTGTGAGTAAAATTTTTATTTGTTTTAGTTTTTTAGAATGTGTATTTATTTAATTTTACTTCTATAGCAAATGGAACGTTTTAAAGTCGTAGAGCGTGAGACAAAGACAAAGGCCTACTCGAAAGAAGGACTCGGCGCTGCACAAAAAATGGATCCAGCTCAACGAATCAAAGATGAAGCGCGCAACTGGTTAACAAGTTCAATTAGTTCTCTGCAAATACAAATTGATCAATATGAAAGTGAAATTGAATCATTGCTCGCGGGAAAAAAGAAACGATTAGATCGTGACAAACAAGATCGTATGGATGAGTTGCGTGTAAAATTGGATCGTCATAAATTTCATGTAACCAAATTAGAAACACTATTAAGATTACTGGATAACGATGGTGTCGAAGCAGAACAGGCATGTTTTTAACTAATAGTTTATGTTGATAGATTAAAATACCATTATTTCCAAGTATAGGTGAACAAAATTAAGGACGATGTTGAATATTACATTGATTCCTCACAAGAGCCCGATTTCGAAGAAAATGAATTCATTTATGATGATATTATTGGACTCGATGAAGTTGAGTTATCTGGTACCGGTAAGTTTTTTGTTTGCTTCATGTTATTCCTATCAAAATTTTGTTCATGTAGACAGAAAATAACGACGACGTTGAAATGCTTTTAAAAGTTAAAGTTTTTCTAACAATATTAAAACGTTATTTAAAAATTAACGCTTTTTTGCGTTGTCGTAATTTACCTGTTTCTTTTGATACAGCTTTATACACTTTTTGTTTTCTTTTGTTTGTTTTGTAAGAATATTTATTGTTTATCATTTAAAAAAATCGACCTAAGTTTTCGTCTCGCTTATGATTTTTCACACACAAAACTGAAGATTCAAATGCTTTTGTTTAGTGCAAAAAGTGTTATTTTTATAGTAAATAGACTCTTTTATAGTTCTGCACTCAACAAGCATAGGATATAGAGAAACATACATATTTTCCAAATTCAATTGTGATTTATTACAAAACAAACATAATTTTGTCTTCTCAAAATTTATTTTTCCCACATTTCGGCCATACAACTTTTTTCTTCTTTTAAATTATTTATGACCCCTTTAAAAAAGAACTTAAATTATGAATTATAATCGTATATTGAAAGTCAACTTCAACAAAAACTTCTCTCTCTTTCTCTCTGTGTGTGTTTTTTTCGCCCCAAATTTAATTTGATCCAAATGAATGAATTTTCATCATCGCTACTACTACTACATGTATCATACTATGTACCGTTAACACTACTACTACAACAACAAATTAATATCGTCGTTTCAATCACTGAAAATAATGAAATCAAAAACGCATCAATTCAATGCCTAAACCAAATGTTGTATGTTGTATCGAATTTATCATAAAAAACAAAATTTTTCAAAAACCAAATCAATCGAATCGAACGATTAAAAACAAATAAAACGATCGAATACGCACGTTGTGTACACGAATGTTGTTGTCAAATGAATATTTGTAAAGGTGTTTCACTTGGTATTCCATCATCAGCAACAACAGACAGTAATAACAGTAACGAAACGAGCGGATCGCCTAGCAGTATAACATCCGGTGGAAGTCCTATTCAATCACCGCCACCAGCACAACAGCTTCAGCAACAAACTTCAAATTCAACAACTCAGCAACAACCGCAAAACCTGAATTATTCAAGTGATTCAACGTCGGTGGATGTAACAGCAGCTGACAAACGTAATAAAAACGAAAACAATGCCAGTAGCAAAGCAAAGGTAAATGATAAATATTTTTGATATTTATACCTAAAAATTAGTTATACTATATTATTAGCTCTTTTTACCTTACCTTGAGTAACTGTTCTTCTATTCTTCATATAGCAACCTGTAAAACCAACGGCTGTACGCGCAAACAACAGCAAACACTCATCTGCGACGTCTGGTCCAGGAAGCGGTGGATTAACTACGACAACAGATGGTATACTTAATATTAAACATACAATAGAATATGTTAGTCCATTAATGATATATTTGTTGTATAATTTGTATCAGCAGCATCATCCAACAAAATTATCAGTTCAACGCCAAGTAAGAATCATCAACAACATCAGCAACAACAACAACAAACAACGGCTGCTGTGGCAGCTGCCGCCGTTGCAGCGCATACGAATAATATTGCCAATGCAACAACAATAACAGGAGCGCCAACAATAGCCGCAGCAGTAGCAGCAGCTGGACAACATCCTGCAGTGCAACAACATGCACCAGCGCCCAGTTTGAATGCAGTGGCACCAACATCTAATGCACCGGCAACGGTGACCAACAACATTCAAGGCCAATCTGTGATTCAAGCAACCCCAACAATTGCATTTGCTGCTGTAGCGAAAAATAATACATGTGAGTGCTATATTATTACGAATAGAGTATTGATAATTAAATATTAAAAACTTGTGTAACTTTTAGCACATCTTGAAAATGGTCCCGTGCATCCAGCGACATCGTATGCAATGGCAGCGCCAACGGTAGCCTCAATAGTTGGATCAAATGCACAGCAACTTACAAATCTTCAAACTAATTCCTCACATTTACAAAGTGGTGAGTAAACAGTTAATATATATTATGTATTATAAAATGCTTATTATTATAATTCCTACAGATTCCTCAGTAACGCATAACAACAACACTTCCAATGCAGCTAATAGCATATCTAATGCGACTAGCAACCTTGTACAGCAGCAGCAACAACAACAACAGCAGCAACAAGGTGCAGCGCCTGGAGTAGTAGTGAATAATGTTATCGGTGGTGGTGGAAACAATAACAACACCAACACCAACAATAATAACAATAATAATTTAGGAAATTGCATTTCTCCAAATGGTATGGTAGGTGGTCTAGCACAAGTGATTAGTGCTGGTGTGCCTGGTGCTCAGCAGCAACAGGTCATGGGTGTAACAAACAATACAGGACGAGCATCACCAGGCCTTGTATCACCGAAACATATGAATGGTAAGCCGATGTTTAAATCAAAATAAACAGCTAAAAAACAACGAATAACAATTCAAACTACAATGTATTTCAGGATTGCCTGTATCAGTTGCCAATAACAATAACACAGTCGATACACTTTCACTCAAAACAATGGCACAGGAAGCTATAAATCGATCTGTGATCGATACAAATGCTTTAACAACTCAAGCGCCCAATGTTGATACAAGACAGCAGCAACAACAACAGCAGCAACAACAGCAGCAGCAACAACAGCAAAGCTTGTTGCAACAACAACATTACTCCACTGATCCATCAACAACTGCCAATCCACAAGGAAACACTACAGCAGCAACAAATGGTCCAACTTCAGCAGCACCCGCTCTGACTAATAGTGGAATAGTTGGTCTAACAAATTCTGCAGGACAACAACAGCAGAATTCAACGAACTCAACGAGTGGAAAACAACAGCAGCAACAGCATCAACAGACGAATGAAGCGCTAATACCTCCACTATTGGGTGTTGCACCACTGGGCCCATCGCCACTGCATAAGGATCACCAACTGCAATTCCAAATGATGGAAGCAGCGTATTATCACCTGCCAACACCCAGCGATTCAGAAAAGTTGACGACATACTTTCATCGAACGCCAGTGCAGACACCGCCGCACTATCCGCAGGTAAATTCATAGTTCATTATTGTTATAATTTTATATTATGAACACCAAATATGTTATTTATTTGACATAACACTATTTTATCCTTTTTTGCAGTCGCAACTTCCAAGTTATGACACCGTTGAATTTTATCAACGTCTCTCAACCGAAACATTATTTTTTGTATTTTACTATATGGAAGGATCGAAGGCGCAATATCTTGCAGCAAAGGCTTTGAAAAAGCAAAGCTGGCGATTCCATACAAAGTATATGATGTGGTTCCAACGGCATGAGGAACCAAAGATCATTAATGATGATTACGAACAGGTGTGGATTTCAAGACTTGTAAAAACTATCAAATTTTTTACATTCATATTTTTTGTTGTAGGGTACGTACATCTATTTTGATTATGAAAAATGGAGTCAGCGCAAAAAGGAAGGATTCACATTTGAATACAAGTACTTAGAAGACAAGGAGCTGAATTGATGTGCAGATGGGAGCCCATGTAAAAATCAAGGAACAACAAATTGTTACACAATTGCAAATATTCTTTTTGTTTTTATTTTCTTATTCTTAATGAGAAGGGAAATGTAATCTATTGTATGATTGAACACCTCGTGAAGTGGAATTAACAACAACTAATTCATTCCACCTCCCGAAGCACTACTACTTTCCACATATGTGAAAATTAAAAAAAAAAACTACAAAGAATTATATATGAAAAAGAAAAACTGAAAAGAAATTATTCTATTGAAGAAAGATGAAATTTTTGAAAATACAACAACAATATTATGTTTAGTTTTACTCATTTTTGGTTTTTTTTATAATTTTTCTTATATTATATATATATTGATAATATTAATTTTTCATATTTTTCTTCTCTTGCACTAAAAAGAAAATTTCTTTCATTGAACATAAAATCATTCAATTTTAAATAATAAAAATATATATAAATAGCAATTAAAAAGAAAAGAAAAACTGAAAAAGAACAAGATGAAAAAATAAATCATACAAAAAAAAAAGATTTAAATATTTAAAGAAAACAATTTTAAAAACATAAAAATAAAAAACTCAAATATTTAAAATTTGTTTCTTTTTGTTTTGATTTTCATTTTGATTTTGGTTTTGTTTTGTATTTTATTTAAAATGCCCCCACCCTGACTAAAGGATTTTCATTGGAATATGAAAAATGTTATTATTAATAGACAGGGTTACGAGTGACAATATCTTCCGAGTGTGGGAATCCCAAGGCCATTCGAGGGAAATGATTTGTATATCCCCTCAAAGTGATTATATGGTCTGATTATTTCCATAGGTCATTTTATATTCACCTGAAGAATTATCACTTCAAATGTTTCAACTACACAAACACTGTATATAAATATTACGGTAGAGCATGTTTTGGACACTTCGGCGAACAGGGGACTATTTCAGCATTTTCAAGTTCAAAGTTCTTATATTTTATCAAATAATAACGAATGAATCAAATTAGCTAAAATTACATAACAAACATGATTCCTAAAATGGCTTAAAAAAAAACACCTAACGAATCGATACACAAAGTGTTAATTTAAAAAAATAAAATTTATGTACGTACATATGTAGAAAAAAACATTAAAATTATTAATTTGAAAGTACATTATGTTTATCACTTCAAAATTTCTTTTAAAAAATACTCACCAAAATTTCTTACGAGCCGTGGAAAATGATTAAAAAATTATTGTAATATCGTATATATTATACACCCATGAACCATTCGACACATTTATTCACATCTTTAATATTACTACAACACTCGAATTAGCTAAAAATATTTTGTTTTAATTAGAAAAAAGTAAAATACGCTACAAATTTCAATAAACTGCAAATTTTAATAGAAAATATTATAATGTAATGAATTTATGATAAATATTAAACGAAAACAAAAATAAATTTTAAAATTTAAAAACGTACACATACACATTTACATTATACCACAAAATATGTTTAATGACGAAAGTTAAATGTAATAAACGAAATTTAATGTAAATTATAAAAGAAACAGTATAATTAAATGATTTAAATAAGTAAAAAACGATTGAATTATTTTCAAACGTTTTTATTATTACAAGATGATATGAAAGTCAACATATAAGCGGAAAAATATATAATTTATTAATGAACATAAATGATGGAACATTTTAAGAAAACTGTCATAAATTCTTTTTTGAAAAGAACAAAACAAAAAACATGAAAATAAAAAATCAATTTTTAAAATAAATATTACATAAATATTAAAAAATGCATATATATAAATATAAAATAGAATTTGAAAAAATCTGAGTTTTTTTCAAAACATTATAAATGGTAAGTGTATATTTAAAGTTATTTTTTTTTATCTGGAGAAATAAAAATCATTGCTCGAAAATTAGGTTTAACTTATTCAGTTTGTATGTATATTTTTACTTCTCTACTTCATCACTTAACGGCTTACGGACACAAATATTTATTAGTAAATTTTATATAAAATTAAAACTAAATATAATAAAAACAGAGGAATCAAAATGCAAAAATGTACAGATAGATTCCCTAGAATCGATGAACGACACATTGAATCTATATGCGCGTTGCCTATAAACTTCCATTTATACATAATGGGAAATCCCTGATCGTACTAAGCATCCCATTCGACATCTTCACCGTCTACACCCCAACCATCGGCCTCAACTACAGTGGCGGTGGATTCATTAGAAACAGCAGCAAAACGACTCGAATCAATTTTGATTTCTTCCTCTTCTGCAAACAAGTGTTGATTACCGCTAACATTTTGTATCGCGGTAGATGTTGGTAAATCAATGCTGTTAGTTTTGGTATCTATAACTGGTTCCATATCCTTGAAAAAATCAAACTCGTCTGAGTGGTTTACTGAAGGCGTTGTAGTCTTCTGAACTATAATGTCCAAACAACTTAAATCATCATTAATTTTGTTTGGTGTTCTAAGCGAAGTGGTGGATGTGGCTGATTGAATAGTTCTAAAGGAATCGGTGAGAGAAACTTGAGACGGCAGTGTGGCATTGGATAAAGTAGTAGTTGGAAGAACTTCTGTTGAGTGTGAAGGCAAGGAGTTGATAGACGTTGCATTTACAGTGTGATTGTCGGGCGTCAATTCGGTAGAAGATTTGTTATTCAATCGCTGAAGTTCATCCGTCTCCCAGTCTGACCATGCATCATCATCATCAGGTTCCAACACCTCTCCAACAAAACCGGACCCTTGTAATTTTTCGCTTGTCGATAAACTATCCATCTTATTTTCTGACGTATTTTCTTTATCCTCAATTTGTTCGTTAAGTAAAATCACATCAGCCACAACAGTCGTTTTATCATCTTCGCCACCATCTGGACTCAAGCGGGGTGGCATCCCAGATTGGTCATTGTTGATCAAATCCACTTGTACAAGAGAATTATAACTACTGCCTAATTCCACATTTTCCGGCAATGGGCTACCCGAAACCATATATTCCACAACGCTGTTCCCCATTACGGGCGTTATAGACCTGGGCTCCACCCAGTAAGATGTAGAATCTGGCAAAGCTGCTTGAGGACGACCATCTGAAAAGAGACGCTCACGGTCGCCACCAACAACCATTGTCGATCCTAAGATAGGGATCAAGTCGGCAAGACAACGCAAAGTTTTAGCAACTAAAATGTCATTTGTATCCTTCATTCCGGCTTGTAGATGGGGTAGGATAAACATTTCTAACTCTTCTTTCGGAAGTAGACGCACAAATTCCATGAAATATTCCAGAAGTATTAGCCGTATTTGTGCATCTCGTACCCGAAAATTTTTTTTAATATGTGGAATGAGATAACGTGTGTAGGATTGGTTTGAGAATAAGGCAGCTGAATGGTCATTTTTAGTTTTCAAAACATATGGCGTGACACACAATTGTGCCGTGGGATCCAGCAGGACCATGCGTGACAAAAGCAGTTCTGCAAGCTGAGCTCCAACGATGTCTTCATTAAAGCTACGCAATCGATCAATTAAACTCGTGAAAAATTCTTGTTTCTGCGAAACACTCTTGAGCGGCAACTCAATAAGGAAGGAATGTATGAGAACAAATTCATGATTGAAATATGGATGTAATAGAACAGCTGATAGTTTGGGTCTCATCTGAGCGTTCTTGTGTTTCAGATGTATGGCACAATAGTCACGAAACTCTTGTACGTATGGAGTGGCGGTATCGGTATGTCGGCATTTAGATAAAATTTCCTCACAAAGTGAGGCGAAGGCATATTGCTCGATGCAATCACTGTTATTCTCTTTCATTTCATTAGGATCAACTGATGCTTTATAACGATAAGCACTGGCTAAGTCAAGCAGTTTTTTTGTCACCTCTTTTGCCTTCCAAACATATTCGAAGCCGGCTAACCGCCAAGAGCCATCCACGGCTATGTTAATGGATGATATGCAAATATTGAGATGACGTGCTTGGGCCTTTTAATTAAAAAAATAAAAATAAAAAACAAAATACATAACTAAATTGTAGATAAATTTAAGAGAGTGTCGTGGTTACCTTTTCTACCAGAAATATCAAGCTGCAGAGAATGGTACGAAGACCCAAACACACTTCAATATCGCTTAGTGTTGCAACTTCTGCGATCAGAGGTCGTACACGTTCAGTGGCTAAATGTTTTTGACCACCTTGTTCCCAGGTGGCAACATACTTTAGAATGTATGGATGACGATATATCATAAAATTCTAATAAGAAAAAAAACATCCAATGTGATAACTTTCGAAATGGTCTAATCAGGCAATTACCTTTATTGCTCGTTCCATAGGACCCTGTGCTATCCACAACTGTCCTGTAACTACCGGCTCGCCTTGAAATATTGACAGGAGCTGCTTCCCGTCGTCATTGGATGCGGGTTTCTCTGCATTATAGAGTGCCCAGAAATCATTCGCCTCTACTGCATTTTTATCGATTACGAGACCCTTAAGTCTGCTGCTGTCATTACCCATTGTGTTGTAATGTAGTATACCCTTCGATGAATACGTATGACTATACTTATTGCAATTAATTTTATTCCAATTTATTTTGTATACTTTATTATTTATACTTCACTAAATTGTAATTACATTTTTAATGAACAATTAATTTTCCAGTTCTATCTCTAGGGTTTATATTTTGGAAAAGAAAAATGTCAAAAATTTGAAATTTTATTTTGATACTTCTTTCGTATTTGCTGGCAGATTGATCATAGTTTCGGAACTCTGTTCGAAAAATAGGTTATTTACATACTATGAAAATTCGCTTGGATACTGAATTCAGATTACATCTATGGTAAGTAGTACAAAGCCAAATACATAGATGTTAATTAACTCGGAACACTTGATTATAATTGAGAATGTTCGTGCGTATATTGCGTTTATTTTTTTAGTTATTTGTCAATGAAATATTTTCCAATCAACAATAACAAGATTCGGCTTATTTTCGATGGGTTTTGCAGTTTGTTACGAAGTTGGCTATGATTTCTCCAATGCCATATTCTCGAATCGAGTCTCGATATGTTTCCGTTATGTCAAATGTGAACGTCTCTTTCTTTTCTTTTTTCACGTACGTGTGAAGGCATCGCGTCTATTCACGTCGGTGTAAATTCCCTTAAAAAAGTGAAAAATGGTGAGTGATACTTTCAAAATTATCACGTAGGCGTTATTCTAGTTGATTTATGCACGTGATGAAATAAAATGAAATTACTCAAATTTTAAGATGTTTACGAAAAATTGTGATGGATTTGTAACCACTCATAATGAACCAAGAAATTGTTTTTCGTGTTATTCTAGGGTTTCGTTAAAGTAGTCAAGAACAAACAGTACTTCAAGCGCTATCAAGTTAAATTCCGCAGGCGTCGTGAGGGTAAAACCGACTACTATGCCAGGAAACGCTTGATCTTCCAAGATAAGAACAAGTACAACACTCCCAAGTACCGCTTGATTGTGCGTCTGTCAAACAAGGACATCACTGTCCAAGTTGCCTATGCTAGAATCGAGGGTGATCGTGTTGTCTGCGCTGCTTATTCCCATGAGTTGCCCAAGTACGGAGTAAAGGTAATTATTAATTGTCTTCAAATTCGTACAAGATATGAAGTGTATTTTATTGTTTTTAGGTTGGTTTGACCAACTACGCTGCTGCTTACTGCACTGGATTGCTGTTGGCTCGCCGTATTCTCAATAAGTTGGGATTGGACACTCTGTATGCTGGATGCACTGAAGTTACCGGTGAGGAGTACAATGTTGAACCAGTCGATGAGGGTCCAGGTGCTTTCCGTTGCTACTTGGATGTCGGTTTGGCTCGCACCACAACTGGTGCCCGTGTGTTCGGTGCCATGAAGGGTGCTGTTGATGGTGGTTTGAATATTCCACACTCCGTCAAGCGTTTCCCAGGTTACTCTGCTGAGACCAAGAGCTTCAACGCTGATGTCCATCGCGCTCATATTTTCGGTCAACATGTTGCTGATTATATGCGCACCTTGGAAGAAGAGGATGAGGAGAGCTTCAAGCGCCAATTCAGTCGTTACATTAAGTTGGGAATTCGTGCTGATGATGTGAGTATATGTTTATGTATTGAAATCGACGTCCATTTCTAAAATTACCGCTGTGTCATGTATCCCACGACGCTGGCTGTGCCAAAAGTGGACCACATTGAAATCGCACCCTTTGTTCGAAATTTATCACCAGATGTGATACGTTTCCTAATATGGGCGTACAGTTCTTTTAGCAATTTTAACTTTTACTTTTTTAGATGGAAAATATAATTTTTTTTATTATTTGTTTTTTAGATTGAAGATATGTACAAGAAGGCCCACCAAGCTATTCGTTCCGATCCAGCCCACAACAGTACTGCTAAGACCGGCATCACGAAGAAGAGGTGGAATTCTAAGAAACTCACGAATGAGCAACGCAAGACTAAGATTGCCGAGCACAAGGCAGCTTACATTGCCAAGCTCCAGACCGAAGCTGAGGCTTAAGTGGGGAATTGAAATGTATGAAAATATCCTGGAAATTAGGATTTGTATGTTATTATCCAGAGAAATAATAATATAAATTTTTATTAATAACAAGAAACGTCTGATTCCTTAAGTGTACTTATACTGTTAATGGGTATTATTATTGATGATTAAAGGTGTCTAAGAACATTTTTCGAGATTCTATTCTATGATCATATAGTCTGTTTTCGAGATTCTGTCGAAATCGGGTTATTCGAATTGTCAATTCCAGGAAGTATTTTCTTTATGCTCTTTAGTGCTTGAAGCGACATCTTGTGCAAATGAACGTAAAAAACTTCACCAAACCAAGTTTTTTTTTTCATGCGGCTACATAAACTGAAATAGACTTAACCTATTAATATTTAAACACAAATTTGAATTATACTTTTGAATTTTAATTAAACACTATCATCGATTACTAAATTAAAATATAAATATAAAATTACAATTAAAACTATGCGTAGTTTCAATATAAGGCATTGATTACATTGTATGAATTTGATTATAGATTTATGATTGCGTGGGCGAAATTTCAGACAGTAATGAACAGAAAGAAGATATAAATTGGATATTTTGCAGCATATACAATATGAAATAAAAATATGTTATAGCATAAATCTTTATAATACAATTGTATTCCCATTGTTCATCTTATATATAAACTATGTATGCAATTTGACGCTTAAGCTTAATTCTATCAGCTGATTCATTCAATCACTACTGTCGCCATCGTCAATGTTGCAAACACTGCAGTACTCATCAGTAAATCTACCGGGCACGCAAGGTTCGTGAAAGCAATGACCACAGCAAAACATAATGACGTCCTTTCGTGGAACAGCTTCTTTTGTCAGTACCGACCGTTTACAGATCTCGCAAATGTTATCATACGTAATGCCACGCCCACGATTCTGTTCACACACAAGTTTCGAATGTAAGTTAAAATAATCGATGAGTTGAATTGTGTTGCTTTGCTCATGAATTTGGACCTAAGGATATGTTGGAAAATAATATGAAGTATATTCTATATCGTGAACTTACTTGTAAACGATAATCCCATAGCATTTTTATCACAGACTTTCTTAAGCCTGGAATTTTTTGTCCTAATTTAATTTTGTTTACCAAGGCTTCCGGGTTGACGTAACCTGTAAACAATCAGTAAGTCAGAAAAGAGTACAATAAAATTTATGTGGTACATTGTCTTACCAACTAAACCATCTAAAATATTGGTCATTATTTCTGGGTTTTCAATGGATTCATTTATTAGCACATTCCACAAATCGGAGTCATCATATTCCTTACAAAACTCGATGGCCATTTCTATGTCTTTTACCTGCATTTCCGTAGACATATCGTATCGTATCTATTCAATATATTCTACATTTATATGCATGCAAAATACCTTGTGTATTATAATGTTTAAAGCTTCCGTTGTATTGCCCATATGTCCAAGTAGATACACCATTTCGGGATAAAATAATTCGCGCTTGCATATATCCAATGCCTCTTGTATGGGATAGTTGTTGGATCGTCGAAGAAATGGAAGTAATTTGGAGCGATCAAATTTTGCATAAAGATTCACCAGTTTCCAATGGAATGTTGCGCTCTTATCTACTTTATCCAGGGCATCTAAGTACTATACAAATTCAAATATTTTTGAGGTTTTTAATAATAATATAGGTTTTATTTATTCACTATACATACCAAATATAAATATTCTTGATTTTGTTCCAATTGTTGAACGACTATTTCCGGTGGGATTTTACGCTTATCGAGAAATATTTGAAAGGATTTATCACGATCTAATTGAATTAATGGTATAATCATTTTGTGTATTACACTATACAAATCATGACGCCGTATCAATTCAAACACGTCCTTGTTTTGTAATCTGCAATAAATAATCAATGTTACACTTGTTCCATCAGAATATAAAAACATTCCTAATACTTACTTAAGGTACATTCTCAATGCACTTTCGTAGTCCTTTTCATGTGAGTATAATATGGCTAAGGCTTCTAGAAGTTCATTCGCATTTTGCTTACGAAAATTATCATGTATGGCATTTATTACCGCCGAACAATTGTACAATGTCGATGGCCACTCTTTGATCAAATTGAGAAAGCCCTGAGATATGAGGTATTTCAAATATGAAGATAATTATCAGAGCATTTATTAGACATTATTTACCTTGGCATCGAACTTTAAAAATTCAAAAAGAACCATTTCGTAGACATGTGGATCTAATTTGCAATCATCAGAGGTGGGCAAATATGCACTGACCGAACGTAACTGTTGATATTTTACAAATTTATATACCTCTTCCTCCCATAAATTCTTATTGTTGCCCAAAACTCGCAAACATAATTTCGCGGCAGTATCAAATTGTTTAAGAGAAAGCAAATGGTTAACATATAATCTGCAATAGTGTGAAATATATATATTTTTTCTCATACATATATTATTAATGAAATACCTCGCCACAGACACCAGAGATAAAGAACCGCCATGAACGGATATGACTTCCATTGCTTCATCAAATTTTCTTAAGAAAAGGAAACATGTTAATAGAATTTAAATATATTTATAGAGTATTCTAATATTTATATTAACATTCGTTACAACAAATTTTAAATGTTCATGTTAAAAAGTTCATGCCTATTATATTAGAGTGTAAAAATGTTATAATAATTGCCAATAGATGGCGATGCTGTCAACAAACAGAAATATCTAAAGAACACAACACAGAACAGCTGATCATAGAAAATATATTTGATTGCAATTTGTTTATAAATTGATAAAGCCGTATAAAATAGGTTTCCTGGCTATACAATTTCTAATCTAAAATTACTTTTTATTTTAGAGTTTCATTCACGCAGGAGTTGAAAATTTGCTAAGGGATAAAGGATACAAAAAAGAAATGTCAGCTAAATAAATATGCAATGTGGAGGGGACAAATTGATGGTAAAACTATCTAACTATTTATAACTGGTATTTTTATAAATAACTTCATTTCGTATTTAGATTCAACATTGAAATTTAAGAAAACGCTTTTATTGATTTCTAAGAAAATGCGACGCATGAACAATCTAGTCACTCTTTTTAGCGCAATGTTCGCCTTCTTCTTCGGCAGCTTTATAACCACTATATTAATCAATATTGAAAAATGTCCTACACAAAAGAGTGGGATCGCCAAATTGGAACCACATCCGGAAATATTCCTCATCGTCCTTGTATTGAGTGCACCGAGGAATCAGCAAAGGCGACAGACTATGCGCGATACTTGGCTTAAATTGGGCCAACCATTAACTCTACCGTATTTTCCCGAGAACCACGTATATGTACCGCAATATGACGAGCGAGGTTTCCTGGAGAACCAACGCGTTGAGGAACAATCAAATCGAAGAATCTTATTTAAGGAATGGATGGACCGCTTGGAAAATAAACAAAATATGGATGCGAATACCAGTCGTAATATGAAAGTGAAATATTTCTTTGCTGTTGGGACACAGAATCTAGATCCATCGCTAAAATATGATTTGGACAAAGAGCACACAATTCACAAGGATATGTTGTTATTGCCACGACTTTATGACACATATGCTAATCTTACAGAGAAATTATTACACAGTATTGATGCTCTAACGAATCACTATAAATTCAGTTACATTCTAAAAGTAGATGATGATACATATGTTAAGTTGGATTATTTATTGAATGAGCTAGTCACGTATGATCGTAAATTGATTCGAAAATCATCAGAATATCATAATCAACCACTGCCTGAACTATACTGGGGTTATTTCAATGGACGGGCCAATATAAAAACCAAAGGACAATGGCGTGAAACCAATTACTTTTTGTCGAATCGTTATATATCGTATGCTTTAGGAGGTGGTTATGTAATTTCACGAAAAATTGCTGAATTCATTGAAGCAAATTCTCAATATTTAAGCACATATGTTAGTGAAGATATATCGATGGGCACTTGGCTTGCTCCTCTGAGATATGTATATCGTAATCATGACACACGATTCGATACGGCGTATATGCCACGTTCGTGTCGTCGACACCATATAGTGTTGCATAAACGCAATGAAACTCATATGCGTGACCTTTTCGCAGGTAAATTATGCACATTTGAGGTGGCGAATGAACAACAGATGCGCAGACCGACTGAGTACTTTTACGATTGGCGAAAACCTGCGGATAAGTGTTGCGATAATATTGCCTTCTGAATAACTAAACAGAATACGCATAAATACTGCTTTTTCAGCCAAATATATACATATATACTTAAATTTATGTCCATTAAGTTATTTATTATAGAAATATTTCTACAGTTAATTATACTTGTATAATAACCTTTAAGTTTTTTTATACTAGCATTTTTCTATGAACCAAATACGATAGTTTAACAGAGGATTATTCCACTTACCGATGCTCGATTAACCATTGCACACGATCATCCGTTTCATAAAGACTAGCAACGACAATATCTTTAGGTGCCACTATGAAATACTGGTTTTCTTCAATTATACATCGTAGGCTATAATCATTTACGGAATATTCTTGATATCTAGAATAATTTTATTATTTAAAAATTAATAAAAAAAATTTAATAATTGCGACAACAAAAGTAAATGTTTTACTTACCCTCTTATTGACAAACTATCCGTGCACAATTCTTCACTGCTATTTAGTTTATAGTCCATAACGCACAACACCGGGCGCAAAGCTTTGTGATCCTCATCCTTTTCTTTTGGGTAACCCAACACAACCAATTGATTGGCTGAAAGTGGAGCCAAGCCACATATGTAAAATGTTGTTTGGAAAGTTGAAACTGAAAGTCCTGTTAATAATATCATCGAATTGAAATATTAATGTTAATGACAAACCAGGATCCACAATATAGCCGGGTAAATCTCTAGTAGTAACTTCTATGGCATTACGCTTACGAATCACGCAAATACGTATCGTATCTACCCAACCAATGAGTAATGTTGTTGCATTTGACCACCGAAAGTTGCAACGAAAATTTTCTAGACGAGAACTATGTAAAAAAAGTAATTAGATGACGAATTATTTTATCAAATTTGTATAGCTATACTTTATCGGTTCCTCCCACTTCATCAGACCCAAAGAACATTTCTCGTTCAAATCATACACACGCACTCCCAAGTAACTAGCCCAAGCTACGAATGAACCATTCCAACAAATTGAAAGCACATAACCTTCAGCTGAGCAGAGCACTGATGATTTTAGTTTCTGGAGGAATCCTTTCTCATAAATGGTCAATTTGTCATCTCCGACAATGAACCGTTTTCCTGCAATTGATTTGGGATCTGGATCCAGAGCGACTGCTTTGATGGATTTACCAAAACTCATGTTTTGATTATTTTCATTGCTAAATAGGCCTGTGATTGTGACCTATAACATGAATATAAAAACAATTTAACGTTTACTATGTTACCATGTAGACCAACCTTTCCATCATCTGAACATGTAGCGACATATTCGCCTTTGGCATCGACGTCAACGTGGTTAACAGCTACCGTGTGTGAAAATTCGCTAGTAGTATCATTTAAATAGGAATCCACAGAGTTCCCTTGATGATCCAGTAAATAGACTCGCCCCAAGAACGTGCCAAAAATAAGGAACTTAACAAAATTTTCAGTCAGAATTGCAAATGTTAATTTGACCTATTTCATCAGAAAATCAGTCAAAGTCCAAAACAAACCTTTGGATGCACGGCGGAACAGGTGACCACATCTTTATTTAGTATTTTCTGCAAGTCATTCGCAATGCGTTGATATTTAAATTTCGGTTCTATTTCGTCCTCGGTGCTCTCTGTTTCCGTATCCTGCAGACAAGATGAATATGAATCGACATGAATAACGTTTGTCTGAAACACATACGCTAGTTCCGTTCTGATCAGCCATTTTAAATACTATTATTACTAAAAATTGGGTCACAATTTAGTTCTTATTAGAATTCAATATTAGAAGAAAAAATGGAAAATAAATGTTATTAATGACAAATCTAAACAATGCAGTTTTCCACAAAACAAATAAAAAATTGTTAGGGAAGCAAAAATCAGCTGTTTTTGGCATTTTCAGGAATGGATGAGAAGAAGTTACGCCAGATGTCGTTACTGTCTTTATAGAGTAAACATTGTATACAGCAGTAAAGTTCGTAAAGATGAAATTAGACTAGAAGTAACGTCACGTAACGTGTAAAAGTAGTCGCTTGGGTCAAAACAAGCGAGCAGCTTCAATATGAAATCTTTGGAAATTCACTATAGAATTATACCTATTATTTACTATTTTAATATTTACAGCCCCTTCATTATGATGACCCCAATAAAAATATTCCATCCACATTTTCTTCATAAATAATTTTAAATAGTTTTATTTTAAACAATATATTATTCATAAATACATAAGTATATAATCAATTTGGAAAATGTTTATTTTCAATAATAAAATGCAAAACATTTGATAAAATATGCTTGTTTTACGTGTTTAAGTTTAAAATCATTTATTAATTATATTGATAGTAATTAAAATATTTTAATAAAATAAATGCTAATTGTAATATTGTTAAAAATACAAATTATTAAAATAACAATTATTATAATTATTACGTTAAAAAATATTTATATAAAAATATACATTTATTTGTTGTTGGTGTTGCGGTTCTCATCAGTTTCACTGGTAGAAATTAATAAATAAGCGCGTCGAAATTAATATGAAACTTGAAATATGTAAAGAAACCTCTGTTAAATGACGCTAATATGCAGTTAAATATTCCAATTTTTATACAATCTATAATTTTTGTGTGTGTGTTTTCCAGAATATTCAAGAATATAAATTAATTTTTAAATATAATATGTAATCACTTATTCATATATAATAATATTTATAGTTGTAATCGAGGGTAATTGGAATTCCATTTTTTACATCACTATATTTAAATAATTTGATTTTTTTTTCATAAAAAAAAATAAATACAAATCGGTTTTTGTTTAAATCTTGTCAGCTATCAGCTATCAACTACTCTCCTACAATCCCTACCTCTGCAGAATTTATAGCTTCTGAGAGTACTATAGCTATTCAACTATAATCGTTGCATTCACCCATTGTCCAGTAGTGATCCAAAATGTCTTCACTGGTGAAGCGAACATCAGGATCCGACTGTAACATATTGGCAATTAAGTCACGCACTCCATCTCCAATATCGGACCAATAGGGATCGGGGAATTCGTAAACGCCAGAGATGATTGCATCAAAGAGTGGCTCCTGCTGATTGTCATGCGACACAAACGGTGGAAACCCGCAGAGTAGAATATAAAGAATGATTCCAGCTGCCCAGACATCGATCTGAACGAATAATACATTATTAATAACGAACGACTCTGTTTTGATAAAATAAAATCAAAATAAGAAAACATACTTTTAGGCCGTAACCAGTCTCCATTAGAATCTCCGGCGCTACATATGTGGGAGTACCACAAACGGCAAACAATGGCTCTGTGACCTCGCACGCTAAGCCAAAATCAGCCAATTTCAACTCGATAACATTGCCCTTGTCATCCAGTTCAACCTAAATAAAATACAAATGTGAATTTTCATGAAAATTTGAAGTACATCTGTAACCAATAGAAACCCTACCAGTAAATTCTCGGGCTTAATGTCACGATGCACAATACTCATGGAATGTAAATAGGCCATAGCTGAAGCCAAATGATTAATCATCACACGTGATTGATCCTCGGAGAAACGTGTAACACGCGTGATGGCATCGAAGAGATCTCCGCCTGAAAAATATAGACCATATTAGTTATCCGAAGTTAACTAACATTAACAGCAAACAACACTCACCACTGACATATTCCAATACTAAATACATATTCGCAACCTGATCAACATCCATGATCAAAGAAATAATATGCGAATGTTGTAGTTTCTTCATGACCCGCACCTCCGCATCGATATAATGCTCTTTTCCCTTGCATTTACTCTTGTCAATGATTTTCAGGGCGTATGTTTGCGCCGTCTGTTTATCCTTGACTTTGAGTACGATGGCGAAATTACCATCGCCAATGATGTTACCCAGAGCATAGCGTTCGCGTATAATCGTTGGCAATTCAGATGCATCAATGCCACTATCATTAAGAGTCTCTTCGATGCAATCGTATGTCACGTTGTGTATGTTTTTGCTTTTAACAGGCATTTTCGGTTTTGGACCCTTGCATGTGGTCCCTGCGGTACGAAGTGTCTTACGTATTGCATAAATAGCCTTCTGCTCGTCAGCTTCTAGCTTAAAGTCATCAGGATTGTTAACACGCTCGGTGCCATATGCGAAGAACACATCGTCAGAGCCAAAGAAATCGGCCAACTGCACGACAGGGGTTCCAGAGAGGGTAAACACTTTGCGAACGTAACCAGTATCCAGTTTTACGACCTGTGTAATCGCAGTAAGAACATGATCAAAACTGGGACTGTTGCGTTTATTCAGTAGAAGTCGCATAATCTAGAGAATATATATATCAGGTTAAAGTGCTGTGTAAAAATATTATATTGTTATTTATTATTACTACCTTTCTCGGTTTTGTGCCGTTACGTATTAACGTCACAATTCGTGGATGCACCACACTCTCGCGTTCGCTCATTTTTAGCAACACGGGACTGCCGTTGGTACCCGGCCCACCGCCACCGCTACCGTTCTTCAATGGCGATGATGGTCGCAGGACCTTCGAGAGACGATTACTCGCCTTTGTGGAAATCGACAAATTGGCGAGTGGTTGTGATGTGGTGTTGTATTCGACTTTTTTAAAATTTTCATTATTACAGGAACAAACATAACTTTGACCATCTTCGAGCTCTTCCAAACTGGAGATCTGCAAGGAAACATATTCAAAATTAATTGATAGATATTTGGATAGATTTTAAGATTTGACTCACCTTTTTTCCACACATTGTATAAATGGTGCGCACCGCTCCAGGTATTTTAACATTATCCTCTAAAAGGCGTGTCAAGTCTTCGAAGAGACTTTCAAATGATCTACGATTGAGATAACAAAAAAAAAATTAGTTAGTTTTAATAGAGATTCATGCATGGTTGCTGATAGGACTCACCTATAACGTTCATTTGATACTGGAATGGTTATACCTGGATAGAAACGATCCCCATTGCGATAGAATTTAATCCGTCTCGCCTTTCGGGTCGGTGTTCGACTGCTCGATATGCGCTTCTTGACGTTGGTAGCAGTAGCCGAAAGCGACGCACCACTTAAACCACCATTACTATTACCTGCTGCAGCAGCTGCTGAGCCGTTGGTGAGCGTGGTTGCTGGGGCTGTACCAGCGCCTGTTCCAGTCGTCGAGGCGGTGGAGGCACCACTTAAAGAACCATTGGATTTGTTGTTGAGTTCAGCACCTAGGCTGACACAACCGCTGCCGCCGAGGGAACTATTCAAGTCAAGATCTTGAAGTTCCTTTTCGATTTCGGAATTGGAACTGGCCGGACTGTTGCTGCGACTTAGCGTGAGGCTGTTGTTGAGTGTTGGCATCTGATGTTGCTGCTGTTGGTGTTGTTGAAGCGAATGCTGTGATATTAGTGCATTGTTGAGATGATTGTTAGGAGTTTGAACTTCCATTCTGCAAGTGAAAAATAACCATAATTTAAAATTTGATAATTAAAACATTAAATTCAAGTCTAAAAATAGATCATTCCTTCTTATTACTGAGAACTGTAAAATAAAAAATCAAACAACACAACAACTGTGGATGGCAACGTTATTAAAGAATGGAGTAATGGAGCAGAAATAGTAGTACAAAAATTATAAAACCCACAATGGAAATTGTGCTCTGCAAACGACCTTTCACAATACACGAGAAGCATAAATAAAATGAGGAAATATGAAAAACTTGTTAAATAGTCTACAGTTTGGAGAAAAACAACAAAATGGAACTAATAAACTAAAAAGAAAACCCATTAACTACTGACACAGAACAAACCATCGGACTGACAGTGAAACTGGTGAAGAAATTATAATAGAGGAAAAGAAAATAAAAGAAAAAAGATCTCAAATCACACTGCATAATTTGACCCATAATTATACGATGGATGGACGGACAGATATGTAGACAGACAGCCGGAATGTGGTAAACGCTCTACGACAAGAGTCAAGCGGGCCAGAATCATGGCTCAGAGGAAAACGTGCCAGAAGTTTGCGGTAACAACAGTTGCATAAAATGTAGCAGCAGACAGCAATGCAGTAAATGCAGAAGAATAACAACAAGTAGAAGAAAAAGAAGAACAGTCAATTTGTATATACGATATAATAATCATCTCGTATTTCGTTTCTTCTTTATGTAGACAGCAGAAGTCAAGTGGCAACCTAATAACCCAGATAAAGAAAACCAAATACTAGGTTTCTTAAACTCGAGATTTGATTATTAATTCTGTTTGCTGTTTTTCTTCATTCCTCATTTAACGTTTCGTGAATGTGATATCACGATTTATATTCTCAGGTCAAATATCGTTCCACCATGAGTTCACCATACTGTGGAATCTCATGGAAAGCCAATATAAAATCGTACGAAACTTAATGGAAAGATGGGATTATAGAAAATGAGATTTCAGTGAGGGACAATAATTCAATTAACAATAGGAAAGATGCATACTATCAGGCGATTAATTGAGAGACGTGCAGAGGAGGATTTAGGTGAGGGTTGCGACTGCTTGGTGGAAGAGTTCAATGCGATTACTCGATAGGGCTTCGAATCAGGGCCAAGTTCGTGATGGGATTTGGTTTGTTGCCCTAAAGTTGAAGTCTCTTAATACCAGTTCTTTCTTTTATTTTGGTTCAAAACATCGACATAGTGCCTTGCAATATTTTGGATAGCAAACTCGTGGCGTCGGTGACCCATGGACGAGCTAATGAACTCGCCAATAGGAAAGCCTCAATATTCGACTAATGAATTTTATATTTCTCTTGCTTTGGTACTGCCTATGCCATAAACTAATAAATCGAAAATTGTGAATTTTCTCAAACTTATGACGCTAGTCCAATTTCTAATTAGCAATGCTTGAGTTGTCGGAGAAAGTGGTGAACGATCGAACGAATTGAATCGGTTCGTTGGTCGGTCGGTCGGACCGCTGACTGCTTGGACTGTTGGATAGATGGGAGAGAGAAAGGACGGACGGCTAGATGGATAGATCTCTTCGTTAATGACGTCTTTTGAAAGCGCGGTCGCGCATGTGATGCAAGTGATCGGGCAAACGATTGACGTTCAACGGTACGGACGCATGCGCAATCTTTATTGGAGATAAAAATAAAATATAAAACGAAAATATAAATAATGGAGCCAGTTTGGGATATTGTGAAGGAAATTTGATATGCATAAAATTTAAAAATTGCATTGAAATGAGGAGTAGAGGAGTATAATGAAAATATCGGTACAGCATCGAAATGTTGAAGTATGCAAATCATCGGCAGTATTTAAAAAATATGTATAAAGCAATAATAGGCAATAATTGCTTAATTAACAATTGGTTATGGTGATCGAAAGGAAGGAACCTCCTTTCTCCGATTTCACGCCATTGCTGATACAAGTAGAAAAATGTTTTATTTACGGTTTAGTTTTTAAGCACGACAAGTGAAAATAATTTATTCTTAGGTTTTATTTGTATTTGTAAATAAATAGCAGAAAAATTATGGAAACAATAATTTTTTCTCATACTTGCATAGAATTTTGTCTTTCCAAGTAAGCACCAGTGTTTCGCGAAAGTGGTTTTTAAAATGTTTTTATTGCTATTGTAATAACAGCCAACAGCTATAATAGTTGTAAAAATAAATTGCTCATGTTTTGAGCATCAAGGAATATATAAAAATACGAAAACCCAAGACCTAGAGGGAGGATGGTGACCATGTGAAGGAGGGAGCAAGTTGGTTCAACATAAGGAACTTAAGGAGAAACAACATAAAAGTTTGTTTAAAACTCAAAAGTGATAAAAATATCACTTGCGGCGAAAATAAATGAAGTTTAAGTCGGCAACTTCACTTGCGTGCGGCCCAGCCTTAACTTACACAATATTGCCCACCAGTTAATTGGAAAAAAAACTCTAGCCACAAAAGTGGGTTCGTCCTTCCATTCAGGCGGTTGGAGAGCCGCAGGCATTTGGTTACATTTCAGACCAGACCAATTTCCCCAATTCACTAACCAAGAACCCCCCCTCCCTCTTCCTTTTTGGCTTGGCCAAGAGCCCTTTTAGCGAATTAGAACACTACTGCGTGGAAAATCATTCATTTTTCACTTCGGCAACGCAAAGGAAGAATCACTTTCCTTTTATAGACCTGAAAGACATCGTGTAAACAAGACTGAGAGGAGAGACGAAGGAAGAGAAAGAGAGGGAGTGGGGAAGAGATAGAGAGAAAGACAGAGACAAGGAAGAAGAAGAACAGAGAAGATGTCTAGAGACACGAAACAACACTTCTTCTTCTTTTCCCTCTGTCTTTCACTCGGGTGTGTCTGGCGGAAATGGAAAAATATTTGTTCAAAATCAACACCAACGAAAGGATATAACAAAATGGCGTCATATGAATTCAGCCAGCTAACGAACGAGAAGGAGAAGAAGAGGGGAAAACAAAGACAAAGAAACGCCATCCATCCTCCGCTTGTGGGAGTAGAGAAAGTAAGCCCAGAGGGAGGGAAGGCGTGACCAGGCAAGGCACGCCGAAGGAACCTCTCAATGCAGGATCCACATTTTGGGAGCTTAAAAATTGCTTTGTGGATTTTTGTTTTCATTTTTGGTAGTAGTTTAAATGTATCCATATAAAACTATAAAAATGAACTACATAAATGAGAGTGTAATTTATAAAATTACTTGTAGTACAAATATAGCCATTGATTAGAGTTGTTGACCTACTAAAGTTGTACATTAAAAGCACTGTAGGCATCTCATACAGCTTTTATTTTAACAAGAAGATGATGAGTAGTTCGCTATCACAAGTAAGATGATGATTTTTTAAAAAGATTACAAAATGTAGTGATTCAAAGATATTTGTTTTTTAAAATTTAAAATCATTATTTTCACTACGTAATTCGGGAACCCCAAAAAGTAAAAACCGCATTACTGAAATACTTCAACAATAACAACAAACACCAACAATAATTCACCTGCAATTACCATCGTTATTCTTGTTGTTGTTGTTGCTACAAATTGCAATTAACAAACATTTTACTCAACTTTTGTTGCACGCGAAGTTAAGTTGAAAATTATTCGCACTTTCTGTGCCAGAAAAGCAATTAAATTAATTACTTTTTTCCAACAGCTATTCAGGGGAGGCTGGGAGTTGAGAGCAGGGTAGGAGAATGTTGGAAAAAGTTGGATAAAAGTGGGCTTGACCCCGAGCAAAGGGTGCGGCGAAAGCGACAGTCAAACAAATGACAAATTAAACATTTCGGAAAATGTCTTAAATTACAAAGATGACAGGAAAAAGGAAACCATGTCTCTAATGACGGTTAGCTAAATTTCTAGAGCAGACAGACAGAGTGACACCGCGAGAGCGAGAGAGACAGGGACAGTGAAAGAGATTGTGTGAGCAAGCGAGAACGAATGGGGCTTAAAGAGTTCACGCGGATTTGTACATGTTAAAGTAGAAATTTATTGCTTGTCGGAACCGACAAACGACGACCGGATCGAACCAAACCAAGCCACACCGACCGCTCGAAGGTACGGAAAGGAAAGGAAAAGAAGGTAGACTGACGTTGTCGAGTGGCCGACAGAACAAGAGTCAAAACCTTGGTAGGAGTCAAAAGCCGGGAATGAGTTGAAATCTCGGCAAGAGTCAGAAATCAAGTACGTGCTGGTGCTGGCGATGGCGATATCACAGCGATGAGAGGAGTTCATGAGAAGAAAAAGCATAAAATATCAAAAGAAAATATCGGATTGCATTGAAACGAAGGATGGGCGGGCAATGGGTTTGGCGGAAGACGACGGCGGACGACAGACGACGGACGAAAAGAGAGAGGAAATAAAAGCGAAATAAAAGACACGAATGCAATCATAATCTTTTGTATGGAAAAATAAAGCATCGCAAGCTGGGAAATAACTCGCATGAGTCATCAGTGGCCATTCAAAATGACTTTGGAGCACGACCACGACCACGACGGCTCCAATAACGATGATGATGTTGATGATGATCATTATAATGACAACGATGATGGGATTCCATGAACTTGAGGCGAAAAGAACAAGCTCAAATTGTCAGACATCAGGCAATGTTGTCATCAGACAATTTCAACTTGGAAGGAAAAAGTGGAAAATATTTTCATTATTGTAATGATTGCGATGACAAGCGATTGGCTCCACTGTACAATGGCACAAATTGAGATATTTCGAGCAACTCTTTCTATTTCAATATTGAAATCTTCATCTTCATCAACATCATCATGGTAATCGTAGTCGACGCCGTCAATTTTAAACAATTAAATAATAATATCGCAGCCTCGCACGTGCGTCCATTTCGACAGAACCACGATTCACATATATATGTATCTGTGGACATAAATATATATCTCATGTGTGCACGCATAGAAACACTTTCGAGATACTCGGCCATTTCAGATACCCAGCAATTGGTGATATGCGTGCATTTATTTTGATTCCCAATTCGTATTCAACTTGAAAATGTTGCTACCTCTTTTGTCTCTTTCTTTCTTTTCCTATATTGTTATTGTCCCTTTTACTCTCACTCTTACTCTCGCTTCGCTACATCATCATCTCGTGCAGTTTCTAATTTAATTCATAGTCTGCACTTGGGGAATTTCTCAACATTTCCAACATGTTGTTTTTGTTATTCTTGTTCTGGGTTTGTTTCTTATTGCAGCGCAAAGAAATGCTTAATCATTGCGCATTCTTTAGATACAAGTTCGTATCCTATGCTCGGAGAATGTTTATCTATAGATATGTATGGCTAAGTGACTGTGCCGGAGTATATATATATGTGTGTGTGCAAAAGTTCAAAAGCTGCAGACAATACGTGTTATAAACAATGAACGATAGAATTTGTTGTTGTTGTTGGTGGATTTCTTTTTCTTATTTTTCTGTTTTTATTATTGTGGACGATAATGTTGAAATGCTGCTGGTTGTTGTTTTTGTTCTTCTTGATGCTGACTCTACTTGAGCATCTCATTTGTTGCAATTGGCGTTAAGAGTGCTGGATGCATATTTATCTGTGTATGTAAATTATTCATGTTCATGAAATCTGAATTTCAAAGTAAAACGTTGCAATTATGAAGTTGTTGCCTTTGTTGTTGATATGGTTGATAAGGAATAAAGAAAACGTACAATGAAGCGAAGAAACAAATAGGAATTTAACGAAAAGAGAGCGAGTAAGACAGAGACACAGAAAGAGAGAGAGAGAAATAAAGTCGATTGCAGATATGAAAGAGAATATTCGATAGAAAAACTAGTTGGGCAACATTTTATTTTTGTGGTTTGTACACTAAGTTACTAAGTACACTCTTAACACTCTTAACATGTAAGGGTATTGGTGGTATTTAATAAATCCCCGATAAGACATCTATATTGCTATTACAATCAACTAAACTCGTTTTTGATATTCCATATAGAATATTACAGAGATATAGGCGAATTAGAGGTAGGTAAGTGATTGAAAGTAGCTTTATATCTATATATATATTCCTTACACTGGTTCAGATTAACTCCCTGTGAAACTTCGAATACGATTATTATAAAGTTACCTGTTATCGTTGTAGATCTTGATTTCTTGATTCCCAAACGATTTTCGAAATTTACGAAATCTTGTCATGTTCTCTTCGTTATCTTTACTTCTTTGTATATAGTAATAATAATCTTTGATAGAACATACAATAAACAGATATTAGTATGTCTAGAGAAGCACGGAAAATATGGCAAATGATTTTGACTCTTGATTAATATTTTGTTGTTAGGGTTTCAGTCATTTCATATTTTCGTATTTTGATAAGAGCTTTGTTTCTGTTTCAATTTCTTTTGACTTCGATCTGTGAAGACGCAAACGGAATCAATTGACAATTTGTTATGGTTAATTTAGTTTTGTTCGTGATATAAATAGTAGTATGAAAATGGAATCGACTACAATAGACCTTCATTTATAATAGTAATAATAGTATGTATATATCTGTAACGAGAGGCAATAATAAAAGTTCTCATCGAATAATTGTGTAAGAACAAGAAGAAGAAAAAATTCGTTATTTTTGAAGGCTTCTCCGAGTGTGCGAGTGAGGTGGAGAAGTGGGGGTCGTCAATAATTTATTGCGT
The DNA here is from genome assembly GCA_947389925.1 of Coelopa pilipes. Taxonomy (NCBI): domain Eukaryota; kingdom Metazoa; phylum Arthropoda; class Insecta; order Diptera; family Coelopidae; genus Coelopa; species Coelopa pilipes. The sequence continues at coordinate 3,762,960 of OX376696.1, forward strand.
GCATCTGGCACATCTGTCTGTAAGCAAGGTGCAATAAAATAGCTATAGCCGAATTGCTATTTGGCGAAGACGACAAAACACCCTTATCTTAAGGGATGACACGGAATTCCATATAGTTGAAACTGAAATTCTGAACACCATAAAATCGTTTGGATCGAGTGGCAAGTGTTTTTAATTATAATTAAAAATCTCGAAAGCAATAAACCGGAAACACGATTTTCCCCGACAACACATTATAAACACACAACACTCAAGAACTGCAGTATAAACATTTTAAAATTAAATACTAGTGAAAAAAAAAAATTAAACATTTAACAATCAATTTTAACAAATAACAAAAAACTTAAATTTACTTTAAACTTTAAATTTACATATAAAAGCAATATTTAAATAAAAAAGTTGAAATATAAAAACTATATATATAAGAAAATGTAAGGAAAAAGACAGCGAGTGGAAAGCCCGAAAGTTTGCGTTGACTCCGCTTTCTTTCGGCACCACGACACGTCAGACAGAGAGTGAGGGGGAGAACAAAAGAGAAAGGGAGAAGGGACTGGTGTGAAGTTGATTGTAGACGAAGGAGTAGAGAAAAACTCCATTAAGTATTCCATGGGCTGCCTCGGCTTAATAGCGCACAAACATGATTTGTGTGCGATGCAAGGGAAGGATTTTACGACTATACTATGTGGTACATACTTCAAGTTTATGCCGAGAATAATAATAACAAAAAAAAGTCTCTGGAGAGGCCGTCGCCAAAATTAAAGAAAACATTAAACTGGAGCGCTAAATAATCGATAACCAAGGAAAAATAACAAAAATAACGACAGAATTCAACAACAAGTAGAACAAACTTCAACAAGAAAGAAAAAGTTTCAAAAGAGAAGTTTGTAGGGGAAGCAGTTTAGGAGTTATTTTATTTAGTGATAAAAAGACGAGAGGGTAAAATTGTTGAATGAGACAAGAGTGCAGAAAAAGCTGTTTAATAGCAATGGGCATTTGTTGTAAGTTGTTGTCACTATTTAGCAATAAATTTTCGCGTTGTTTTAACTAAAAATAGACTGGGATTTCGTTATCGCATTTAATCGTCGACAGCGTCAGCGTGCGTAGGAAGAACAGTGCGAGACCAAAGGCATCGGATGGACAGACGAATGAACGAACGTCAGAGGAACCGATGGTGATAGGAAGGGAGGGAAGGATGATGAGATCGAGAGCGTCTGACTGTTTTGCAATTTTAATGTCAATCGTTCAGTTCAGTCGACACCAATAAAATGCCGATTTGTTAGCACAGTGCGAGAAAATGAATGGTGGAGAAAGAGTGAGGGAGGAAATATGAGCAAGAATGGGGTTAAATTTGCAAATTATAAGTAGGGTTAAGGTTATACTACTCTACTCCTCTATTTAGAACTATGCTATTGCATTTAGTTCTCTTCCCAGAATTTCGTGTGGAAATCTACTTCGAAAAGTAAAGAAATAAGTACTTTTAAAACGATTAAATAACAGAATAAGCCTTGATATATATCAAATATGTGATTTAGTAATTTAAAAATTAGGGAAATTATAAAGAAAGATTTCAAAACAAGGATATATATAAAAAATATTTTTCACTTTAAGCTCATTATTTTGAACACGCTTTCCATTTTAGCTTCCACATGAACTTGGTGGAATAAATTTTCCCACACCTCAGATTTTTGTCTAATTGAATTTTCCATTTTCTCACCTAAAAAGAAGTAAAACGAAATTCAACGGACGTAATTTTGGCGCCGCACTGGTTCCAGATTGCCTGAACATGAAATGTCAAAGTGCTTTTCTACATACTCACGCTGTATGTGTGCGTGTGTGTATACATATATAACTGTGTGTGACTAAGGGTCTGTGTCATGTGAAAATTACATTTGCGGTGCCGAAAGAGCCAAAGTTCATTCGGGCCAAACACTTCAACAACCAACAACAATTTCAATAACTACAACAATAATAAAAAAAAAGAGAAAAACAACTTCATAACTAATAGAATTCAGTTTTAAAATCATAGAAACTTGTTAAAGAACTAATTAAATTCTCTGATACACTATTTCGCTTTATTAATTAATGTGTATGATAAGGATAACTCTTTATATGGATGAGCCTAAGCTTGAGTTAGAGTGTAACGAGGCCTTAGGAAGAGAATAATCGGATCAGTTAAAGGATATTGCATGAAATCTGCGTTTACAGAGATATAATCCAAGCGATATATCCCATTAGAATCCTTAGAATATAGGGAAGACGCATCCGTATAGCAGAGCTTTCTCAATCTGCGACAGTAGCGAAACTTAATTGAAACATCTTCGCATGTGATACGGACAGACGAACATCATAGTCAAAGTTGCTGAGACCCCATCCGTCCCATACCCACTCCATCCACACGAACCTAACTGTCGTCCTCGTCATGGGGCACGAGCAGAGAGCAAAGTTTATGTCACCGACGAAGTCACCAACAACGGAAAGATGTTAATGCGGCCAACAGTTGCCGGCGGTGACATCTTCCGGGTCTTCCAGTCAGACAGCCTCGCTTTCTCTCCTCTATCGAGTCCTCTTCTCGCATTCACCAGCCACCGCCAACAACAACAAATACTAACAACCGTTACCATCCGAACATCAGATGGGATCCGATCGTGTGCCGCAATTTATTTTCCCTATCTACCCAAGTCTTGGGCCTTCCCCTTTGGAGTTGTTCCAGCAGCCATTATTACTTTTCCACTTCAAGGTACCACCACCCGGTAGCTTGAAGATTCTTCAGTTCCAGCTCGTAGCGACGTATCAGTTAATCAGTAATTGAACTCATTGCGGTTTCACCCAAGAGGGCGGCAGTAAGGAGGGAAGGGGAGCGAGGGGAAACCGTTTTCATTACGCGTTTTCTAACGTTGTACGGGCTCTTTCAATGGAACAATGATTTCATTTGTCGCATCGAGACTATCGCCATCCCTAATCTCTCGCCCTCTATCTCCCATCCTCTGTGTGTTTCCATCTTAACAATGCGGATATCGATTAATTCAGGAGTTGATGGGAATGTAGATAGAATGTCTAACCATGACTATTATCGTTAACGTATATATAAGTTGTGTAGGACATGGAATTTTCACATTACACTTAGGTATGATTCACCAAACTACGTAAGTGGATACGATTTTTCCCTTTGAAATTATTTGATATCATAGTAAAATATGAAAAAACTTTGTTGAGCAGTAATATTTAATATATTAAACGATTTATATTCTTTTAAAATGCAACCGTTCAAAGATAATCATATAGTGCCAATCTCTGAATATTTGCCTTCTCTCTCTCCCATTTCTCTTTTTTCTATGTGGATCTCATCGTTGTCCAGTTGACCCCAATTCGGTAAGATGATTTCTAAAACTCTTTATAAGAAAAATAATTCACACCGATCTTCGACATGGAATCTAATGTGAAAGCCAAGACAAAATACCGTTCTATATCCCCAGCCAAATTTCCTCACACACACTTTCACCATTCGCCGAACATCAAGTTTGGTGTTTTTTTTTCTAAAAGTTTCTTCTTCTTTGATTGTTGCAAATGAGCACATCTTTTAGCTAACTTTGCGGATTTCCATAAGAACCCGGTATCCGAGTTCGATGCCAGAAAAATACGGAGGAGGGAGTCGAGGAAGGAAAGAAAATCACCTAGAGGAAGAGAACAAGTAGAAAAAGAGGAGAAGAAGAAGAGACGAGAAGAGGAAGACTTATTTCTGAGCTGAGGCCAATTTTAATTATTTATGTAAACGGAACGCACCATATGATGTTGTTTACCGTTTATGCCTAAAGGGTTGCAAATACAATGCCGTAGTTCTTGTTGTTGTCGATGTCAGTGTGGTTATTGTTGTTGTCGTAGTCGTAGTTGTTGTCAGTGTTATTTGGGTTGTTGTTGTTATTGTTGATGTGTACAAACATACCTTATGGTATACCTACCATAACAACAACTGAAGTTTGCTCTCCCACAACCGGAAGTGGTAGAAGGGAAAGAGCTGGAAGAAAGGGAAAGGATTCTTAGAGTGAAGGGAAAGAAAGAGACGAAAGAACTGTGTGTGCGGGCGGTATGGTAATATTTCCCTTGACTTTGTTGGTGTGGAAATGTAAAAATGCTTCAACAAAACACCTGCACTCATATGGGGGGAATTTCTGTATGTATGTCTGTCTGTCCCTCCGACAATTCTAAATTAACACGACATTTTTGGTTATTTTCAAAAGGGTAAACAACGTGCGAAAACAATAACAACAACAAAAATAACAAAGGGTACCCAGGTGTTATACATTTCACCAGAAAGTAATTTTAACTCGATGAATTTTAATGCATATTTAAAAAAAAACTTGCAAATGGGTACCCAGGAATCTTGTTAGGGATTCAGTTAAGTCAACTGAACAAAAGCCTTCGCTATTTATAAATGTCCTTGAACTTGAACCGATGCCATCGAGAAGAAATCCTGAATCTGCCAGCGAATCAAATTCCAGACGACTCCAAACTATGGCTCTCGACCACAGACATAAGGCGTTGGCAAACACGTATATTGAGTTCATGTCGTAGATTTACTTATATCTTGACGTAGATTTATTTTTAATCAGAACTCATAAACAACACTGCAACAACCTACGTCATCGATAAAATTTCCCAGTTCTGCCTCCAAGTGTTTTCGCAGAATATGTAATTACAAATATACACAACATGGTTATTAATTACATAAAAAAAAAAACAGTCGTAACAAAAAGAGGCAACATCGAGATCGAAATCGAAAAACAACCAGATGTTTATAAAATAAAGAAACAACACAACAGATACTACTATTCGACATTACTTAGTAGCAGAAAAACGTAGTAGGTATTAGTTTCCTAAATATAATAACAAATATATGCAATTGATATCATGATGATGGAACGCGTTCGCGATTTGGTTGTTGAAACGTGGGCTGCAGGCGATAAGATAATGAAACGAATATTAATGAATAAAACGAATAAATAAAAATACGAATGGATCGATTTCCTATTTTTGCATCAATACTGCATTAATTAAGGACATTTCCATAACATTAGCAGCGATGAAAGTTATGTCAGAAATTGCTATAACTCGACCAATATTTAAATGAATATGCAATACAAAAGTAATACAGAACTCAAAAGCCCATACGGTTAAACAAATTAGCAAAAGTAATTGTTTGGGATTCAAATGTGTTTACAAACAATTATAATTTTTAACTAAATAAACAGAATAATGAAGTAATCTTATATTTTTGTGATAAATAAACAAAATAATAGAAACAAATTAATTACTTAATTTGGGCCTATTGGGAACGTTTTTGATATAGGTTGTAAATGATAACTCAATTCTGACACGAAATCCAGAGAATATATTAAATATGGATTGGGACAAGGTCAAATTTGGTTTTCTCCCACTCTCAAGTATTTGTTGGCTTTTTTGTTTTGTCAGCCAATATTGGATTTTCGTGTACATGTCTTACTAATTTATTAGTATTTTGCGTCATTTAGGAGTGACAGACGTCACATTAAAAATGAATGAAGGAATGGATGAGTGACGGATTCGGAGCGACGACAGCGATTTTTTCGTTTTCGTTCGCATGTGGAAATTCACACGAATCTGGATTAGGTCAGACCTATTTTGATGACCCGACTTCGATCAATGGCACCGAAGCAAAGGGAGGGGAATGAAATTAGAATGAAATTAACATTTAGGGACACGACAAAGGTTTTTAGACTCGGACAGACCTGATATTTTAGTGATTAAATTCTATTTATTTACTTCATATCGATATTTATTCGGCCTCTTCGACCTCTTCCTCAGTTCTATAGCATATCGTCTGATCTTCTTCTTTACAATTGATCTTTGGCTTTAATCTGTACCTATAGCCTTTAATTAAAATGGTTTAAACTTTCCGTGATTTCAGTTGCTTTGTGAAAATTTCCATTGCAACGCATGCCTCAGAATAATTGTCTCAAAAGTGAATCACAGGAATATCCAATAATAATAATAATAATAATAGCAGAAACAGCAATAACCACAATCGGTTACAACAACAAATAAGAACAGCTGTAGAAGTAAAAGCAATGCAGAGAAGAACACAAAATATTATCATAAATGTCACAACAATAATAGCAACAACACAATACAACAATACCAACAGCTAAAACAAAAGCAACAACGATACACAAAAACAACAATAGATTCAGCAAAACAAACTGTATTTACAATAAAAACAATGGCACAAACAATGACAGGAAGGAAAGCAAAATCGCAGTGTTGCACAATTTAAAGCCATTAATTGTTGCATATTTTATTAATAAAAGTCAACAACTCCAGTGCACGCAGCAGCGACAACAACAGGAAACAGCACACAGCACGATGAGTAATAATTGAATGGTATAAACCACAAAAACAACACAAAAATCACGACAGTAACAAAATTTAAAAACAAAAATTATTTGTTTGATTTGTTTTTTGGTTTCACGTTTATTTGCTCAAACGCCTCCATGTTCAAGAGTCCATTTACCTTTGCGTTTCTGCGATCGGCCGCCCACCCGTTCATCTAACGGATGTGTGTCTGTCTTTCTGTCCTTCTTTCACCCACCCTTCATCCTTCTTTCACCCACCCTTCATCCGTCCAACCATCCGTGTAAGTCCGAAAAGTCCCTCCAATGTCCATTCGGTTGTTTCCTTCCTTCCTTCGGCCGGTCCGTCTCTCCGCCCGTCCACCTGTCGCAAAGTCCGACCCGATGTGCATCTGGCTGTCCGTCGTTCAACTTGTCCGTCCGTCCGTCCTGCAACTTGTCTGTATTTCAGCCACGTTCATGCCAGTGGCAATAATCAGCAGTAGCACAAATTGGGTGTCGTGTTTGCACTAAGTGCACTTCTTCCTTGTAGTTGTTTTTGTCGATCTTGTTGTTGTAGTTATTGTTATTATTATTTATTGTTGTTGTTCGTGTTGTTGTTGATGTTGAAGTTTCTTGCAACATTAGTCCCGCTGCTCAAATGTGCTGCAGTTCGCTGCTTGGAACAACAACAACAACAGCTGTTTATTGAATTTCACCCCTCGAGGAGTAGAGAGAGTTGAACAGAGTAGGTGGGAAAAACTGTAGAAATTAAAAACGCTCATGAGAAAGGTGTTGTTCATGAGGAATTTAAGAGAGTACGAATTTAAAAACCAACAAATTTTTCAAATTTTTTTTTAAATACTTTTTAATTAAAAAATATATTGTTATTTAAGATTAACATTTTTAAATCAAAAAAAAATTTTTGGTTAAAGTAAAATCCTTTATTTTGTTATTTATTTTTATTTCATAAAATTTATTATGTTATATTTTTTTTATTTAAACTTACACACAAATTGTACAAATTTAAAACTTTGTTCAATTGTAGTTGCCAATTGTAGGGTGCCCGAAGAATGGCATTTAAGTAAAATAACACACTCGTTGCATGCACATGGAAAACACAAAAAACAATCGATTTTTAATTAGGCATCTCTTGACATGCTTGTTTTTTTCACAAACATAGCATGCAATGTTTTATGCAACGAAAAAAGATTATTCACGTATTTTCGTATAAAATTTTAAAACAATTTAATAAAAGAAACTGATAAAAAGCTAAATTTAAAAAAAAATCTACATAAAATTTTGTTTTCAACGCTACCGATGCAAAAAATCTACATTTAATAAATCTCACTACACGATTTCTTCACGAACACTTCGTATGAAAATTAAGGAATCGCAGCCCTGATGAATAATACAACTAAAAGAAACTTTCAATTTCTACCAAACTTTCAAAAAAAAAAAATTCACCGAGGCGAAACTGTATTCAAGTCTAGGTCAAAAAAACCACAGCACCTTCCGTTGCTGCCGGGGACTCTTCACTAAAAGTCACATGTCACGTTACGTCGGCACGTCACGTTGACAAACTTTCATTGTCAGCAGCAACATGAAATGACAAAGACAGTGGCAACAACAATGATATGACCAATAGATACAACAACGAAAATCTTGGTTCCATGAATTCCGCACAATTGCACAAAAGAACAACAAAAAACCAAAAGCCTTTAGGAAAGTACCAAACGAAAAGACAAAATAAAAAAGATATACAGTAGAGTAAGGGAAAATAGTAAGAAAAAAGTAAAGAACAGGTCTGTCATTGTCTGTCAGCACTTATGAAATCCCAACAGCAACAAAATCGGAAGAAAAGAAAGAGTTAGAACACACTGTGTAACAACAAGATTGGCCATGACATTCACAAAGAAGATCACAAAAATTATCTCAATTTTTCCCTTCAACCCCTTTCACAGCTTTTGGTACTACGCAACATGAAGCTCACTGTTGTTTCTGAATAATACATAAGATATTGATCGAATGCAATAGTTGTTCGGTTACAGCAAGTCGAAGTTCAAGTGTCATCACCCAGCCCTCGCCACAAGTACTCAAACGTATTTTACTGCAAGAGGTTGAAATTCGCCAGTTTCATAGTAATTTTTCCCAAATTTTTGTCACAGTTCCCAGTAGAACAATATTGAAGAGTTCGGAAAGCCTTCAAGAAGAGAGCGACAAAAACGATTAGAAAAAAATTTATTTCTTAGAGACAGGAAAGAAAAAGCTGATTCATGTCGAAGATGTCAAAAATTATGAAGGAAAACGTATGTTGGAGAAATCTTTTAACAGACGAATGCTACGAATGCTAGTCTCTTTTGTTATCTCAGTCTGTCTGTCTTTCCGTTTGTTTCTCTATCGCTGTCAGTCCGTCCACCTGTTTTTCTGTCTGTCCTTCATCTGTTTGTCTAGTCTTTCACTGTGTCATATGAAGCCATGGTAGCCTTCATGGTATTCCGGCTCCAATATTGATTGATGGCAATTGTTATGCTTGCCGTGAAACAATGTCATTTTCTAGTACAAAAATAAATAAGCAATAAAAACAATCGACAAAAATTAATAAGTTGAAAACAAACGATATTTGTCAAACTCTTCAATGATTTTAAAGACATAGCATTAAAAAAATATCTATAGGTTGCTGCAAATGATTTAACACTTTAGTTTGAGTACTTCTTAAGGACTGACTGAAGAATATATTTCCATTCCACTACAACAATAGTAATGTGAACATAAAAGAGTTCAATGATTTCTCAAGAAATTCCACTAAAATGGACTTGATATCTTTTTTTCATTTCTTCGTTTGCCGTCGTCACGTGCTCAAAAGCCTGCTTTCGTCATCAAGCAAACAACAACAACAACAACTATGTAGCAGAAAGAACAGAATGGGAGTCACGAAGTGTGCGAGTGAGAAGGGCAGAAGATATTTTTTCTCCGTCCTCTCTCATTCTGATGCAGCATTGAAACAAAGAAAATTCTCTCTACTTATCGACGATTTATGCTGAAATGTCTTGACGTCACATAAAAGTCGCACGAATGATGCCATTAAAAGGTCTGCCACATACTTCAGACGGAGAGGGAAGCATGTTGTGATTGAGGGTAAATGAGTGAGAGGGAGATGGAGAAAAGGAAAACGAGAAGCATGCACAGAGTCCATTGAACGCAAATAGAGCTTCAAATTTCATTGAACTTTGGAGAAATGTTCGAGACACAACTTGTGGTGAGCATTCAGTGATATAAAAACGTGGTGCACAAAAACCAACTGTATCGAGACCACAGCAACATGTAGAGAATATCTATACTTATGTACAGAGTATATTTGTACGTATATATAAAATAGCAATGTAAAAATAGAGAGGAATGACATTCAGCGATCGATCAATAAATAATTAATTTGTCAGGCGAATATCAACCCAAAGAGAAATTCCTCAATTGTGTCTGCGAAATGTTGATTCCCTCTCTGTCTGTCTGACCGTCTGTCTGTCCAAGTGTCGGTCTGTCTGCTTGTGTCTCACTCGCATGTTCTTACACAGTCTGTCTGGAATTCGCGAAGCCGGCAAAAAGTACTTTAATACAGAAGGACGGCAGGATAACAAAGGGGTTGGCCAGACTCTTGTAAATGTTGTATTCAAATTTATGTTTGTATACAAAACAAATCTCACTCTCAATGTTCGGGTATGAAAAGAAGTCATCCCTTGGCATGTTGTGCAGAAAAATTCCTTAAAACCAGACAGAGGAAGAGGCGAAAAATCGTTCAAGAAGTGGGAGAGGAGACAAATTCAAGGGGCATCAAGAGGGTGTTCACACGAACAAATATGAAACAAAATATTCTTGTATTGTACTGTATTTAGCAGTCTACATATATATACATATATATATATATATATATATTTATTTATATAGTTCATTTCTTTTCCACTCTACGCCCTTACAAACAGCTGGAAGCTCAGCTCGTGCATGGTTTTTATGCGAAATTCCATTCGCCTGAGACTTTGACTATATGCACATGTTGACAAAACATCAAGTCATATTGTATGGATATACATATATCCGCATATAACTGTCTGTGCATATTCGTATCCGAGTTGTGTGAATGACTCGTCATCATGAGTATTTTTTTATTGCCATTGTGTGCCATGACTTTAAATACAATATTTCAAAGAAAGGCGAGCCAAAATTTATTAATCAATAAATTCATATTCAGTAAAGACAAAAACAATAACAGTCAAAATATACAGGGGTGAAAATATTATAATGAAATACTCAAATCAAAACGTTATTTCATTAGTTACAAAGAGATTAGAGAATTCAGAAATTTATGTATATTGAAAATAGAATGTTTTATTACTGAAAGTATACACTCACTTGTTCGGCGTGAAGAGACATAGAATATTAAATTACTAAATAAGTAGGAAGCTATTAAGTTTTATTGATCGGGAAACTTCGAAGCCAGCCAACGGTAGAGAAGCAGATTGCGATGGCAACTAAATATAGTTGGAGATAACATAAAAATAACAACAATACTGATACCTGATCGGGGTAGATTTTGAGCTTCAACGCTTTAATTAAACATCACTGCACAATATAGTACAACAACAATGGGAGTTCAACAATATGTCAGAAACAACAAAACATTTGCTTGTAGTATTTTAATACGAACCCCACGACGCTATTGGTACAATTGGCTATTGTTTACAAAATAAAAATAATAAAATTAAAAAATATCGCAGGATAACAAAAACAAAAAATGGTTTTTATGATTAAACACATCGTCACTGCTCGTCTCGTAGGGTATTGTTTAGCGTTCATCATCGCCGTCTGGTCATCGTGAATGAACACAACAACAATAGCACAAATGTTATCACAACAACAATCATGTATAAAGAGAAATAACAGCAGATGCCGCCGAGCTTGGACAAAGAAGTGCATAAAAATAAACAACTTTGATTCGAGAGAAGAGTGAGGGATGATGCAGAAAGGCTTAAGTCTATATCATGATAAATATTTTTAAATATTTCTATAACTATTTTATTTATTTTTTCACATATATCGAAAGGTCATTAACATGTAAGCAAGTAGAAATAAAAGGGTCCCACCGTTCAACGATACATTTCTTTTTTGTTTGCTTTAGAGGTACCCCGTCCAGTCAACAATTTTCCTTGCGAAATCTTTTGAACTTTGCGAAAAACACAAATAACCATCACATGCGCCAGACCAACGAGTGAAAGTTTGCAATACAAAAGAAATAGAGGAGCAAAAATAACTGAATATCAAGTTTATACGATATAAAAGAAGGTGTGGGTTTTTTCAAGAAACACCTACCTCGATTCTGATTGCATTTATATTCGTTAAATGTACAAAGATATAACTTTTTCCCTCCACTTAAGAATATATAGATATATGTGTTTTTTTTTTTTCTTGATATTGATAAATGATCGTTGTAAATCACAAAAAAATGTTGACATTTACTCATGGCATTTGCAAAGAGCAGACAAACCTGACTTCGTAGACATCGAGTGGGACAAGAAAAAGAAGAAGATACACTATAGTATCGAAATAATAAATATTCATGTTTCCTCTTGTTCTACTCAGTACGGATCAAATCAAATCTTATAGGTTATGAAAGTGAGGCTGTAATCATTACATGCGTATTTTTCGTGATAATGCCCTTAAGCAATATATCAAGTGATAATGTGATCTTAATTATGACTGAAATGAGTTCGAAAACAGTTAATAAATCACTTAATTGATACATCTTTCCACTCGTAAACATCTGTGAGAAGGGAAAATTTTAATGAAATTTTCAGACAGCGTGGAGCTGAAAATCGAACCCCGCAAATTTCCCCAACACCACTTAACATTGCCAAAAACACGAAAAAAAACTACTTGGCACAAGAACAACATTTAAAAATTTCACGTATTATTTATGCACAACCATTGTATTGTGTTTTATTTTCTGCTTTCGATTTATTTTTATTTCATTTATTTTTACTTTCGAGGTTTTCAAAAAATGAAATAAATCGTGGGCGTTGCATGGCGAGGGGATGGAGGTGGAGGTCGGGGATCTAGGCTACTCTAGACACGCCGTCAGACAACTTGATCACGCCATCGTCATCATCGCATCGTCGTCGTCGTCGTCGTTGGCAACGAAACCGCCGCCACGCCGATGACAGCCACCACGATGACGACGATCGGCTATGAGTAACGCCAGCCGTTGCCGGCAATTTGCCAATTGAGACGCGGAGTGGACGGATTGCCGGGTGGGCGGGGTCCTTTGGGGGCGTGCGTGTTAATTGCGTGTGTTTAATTAAAGATCAACTCTAGTTTTTGTTGTTTTCAATATATTACCTCGGTGGTTTATTTATGATTGCATTTGCTTACGCTTAACTGACTTCATATACGAAATGAAAACGTTAATAATTTGTGTGTACGTGTATATTACATTTAAAATTGGCTACGTTTTCTATTCAGTATCGGTTGACAGCACCCATGGTAAACAAATTCAAGTGAAAGTATATTTTTTGTTTATAAAATTTTAGTTCAATGGCATCGAAAGTTTACGATGAAAAGAAAGAAAATAGAAAATACATTTCCGAATGGTGACAAAAAGAGATTCCAAGCATGACGACATTTTCGACACTTTATAATTCTCCATTCTTTTGTGAGAGTGGCATCGTGTTAAGGTACAATTATAGAAATTTTTGTCATTTACTCGTGTCAATAAGATTTAGTAAAGTTCCATACTAATAACAACATTTCAATCAATCATAATTTATAATTCCACATTGTTTTGAAAAAAACAAAAAATCAGAGTAATCATCAAGAAAAAGCTATGTCCGTTCCGTGTATTTGAATACGAACTTAAATAAAACAGACAATCGACTCTCATATGGCAACATTTACTTGGAATTTGTATCTGTCTCTTTCGCCCACTACAAAGCTCTTCCTTCTCACTCCTCCTGCGGCCATAAACTATCAGTGTGTCTGTGAGTCTCAGATGTCGATAGTGAACGTGCTTTACGAAGCAACCACAACAACAAGCAATCACCGATCGCATGAATCATCGTCTAAGCACCGAGCGGTACGATAACATAAGAAAGTCCAAGATAAATAAAAGGAGTTATAGGCGGAAAAAAGAACTATATAAAACTTGTGAGCGTACATTGAAAGTTGGAAGATGTTTATTCAAGAGATAGAATGGCTTAGAATTCCAGGGATAGAGGTAGAAAAAACGGAATCCAACTGACAAATGCTGTCTGACCTTTCTCTCTCTCTCACTTACTCTTTTGCTCGCCTGTGTGATACTACAGGAGAATTCCCACTAAATAGAGTCATTTTTTGTTCATGCTCTAGTGCGATTAGAATATTTAAAAGTAAAATAATAGATATACAAATTTAAATGTCAAATTCTTTTGGTTTGAAAAACCATTTGTATTCTACGATAACTTCCATGCCGTTCCAAACCGAGGTATGATAATGATGAAGCGTAAAGAGTTGGAAATAATTCGTGAAGGAATGCTAATCATATGAAATTAAAAATATACATTTTTAAGGAAGCAAATTATGAATAATTATTATTAATTTCAGGGAAACGAAACATTAACTAAATTTTTATTTAAGGCATTTCCATTTAAGTAAATGTTAATTTTTGAATTAAAGTAAAGGTGTTGATTTATATACAAGTGTAAACATTTTAAAATTCTTATCATAATATTATGCTGCTCATTCTTGATTTTTCTCTATTCTTATCGTGTTTGAATTTTGAATAATTTACTTATTTTTCATGCTTTTGCATTCTATTCGTTAATGGCTTCTAACTTTTAACGTGACGTTATGCAACATAAAGAAAGCAGGTACAAACAACTTGTTAAGGCGGCTGCCGGTGAAATTTTTGTTTTTGTATACAATACAATACAAAGTTATGCCTATTGTTATTGAATGCTAATCTCTGAAAGGTTTACATTTATATTTCAATATAAATGCAATATATATGCAATATATTTAAAATATTTTAGATTTCTGCGAATTAAAAGATTACAATTCTAACAGAATGCAGTTTAGCTCCGCATGGAACCAAAGAAACGTTACTTAGGTATTTATAATTTTATAAACTAAGGAAGAAATTAAATTTAGTATAGAAAATGTAACAATTATAACAAGATGGCAACTCTACTTTAAGTAGATTCCGAATGAGATATTAGCACCATTCTGTGCTGAACTCAATTGATTCTCATTGGGAGGCAACAATGTGATGATGAGCGCATATTTGGCAACAAAGTGTGGCAACATTCTTTTTCGCGTGTACAAAAAATTAACACACCAGATTAGCGAAGAGTCAAATTTGTGATCACGGCCGACGGAAAAAGGGCGGCTACGAAGACGAAGACAACGACGTCGACGACAACAGCAACCAAACCGACCATGGCAACTTGATTCCACTCACCTCATTGATTATTTGCCCGTTCCGACGAATTTGCCAGCAAAACAGAAATTTTCTACTTCTTCGCTGTGACTCGAGTTGGATTCTCCTCCTCCCTCTGGGACACGAGTGCACACACACGTACACTCAAATACACGACACGGACGTACACATCCACACAAAAAACGCCGCTGGACAATATATTAAAAATTTTTGCAGAATCGTTGACTTCAAGATGTGTTGTTAATTAGTTTTGCCAATGTGTGGAAAAATATTAAGTAAGATTTGCAGAATTTGAACTCTATATTCTTCTAATTCTGAGTTTTTCCGATATTTTTTTCTTCCCAACAACTTTTTTCAACAATAATTTTCATTATTTCATACAACAACAACGCACTATTTTGTAATTACGAAGAGAGAAATAATTAAAGAAATTAAAAACCAAAAAACAGCAGCAGTCGCAGCGCACACCGTCAGAGAGTGAACGAAGATGAGGGGAGCGAGTGTTGAAGAAAATGTGAATTAAGAAACAGTTAAAAAAACGTCACTCAACGCTTTTTACCTTTCCAATTCGTTTCGTTTTTCTTATTTTATTTCTTCTATTTCTCAACGTTAGCCTTTTTCTATTCGCACTCGCAATTGTCACCGCAAACGTAATTGGAAATGGAAGTTACTACTTTTTTCTTTTGTAATCAACGGAAACTTCACAATTCTTCACACATTTTAGAAGTTTGTCTATTAATCGTGTGGTATGGTTTTCGGTTTTGCACGCCCTTTGTTACAACTGATAAAATATTGTACTTCCCGTTTTCGTACTTCTTGGTTTGCTGTGGGATAATATATATACATATATTTTTTTTGTATTTATTCGGAAAAACAATATCGCACCTCCGCCTCTCACAAAAACTACGACCACACTGGCTTGTACTCGTTTTGGGAAAATTTCCACTCGGCGACGAGTTGAATTAACAAACTCGTTATTTTTTTTATTGTTTCTCGCAGGTTATGCAGTGACAAACAGCTGTTTCTCTCTTTCAAGCAAGTGGATACAACAGTGCAGTGCAGGGTTGCAGGTTTATAGTTTCAGGAAACGATTTTTTTCGGAATTAATTCAAATTTCTTGTTAGTAGTAGATAGTTATCTAAATTGGAGAATGTAGAAAATACTCATTTTAAAGTATAGTATATAATATAATATAATATAATATAATATATTATAATATAATATAATATAATACACTATATTATAATATAATATAATATAATATAATATAATATAACATAACATAATATAATATAATATATTATAATATATACATAAATATAATATGCTACTAAAGCATATATACAGATCTATGTTAATTTCAAAATGAACGGCAAATCTTTGCTAATAAAAATCCAATCAGATATGACATAAACAAAAACAAAAAAACGTAAAAGCGAATGAATATGCAGTGCTTCTTTACAAAGGAATCTTTTATGCAAAACTTGTCTCAAAGATCGTCTGTAAAACTAGACCCTTTCACTCTACACACAGTTATGGATAGAATGCGGACTTGCATATTTCTCGAATTAATAGGACAGTTTTTGTTTTTTTATATCAATAAATAGGTTGTTAGGGTTAAATGATAAAAAAGTATACACAGGGATGCACCTACACATATGTACGAATGTGTTTTGTTTACGAATCGTGAGCGGAATCAAAATACAATTTGATACATGTTTATTCTTTGTTTATTTTTATGAATTTTTTTATGTTTTGGTGGCTTTGTTTTCGGAAAGAAACCAATAATTCTGGACTGCAATGACAACTTGGTACCAAATACGTTCGAGTTATTTGGCTTTTGTTAGCCAGACGTTCAACCAAGCGATTGTTAAAAGCGACATATTAAATTAGTATATATGATCATAAAGGAACGCCGAGAACAAAACAAAATAAACCGTCAACCCAACAAGCATGATTTCGAAAGAGATTATTTAAATCTCAAACCTGTTCAGATTCTGTATATTTTGCTATTGTTTATTTAATTTATTCATATTTAGATGAGTTAGAGATGTTTCTTTAACTTTTTTTTTTAATTTCCATAAAGAACGGTGAGAAACAAATAAATCTTTTTTCCCAAAGATAAACCTTATACTTATTTTTTGTAATAAGTTATATTTATTTTGGTTTGAATATTTACATATCAAATAATATATAAAGTTTATTGGATTACGGAATTAATATGTATATGTATGTGGCTGTTATGGTTATTAGTTTAGCTTAAGGTCCTTGTGTTATTTTATTTTTGTGTCAAAAATAAATTATTTGCATAATGAAATAACGCTAGCATTGAGTTATTGTGGTATTTAATACACATACAAATATGGTGAAAATTTGTGGTCTTTATGAGATGCGCAGATTTTACTATTTTATTTGTTGTTTGTTTTTTATCTAATTTACATTATAAAGCAAGCTATCAAGCTGTACAACTTCAACATGTTCAAAAAATAATGATGTTTCTTGGACTTTTATTTCTATTATTAAGACCGGGGAACCGTGATTGGTATATTTCAGCAAAAAATTGTACATAACCAATATAAATATTTATGTTCAACTTTTAACTTGTATATGCAGAAGAATATACTTTAAAAATATAGAAATAAATCCCTTAAAATAAATTTAACATTTGTAAATAAAATTTAAAGAAATATGTCTATAGTTATTTGTTATAAGTGACTAAAAAATGCTACTTATTTCTAAACAGTCACAGTTTCAATTTTTTCTTTTTTAAATAAAGTATGTAGTGTAACCAAATGTAATACAATACCATAACATTTATCATTAATTACTAGTTAGTACGTAAGTAATTTTATATTTACATCATGTGTTATAATTATTTATGAATATATAAGTTTAGTTTTAATAATGTATGCACAAATTAAAGCAAAGCACAATGGTTAACAAAACAAATCGAACTCAAGTCGCTATTATGAAAAAGGGTACAGGCGAATACTTTTAAATAAAATAAAAATAAACCGTAAGGATTTTCATTATTTTTGAATTTATTATTTGTGTTTCATTTAAACAGTTGCATTTATTACATTTATTGAATCATCATTATAATAAATTTACATTAAGAATTTCATTCAATTTACCTGATTAGATATTTTAATTTATGGTAAATGCTATAAATTTAAGAGAAATTGTGGTTTAACAATCTTGAAAGCTGTTCCAATTGGGTTAAAATTAAAATACAATAATAGCCGAATATAATTTAAGTAGGTAATTGATAATAATATGTTTTAAATAATAAGATTAACTAAACAAAATAACAAATTATGGATTTACAACGCAGCATCAACAATTTCGTTATAAATAGTATTTTAATAATACAAAAATTATGTGAAAAAATGCAATATTAGCAAATTGTTTCCTTTTTTCTCTAATAGAAAAGAAATGCCTTCTAAACAATTTGTTTAAACACAAATTAAACAAATCGTTTCTCTTTATTTATTTTATACATTCTATTATGTTCGCTAATATCTACACCTATTCTTATCTTCGCTCGCGTTTCGATATTTGCAATTTTTTTCATTTTTAATTATTTTCCAATTGTATTCCTAATTTATAAAACTATTCATCAATTTTTTATTCACTTCGAATTTTTTCATCTAAATACTTCAATTAAATGAGTTGCAATTTTAAATGTTGTAATGTGTATAAAAAGTAGATAAGCGCAAGTAGAATAAGTGAATAATTAATTAAATGAAGAGGATAATAAAATAATAAAAGAACACTTAAAAATAAGTAAATATAAAATATACTAAAATTGCAACAACAACAGCGCCATATGGTAGTATTTGTTTTAACAGCAACTGTGTGTGGTCATCAGCTTTAAGCTTCAACTCAGCAATTTCATTTCGTAATTTCAGATTATCATTCTGCATTTGTTCCAATTGCTCTTTGTACGTAATCAACTCCTCTTCACGCTCCATGGCGGCATCGTTCATGGCAGATAACTCATCCTTCATTTGTTGCTCGAATTCAGAAGTTCCTGTAGAAGGTTTCGATTTGTTTTCACTACTGACGCTTGTGTCCGTTCGATTCATGTCATGGCCAACTTCAAGGATCTCTTCTTTTTCCAATAGCAATAATTGCTCACTTATAACCAGCTCCTCCTTCTTGCACTCTGCAGTTTTTTGCGCATTAGATTTGTTTTCGGCGATCACTTGTTCAAGAGCTTGTTTCTCATCCCGCAAGGTATCGACCAACTTAGCCAGTTCCCCGACTTTATCCTTGAAGGCATCGCATTCGATTTGCATGATTTCCAAAGTGTTTTGTGAATCACTCTCAATTTGTTCCAATTTAATGTTTAATTTTTCGATTTGCTTTTGATAATCCTTAATTTCTGAATCGATATCTTTCTCTCTATTGCTGATACTGTCAATATCCTGGTGTTGTATCTCTTCGCCTTCCTTGATTGTTTGAAGGGAGGTTAGAGATAATCTAGTTGTTGCCTCGCTTACATCATCATCATCGTCGTCGGAATCGCTTCTTTGTTCAGCATTCGGGATAAGTGTCTCTTGGGCTTCTAATTTCTTGACTGCACTATTGCTAAGTTTGTGAGATGTATAATTGTGGAATTGTGTTTGCACGCTGATTGCTGGAGGCGGCGATTGTTGTTTAATTTCTTGTTGCTGCTTTATGTTGTCACAAATCTCATTGTATGCTTCGCGTAACATAGAAACGCTTGCTTTCAACAAAATGTAACTCTTGTTATCCTTTGAAATAACAGAGTTTGACTCTTCGTTCGATAATTTTCCATTTCGCTTCATTATGAATTCATCATCATTTTCATCGTCGTCCTCATCACTTTCTTCATCCAACACTGCGCTACCATCATCAAGTGATGCTATGACATCCGCTGTTTTATTTGTTTCGTTGGCAATTTCTGCCTCAAGCTGAGACAAATTTTTTTGCACGCTACGCAGCTTACTGTTGAATTTTGTGCACTTCGTTTCGAAATCCTCAGTTTTATTGTCATTTTTCGATGATCTCTTATTTATTGCTGATATAGAGTTCGTTTTGGTGCCTGCACCAGTTTCACTGCTGGGCGATGTTTCTTGTTCATCGCTTGAATCTGATTCATTGCAAATGGCTTCGAAAATATCAAGTGAACCCTCCTTCTTGTTAAGATCAGAGTTTTCCAGCCACTTAAGAATTGTAGATTTCTTACCCACTTTTTGCTTACCATCTTGTTGCATCTCATCATTTCTTTCCTGGGATGTGGAATTTGTTTTCTGTGTGAAATATAATTAATTAGGGTAGGTATATAACAAAAATTAATTCAATTTACTTACTCCTTGCTCACTATTATCGCCTTGAGCATCGACTACGCTGCGATCGCCATTTATTTCTTCCGAATCGTTCGAAATAGTTTTCTTTTTATCGTTTTGGGGATTCGAAATCTCTTCAGCTTTTAATTTTCGAGTTTTGTGATCTTCCTCATTTTTAACGACTTCTTCAATATCTTCGTCATCATCATCATCGTCATCACCCAAATCCATGTCAGCTATCGCTGCATCTAATTTTTCAATAGCCTGTTTCTGTAGCTGTTCCTCATCATCGAGTAATTCTGCACGCTTCAATAACAACTCCGAAATCTTACGTCGCAATTCCTCACATTCCAATTCACGTTCGTTTAATTTCTCGGTAAGCTGGGTCAATCGTTGCTCCGATTGTTCTTTAGCCTCTTGCTGTTGACGTTTAGTTTCATCTTTAAACATATTATATTCCGCATCCAAGGTAAGCAGACGCTCATTAACATCTTGTAGACTTTTCTTGGTGTTCATGATTTGATCGCGCAATATTTTACACTCATTATCAGACGTTGTGTAGGCAGATTCCATTTTGGAAAGCATTTGCATGGCATCACAACGCTCCTGATAGACTTTACGTAAGGCTTCTTTGGCTGAATGCTGATATGAATTTTTATCTTCTAGTAGTTTATTAAGCTGCAAATGTATGGAAAACAATTAACGGTAAAGCACTAAAAATTGTATTTCATAATATTTTGTCACTTACCTCATCTCGCAATACACTCTCGGGTACATTTTTCTCCATTAATTGTAACTTTTTTTCTAATGAATGTATTCGATGCAGTAATTGATCTTCTGCGATCATCGACTGCCAGCATAGAGCTGAATTTTTACGAGTCGCATCGAGTACGTTTTGTATATTAAACAATTTCGATTTGAGTACCTTCTCTCGTTGCGATGCCTCCTGCATGTACAAATTCAAACGATGCAGCTCATCAAAACTTATCCAACCCTCACCAGAGTATGGTGATAGTTCATTGTTTGATTCTATTGAAATTGTCTCACGTCCATCGGGCAAATATAACTTGACTCCAGCAATGATACAACCATGAACCTCTTTGCGAGAGTTCTCCATAACATCAACTCCAAATTTAACAACATCGCCAAAATGCAATTCTGCTGGTGTTGTGCCCAATTTCCTATCATTAATGAAGGTACCGTTTGAAGAATTAGTATCTTTAACCCAAAACTTGCCATCATTGCTGTAGTAGAGCACTGCATGGTTTCGTGAAAGCACCTTGCAATCAAATATTGCATTTGAATCAGACGCTTTACTCTTTGCTATAAGACGACCCACTTTACATTCAATATTTGGGGTGAGGAGAATGGTTCGTGTCTTAAAGGGGTGCGAATTGGGCTCGCAATTGAGCACAATTTTAGCCTGACCATTCTTATCATGTAGGTTACTGAGGGCTGATTGCAGGGCATTACTGAAGGCTTGAGGTGTAATTGGAGTTAAACTGAAAACTTGGTTCGTATTCTGATTGGAATTGGTGTTACATATGTTACTCGCGGAATTGGATGTATTTAATGCAATCGTATTAGAATTCGAATTACTAGACGTTGTACTCGAGGAATCACTATTATTATTTTCGGTTTCGTTCGGATCCTTCTCGGCTTTTATTGTATCTTCCATTATTTGCGAATTAGAATTAATCATTGGATTTTGCTGATGCTGTTGTGTTTGATCGTTAATGTTGGCGTTATCTGTTGTTGTTGCAGATTGAATTGGAATAGTTTGAATATCAATTGGAGTTGTTGAATTTGTTGCGATTGGGGTGATTGCTGTAGTTGTTGTTGTTGTTGTGGTTGATGTTGATGGTAGGGATGTGGTGTTTTCATTGGCTGCTGTAGTATTGGCTGGGGCAGACTTTTGTTCATCATCGTAGTTATTAAGCCATTCGTTGCTGGCTACGACCATAACTAAAATAAGAAAAAACAATATATTACTAGAAATATAAACTGTACTTATAATGACTCTTTAAACACTTTTTTGTTTCGATTCAAATATATCTTTTTTGTCAAAAGTAAAATTATGTCTAAGGTTTACAAAAAAAAAAAAAAAAAAAAAAAAAAAAAAAAAAAAAAAAAAAAACATCTCACAATATGAACAACATCACAACAAACTTATAACTTAGGAAGTATTTTATAAAAATAGACTTTAATTTTTAAGAATATTTTATGTATCCCTAAAAATGAATATATGCGCTATTTTTGTAGTTAAACAAAAAAGTTCAAGCAATCAACGAAATTAAACGAAGCGTCTCTGTGAGAAGAAAAGTTCGGAGTGGGAAGCGGAAAGTTTTATGGGTTTCCATTTAGGATTTGAGTCAGTTTATAGCCGAGAGAATAAATGTATAAATGCTTTACGTCACTGAACGCTCAAATATTTTGTGCAAGCGAAATACATTCAATGACGAGACTAAACAGAAACTGCCATGGAAACAATGTAAAACTCTAAAAATGGTGGGGTGGTCAAGGATATAAAACCATCTCCTTGTAGATCATTGAACTGTTGTTATGTTGAATCGCGTGGACAGAAAGATAAGCAATCAGTACCAATTAATATAATTACAGCATACATAAATATAAAATTACATGATATCTAAATGTATGATTTGTCATATTAATTAAATTAATAAAGGCAGACAATCCCAGTGAATAGATATATATGTATAAAAATAGGATATAATTTAAATATATATCTGCTACATGTATATATATATTTCTCGATGTATATTTATGGGAAGAAATCTTGTTGATATATCTACGAATACAAGCGACCTACAAATATTTCTATTATCATATTTTATGCAAAGCCATGGTTTTCTTTTATGAACTATACGCAGCCTACTTTAATTTATACTGCAGCGGATCACGGACCTCGAACGCGTCAAACTGCTGACTGACCCAACAGAACCAGATCTGTCCCGACAGCCACTGACCAGCGCTTGCACAATTGAATGCAGACACAAAGCATGATTTGATTCCGACTTCGTTGTTTGTCCGCTCTGCTACATGTACAAATTCTGTTTTTATTATTCACAACACCAACAAGAGTTCAAACTGAACGAACAACTGAAGCAATGACAACTAAATAAATAAAATACATATAAATTAGCTCAACTTTAATTTTGCTTAATTGAATTTAATTGCATTTTTTCTCGTAGTTTTTTATTCATTCTTTTGTCTTTAATCATTTCGTCTTCCTTACTAATTCTGTAATTTTTCTCTTTCATCGATTCACTTTTTGTATATGTCTTTTTTCTCTTTTCTTTTCTTTTGTATTATTTTTCCTCTTACGCACTCACCTCAAAAATGCTTCGAAAACTTTTTCTCCTTTCTTTTTGGTTCTTACACTCCACTCTAAATAAAATGGCTTTTAATTAACTGTAAATAAAATCAACACACAATAACTTAATGGACTCGTGTTTTTAGTGAGATTTATAAGATTTTTCACATGAATTTTTTTAATCGTTTCGTGTACAAAAGAGGAAAATCATTAAAATAAAATATTTTGTGCGAAAACGTCAAGCGAAGACGTTGACAACGACACCGAGAGAAGACGAAGACAAATCTACTACTAATTCCTGTTCTTTTTTCACTTTTGCACTGTTTTAGCCAAATGGAATCATCAGTTCTTGATAAGTCAGTTCACATCGATGATGCAGTTTCGTAGCATTGCCAATAGTATGAATTTATATATATTTATGAATTTGGGTAAATGTTATTGCAAATCTAGGATTATCTTTTTTTAATTTAAATGAGCCATGATTATTCTAATATGAAAGGTGTACAAAACAAATAATTTCCTTAATTTTAATATATTTTACTAGTCCAACCATTCAAGAACTTATACAAATCTAATTATAACCTCGAAGATCAGCTGTTAATTTGTTTACAAAAATATTTATGTGGACTTATAAATATTGAATTATATTAAATAACAAATTGATTTATAAAGATGTTGCGAAAACAGCTGTTTCTAATGTGCAAGGTAATTGTACTATTTGAATTGAAATTTTTATACTTTCATAACATATTCGTAGCGTACTTTGGCAGGCAAACCAACTCCACATCAGGAGTCGCTAATGGCCAGGAGCTTGCCGAAAAGATCTCCACTTCCCGGAGTAGAACATATTGTTGTAGTGGCATCAGGCAAGGGAGGCGTTGGCAAGTCGACCATCGCTGTCAACCTTGCTGTCACACTTGCTGCTCAAGGGAAACGCGTTGGGCTTCTGGATGCCGACATTTTCGGTCCATCTATACCACTTATGATGAACTTACAAGAAGAGCCATTAATCAATGAACGAAATCAAATGATTCCTCCCGTTAACTATGGAGTAAAATGTCTTTCAATGGGTTTAATAGCACAACAAGGCAATGCATTTATTTGGCGTGGGCCATTAGTAATGTCGGCACTTCAGCGTCTACTTAAAGGAGCACTTTGGGGACCACTCGATATACTTGTAGTGGACACACCACCTGGCACCGGAGATGTACATTTGTCATTGTCGCAGAATGTTCCAATCTCCGGTGTTTTACTAGTCAGTACTCCGCAAACAGCTGCTTTAGAAGTAACAGTTCGAGGAGCACAAATGTTCAAAACATTAGGTGTGCCAATCTTTGGGTTGGTCGAAAATATGGGACATGCAATTTGTGGCAATTGCCAAAGCCGTTTAGAAATATTTCGCAATTCAACGGAAAAATTTGTAAAGCAAATGCAAATAGATGTGCTAGCTTCAATTCCATTAGATGGTAATATCACAGATTGCTGTGATTCTGGATTACCAATGGTCGCGAAGCATGGGGATTCCGATTATGCTAGAAGTTTTCGTAGCTTATCTGAAAAAATTATAATTGAGTTGGATAAAGAAAAAATATAAAGAAATAAATAAATATAATAAAGACCAATATACAGAAGAAAAAACGTAATTTGTTATCTTTTTAATATATATTTTATATTTTACAAATTTTCTACCTTCCCATCATTCCCTAATATTATTATTTATTCTTCTTTAACTTTTTCATTTTCTTCATTGCTTTGCGATGTGCATATTTATCATTACGAGCAATAATCTCCTTATATTTTCGTTTCGTATATTTTTGCACTTCAGCATCCGCCATAAGCTCGTCGACTAAACTCTTCTTTTTATTTCTGCGTGTGTTACGTTCACTATAGTAGTCTAAAGGTGAATGTTGAACCGTTCCAATCTAAGCGTAAACGGAATTTAATTATTGGTTGCATGTCATTGTATTGAATTACATACCTGAAAATATTTTGGTAGTACTTTTAAATCGTTCTTCTTGTAGAAATGCTTCGGATTCAGCACTGATCGCATTTGCAAGATCTTTAAATCGTTTTCAACTTCTTCTGTAACTTCAGTCGCAGGCAAATTAAACCAACCGGCACCTTTAGTTTTAGAGCGTTCAATCTGGAGAATACAAATATGTATACATTTATAAACTTATACTGCAATAATATAAACAATTCGTGTTGTATAGTAATTTCAGATTACTAAAGAAGTCATCAACATGTACACAAAAAACATCTCAGAAATATTCATTCTTTATGGCGACAACAAAAACATTTCGTTTCATTATAGGATATAGGGAAAAGGACGATTATGTTTGCATGAACTTAAATCGTTTGCTAACACTACAAAACAACCGATAGTCTGTATTTCCATGCAATATGTTGTTCCGTTGGCCTTACAGTAACTGCCACAAGCTCCGAGACTTAGTTACCAAGATTACAACGGACGAAACTTGTTTCTGTTGTCTTGGCAAAACGATTTTGCGAGTCTATGACGAATGAAATTTCCTCAAACAATGTTAATTGGTCGCTAGACTTTTAAAAGCCTTATGGTGTCGAATATTTCATCATATTTTGATCAAAATAAAAATTATCCTTTTCTTAGTACATACTCTATTTAATTGACGTTGTTTCTTTTTCGTGATGCTGGGTAACTCTTTCAACTTCTCCAAGCCTCCAGTAATATCCGAACTTTGCAATTCCTTATTTATATCAGTTCTCAATAATGTTCCCTCCTCATCAAATTTTCCAGTCAATGGATTGAAATCTGAATAGTCCAACTCGGTTATACGTTTCCGTTTCGAAATTGAATGTTCTTTTGCATTCTCTACAGCGGCATCAACGAGATCTGTTACCTGATCAATCTCATCCTCAATTTTAGTTTTCTCTCTTTCTGTTTGATTCAATGCCTTGTCAATGATCTTGGATAAATCCACATTAGGGGGAGGTAGACCTGTGAGACATGTTTTTTACATAAATGCAGAGATTACATTTTAGAATAACTTACCAAAATATTCTCCATCATCCTCGCTGTCATCACAACCATCAAAAGTGTTTACTGTTGCCTCCAGTAATTTATTGCTTGGCTTTTCAGTGAGTATAATATGCTTAGCTTTTCTTGATATTGTCGGGACATTTTTCAGGAGATCCTGATCGCCCGCAGTGTCCAACACAAATAAAGACATCTTAATAAAGTGCGACACTCAGGTAAGGCGGTCCTTTATATCCTTACGCGCGAAAAAACAGTTGACCATGTGCGTTGCTAAATTTTTATAATTGTGTTGCATCTACCTGTCAACATTTGTTCATGAAACAGAGTTGCCGTATATGTATTTCACTACGATACGAAAATATTTTAATTTTTATCGTTAATGAATTATTAAATTGTTTAAATGTAGCTAAAAGATTTAAAAAAACTACAAATTTAATGTAGTACATAATAATATTATATAATAAAAAGCATTTGGTGAACTAATACTGGGAGTTATGATAGTTGGTTTGATTGCATTGTGATATGTAAACCCATGAATTTCTATTGCAGTGCAAGTTTTCAATTCTGTCAACGATTTCGGCAACGTGCTTTTGGAATTTTCCTGCTACACGTTTACATATGTTGGAGTGGATTTAAAATTTTGTATTATAATAACCAATTATATTGGTTTGCAATTAGTCAAAGAAATGTTAACTGCTGTGCAAATAGATAATTATAAAATTCAAGTTAAAGAAACTATATCAGTCTATGGGATTTCAACATCTGGGGTGTGAAGGTGATTTAAGAATAAAGACGTAGTTTTGCGGAATTGGTCTATTGGATTTAATAATAGATATTCGATTTGGCTGGCATCGTAATTTTAAATTTGTACTTTGTTGTGTAATATATAAAAAAGATAATATAAAAGTAAGTTGGAAAAATGTCGGTATTCAGTGCAAAAACGGGACTCTCATCGATACTTAAGTCGTATTCCTCGGTTGAGCGTGACCGGGCGAAAAATGCCATTATCAATAAGGTCCGATTTGAGATGCCCAAGCAGAAGGGCCTCCAGCAGGCAATAAATGCTGTTTGCGAAGATAATAACTTTCAACCGGTAAATGAGTTTATTAGTTTTCTCAGAGAGACTGAATTAAATGTAAGTCTATTGGTTTTTCGGTTAATACAAAAAATGTAAAATTCGTATATGTATCTTACAGGATATTGAATTCTTTCGCATTATAAATGAAGCTCATAAAAATGTTCATCTTCTGAGTTCCAAATTTACAAATTTAGTAGAAACCCTCTTGGCGCTTCCATGGACGAAACGTAATATTGAAGCAGTGCGTGAATATCAAGAATTCTTTATTGATATTATGGTTGCTCATCACAAGTATATTAATTTCGGGGTACAAAAATTAATAACGCTATGGATACCGTCCGATGAAGATGCTGCATTTTGGCAAAATGGAACCCCTAATTCCGAAGTAAGCAATGAATTGCAGGCAATTCATAAGCTCTTGGATCGGTTACTCACAGCTATACCAATGACTTTTGATGTCGTACTAGATATTATAGAAACTATGTTTCCATATTTTAAAAAGACTCCTCACGTGGTTGTCGGTTATTTGCACAATGTACTTTGGTTAATTGAATATAAACCGATTTTTACCGAATTCGTAATTCAACTGGTATTTCAAAAGTAAGCTTTTGATATTGTTCAAAAATCTTCTTCAAACACTCTTAAAACGAATTATAATATCATTATAGATTGATTATTTTAGATGTTAATGCACCACGAAATGAAATAGAAGAAGCTGATGATGAAGATGAAGAAGATGAAGATTCAGAAGAGATTGACGAGCAAATGTTCGAAATGGATGATTGTACAAAAGAAGGTAACTGTGAATACGTCATGGTAATTAGATTTTCTTATGTTTCTTAATCTTTTTGTTACAGGGTCTACGACTACCGAAATTGTGCCAATGAACCATCCAATTGCTCATACTTTAGACATCTGTATGGAGAAAATATTTGCCTTTCTCGATACAAAAAATCCGAATGCCTTAAATATGAATGGAAATGAAAATGCTGTGCATCAAACGCAGACCATGCAATTTCTCAAAGTATTACTAATGGCATTCGATAATGTGATACTTCCCTGTCACAACACTCACCATGTACAATTTTTATTATTCTATTTTAGTACTTTTAAGGTAAAAATATTAATATTTAAGTTTTGATACAAACTAAAATTTAAAATATTATAGCATACCTTAGCGGAAGCTTTTCTTTCCTCACTATGGGATAAAATTAAAAATCCAAATGTTTCTGCTGTCATACGCCAAAGTGCAGTTGGATATGTAGCTAGTTTCTTAGCACGATCGAAGTTTCTTTCATTAAAGTAAGTATTAGTTAGATGAAAATATATTATATTGATTTTACAATTTGAAACTAAATTTCAGCACATTAAAACACTATTTAAAAGAACTCTGTAACTGGGCTCATCAATATATACAGCGTGGCGATCAATTCCGCTCAAACAGTTCACTCAAGGCAAATTTGGTATTTTTCTCTGTGTGCCAGGCGATTTTTTATGTGATAGCTTTTCGTAGTCGTGATTTAACGGTCGATAAGAAAAGTAAAGAAAATTCTATTTACATTTTACATTATAAAAATTGTTTATTATTTTAGATTTACTTTTCTTGCAATCACTGCACCTATCTGCGATGGTAAATTGTAACTTAAATCCTTTACGTGTTTGTCTACCGGCTGTAGCTACAGCTTTTGCCGGTGTCACACGAGCCTATCAACTGGCTTATTGTCATGCTATATTGGAGCGGAATGCGCGTCGAAAATTAGCTACAGTTTACGCAAATGATACAGCAACTCCAGAAGAAGTTTTAGATACATTCTTCCCATTCGATCCCTATCTTTTGAAAATGTAATTACAAATCTGTAATGGGCACTTTAATCGGGTTCAAAATTAATTCATTTATATTTTTCAGATCTGGCGCACGGATCTCAGAGCACTACCTACATTATCAAGCAAGTGATGCAGAAGAGCATACAACAACTGCTGCCAATTCAGCTAATTTGAGACGTAAACGAGGAGATTCTGAAATGATTGATGATGTTGATGTTGACGATTTCTTAATATCTGATAAACGACAGAAGTTTGCTGATCTGGCTAAAAGTCAAGAACGAGAAGCACAATTTACATATGGACTTTCGCCGGGATTCCATGCGTAAGCAGACCGAGACAGAAGAAAAAAAAAAAAAAAAAAAAAAAATAGAACATTTTCATATTTAAATACTAGTGAAGTAATAAAATATATAATTTTGATTAGAGCTATTAATTATTTTATATATAATTTATAATGAATTATTTACATCTATCATGTAGTTGAGTACTTTAAACTACTTGTAAAGAAAACTACGTTCACTTCCAATGAAATGCAATGAAATTCTACATTTCTTTATATTTTCTATAGAACATTGTGAAATATTTTTTAAGAATAATAATGTATATTTAATTGATATCTGTTCCCTCTTTATGTGTTCCTTTTAAATGCGCTTTATAATGCCCAGAGGTTCGAAAAGTTTTCTCGCAAAGATTGCAACTAAATGGCCGCTCGCCGGTGTGTATACGGAGGTGCACGACAAGCACTTTCTTTGAGGCATAGCTCTTTCCACACACCTGGCAAGAGTGTTTGGTACGTTTTTCAGAATGGGTTTGACAATGATCTTTTAACGTTGATTGCAAAGCAAATGCTTTTCCACAGATATCGCATACAAATGGACGTTCTTTGGTATGTGTACGTAAATGTCTTTGTAGATCGTTTGGTTTCTGAAATACTTTTTGGCAAACATCACAGAGGTTTTTTGGTTTTTCAATATTGACATTACTAGTCGGTGGCTCAACTGTTTCAACTGTTATATTTTTATGAAGTTTATGCTTCCGACACATTGATAGCATTTGTAGTTCGATAAATTTTGGGGAAGATGTAATGCTGTGTGTTACAGATTGAGGCTTTTCTTGAACTACAATTACGCCTTCTTTTCTTGGCGAATTCAATGTAGTCACTGTAGTTTCACTTTCGGAAATAGTTGATTTATCAACTTTCAGTAAAGCTTCTATATGGTGTTTCATATGCGTTTTACAATGATCCTTACTTTTATATTTCTTTTCACAATAGACACATTTAAAATTTCTTTGCTGATTGTGGATTACCATATGACGTAGTAATCTCGATTGTGTGGGAAATTTTTTATGGCAGTTCTTGCAAGATAACCGCTTGCACCCCAAGTGGATTCTATGATGCATATTGAGAGAACTGTTTGTAGAGAATGATCTTAAAGAGAATTGATATCTTTAATAAAGTATTTATAGACAATTGCCAGTTACGAACCTGTCGCAGGTGGCACATTTTATCAATTTTTGCGCTTTGTGGGTCTCCTGCAGTAATTGTGAACGTTTCTTTCTCATTGCGTATTTATAAAAACGTGAAGGATTTTGACCATCTGTGAATTCGTTATGACTTACCCCTGATATGTCTATTGGCGAGGGGAGTAAATGTAATAATTGATCCAATTCCTTATCCTCATCACGATGCTTATGTGCGGAAAAGGCGGTTAATGTTTGATAAGATCGAAAGCAAATCGAACAGACATAAAGAATATCATGCGTTTGAGAATGACAACTGAAATAGTAATAATTTTATAATCATTTTTTGAGAATTACAAATTAAACAATACTTTGCATGTGCATCCAATTGTCTCATGGAATCATATGAGTTCTTGCAAATATTACAAGTGTATTGTTTTGTTGGTTCATCGGAATTTGGGCCCATCATATGAATCTTTTGATGATTTTTCAATTTCGTTGCTGTTATAAATGTTTTATTGCAGTAATTACATGGGTAAGGATGCTCATGTAAATGAGTTCGTCGATGTCTTGAAAAGAAAATACATGATTATATTAATAAAGAACAAATAATAATCTGAAAATGATTATATACAAATAATAATCTGAAATTAATGATATACTAATAATATACTAAATATTATATACCTGATGAAGTCAAATTTCTTTCTAAACTCATTGCCACAAAATTCACAAACATAGTGGGAAATGCGATCATTACGACACACACTTTGTACATTAATGATATTTGGTTCTTTATTTGGATTTAGAGTATCAACTATAGTAATCAGTTCCGTCGTTGATTCAACGACATCAATCATTTCTTCGATATTATCACAATTGTTTTCATAATTAGTTTGTTTTTGACCAGTATCTGATTCAACACAAATTCTTTCATAATTTGTTTGTTTTTGGTCAGTATTTGATTCACCTATATTCTCATTATCATTATCGGATAGCATGCTCTGCAATTTCTTCAACTCCCTCATAACATCACGTGCCAATGCATCTGCATCGTCGACTGGAGTTTTATCTTGGAATGAAATTTCAAGTTGTGTTTCTTTGTCAAAATCGATGGACGAATGTTGTTGAGATTTATGACGACTTAAGCTATTCAATTTCGTGAAAACACATGTGCAGAGATCACAAGCAAAGCGACTTTCCAACGTTTCTAACGGATGAGTGCGTTTCAAATGAGCCAAAAGATTTACTTTTTGAGCAAAACTAATAGAACAGGAGATATTGGAATATTTGCATTTAAGAGGTAATTGCAAACAATACCTTAATGGGCATTTCGGACATTTGTGAGATTTCTCCCCCAAATGGTTATGTTGGCTGTGACGCTGCAATGAAGATTTCTGGGAAAAACTCTTTGAGCATAAAGTACACTAAAAATAAGAGGAATTAAAATGGCATTTATTTTAATTAATTTTAATGGAAGAGATCAAATCAACCTGAAAAGGCTTTTCACTCGAATGCACCACCGAGTGGCGTTGTAATAATGAAGGTTTCCGGAACTTTTTACTACATATATTGCACTCATATTTGCTGCTACATCGTTGAGGTACTCTATCGGGTATTATATTAGTATTTAATGATTTTAATTGCTGCACAAAGTATAGAAAGAATTATCGGCATACAACGGTTTATTACTGTTCCATTCTATATAAGATCCACTCACCGAGTGTGCCAACAGTTGTTCAACCTTTCCATCCGCACCGGTAAAGTGGTCACGATTCATGTGCTCCTCCCACAACATGTGAAATTCGAACTCTTTGCCGCAGAATTGGCAGCTGTAGTTATCATTAACTTCATGTTGCTTCAGATGACCTTTAAATGCTGCTGTCCGTTTGAATTTGAAAACACATTCCGCCACTGGACAACGATGAACTTGTGTATTAAGAGCCGTTGGAATGTGTGTTGCTACATGAAGTTCGTAGTTTCGCAATTGGTTGAAACTCCGCGAACACTTGCCACATTGAAACTGTTTGATGTAGATGTGGGCATCTCGTTGATGGATGTGCAATGCAGTACTGTTCTCAAACACGGTGGTTGGAGTACAGATAATGCACTGAAAAATAGCTTCATTGGGTATTACCACCGTTTCAGGCTCCACCATTTTTATCAACAAATTTAATTTTCTTTTAAAAACAAATCGCGAACTCAGCTGCTCAATGTTGATCAACAAAACTATGTGAAATGCTGCCAAGTTTGTACAATGTATACAGGGGAATTTACAAATTCATCTCAATAAATAAACTAAACTAAACTACAAATTCATCGACCAAGCCTAACAGAGCGCTATCCTCTTCTAAAAACCACTGTTCATATCGAATAAAAGAGAAACACAATTTTTGGTAATATTTTACAAATGTTGTATATTGTCAATATTATCAATATATGCGGTATATAAATACTATATAAATTTGTGTACAATTTCATTCGAGTCTAAATCGTTATTTTCAGAAAATACATATATATATCAAGTATTAATATCTTGTGATATGGTTAAACACACGGTACAAATAATAATAAATTAAACATTTAACAAAATACTAAATACACATTTGTTTTTAACTTAAAATAAATAAATAAAACTTGCATCAAAATATATTTTACACTGTCATGGATTTTCACTACATGTATATATCTATATATACGTAAAAATATATAAACAAGAATCGGTGCATTTCAGTAAAAAATAAAAATTAACTTGGTGACAACCAGCCAGCTATGCGTTTTACAGTTAAATCAAATGATATGCTTAACATTTTATGTTACGTGATTAAAGGTTGTGTCGGTTGTATCTTATTTATATGCGATTAAAGCACCCTAATAAATTATTGTTGGTCTCTCGATTTTTACTAGTTTCCAGTCGTCACTAGCTTCCATCTTTAATTGGTCGCAAGATGAAATTTAAATTGTAATTCGTATTGACAGCATAATAGACATTGGCATTACGAGGCATCACCAATTCCTTCTCAGGTAGCACCTGTGCCAATGTGTAGCGTTCAGGATCCGCATCTAATCCTAGTTTCATCATCGCGTTGCGGATTACTTGGGGCGTGCGCTCATTGTTGCCTAGCATGATACTCTTGTACAGGACAATACCGTCGCGTTCGATATTGTCCGTTTCGTATGTGACACGAATTATATAAAAATCTGGGTTGGGTTTAGCCCCTGGCGATTGCACCAATTGTGCATTGATAATGGGTGAAGTTGCAAAATTTCCAGTATCCGCCGCCGACGACGAAGGTGTTCTACAACCATTTGTCGTTTTCGAATTATTTGTTTGAGATTTTTGTCCACCCGAATTACTCGAGTTCATTGAGAGATTTGAGATGCTGCTCGTTGAAGCAGACATTAATGAGATATTGGGCAAATGAGATTCGCGATCGAGCGAGTTGTGACGTGAACTGTTGCTATTGAACTCACAATAGAATTGAGATCCAGCTCCACTGCTGGAATTTGAGGCTATCGAATCCGTTTTCCGGTGACCTCCACTTAGATTTGTAGAAGTAGTTGAAGTCGTTGCTAATGATGCGTTCGGGGAGGAAGCTGCGGTCTTCTTTTGCGCAGTTGGTGGAGGTGGTTCCAACTGGCACGAAATCGTATGCGCTTCACGTTCATCTAGCACCAACATAGACGCAAACCAGCGATCAAAATTTGGATCCTCACGTAGGTTATAAGTATTTGCTGCACCTTGCAAAAGCTTTATCTGTGCCAACACTTCGAATTCCTTGCGTTTTTTATCGAAGTTAATGAGTGACTTTTCCCCACCAACTGTGTCCGGGATGGCAGCGTGTATCATAGTGAGGTCCGTAAGAAAAGTACCCAAGTAGGGAATTGTTCCCTGGGATGTTTGGGTACTTTGCTTTTGTATTATTTTCTGTAAGTGACGGTCATGCTCGCCTACACTTTCGGCAAACTTAGCCGTTCCCTCGCGCATAAGCACCTCACGTTGAGCCCAGGCATTGTTGTCTTCAGAGAAAATTCTGGCAAGTTCATTGAAAATTTCCAGTTTTTCTTTTGGCAAAGCTGCCCACACTTTAGACAGTCTATATATTGGATTTGACTGCAGCCCAGAAATAATAGCTTTTAAAGAAGAGAAATTCTTCAGGAGTCGCAATTCCTGAGCAATATCCACCCATGTAGCTATGTTAAGCGCACGATCCTGTGGCTTTAGACGTGGTTCGATTAATATACTCGATATAACTCTAAAGAGAACGGCATTAAACTGGTTGATTGTGGCAACAACACTTTCAGAACCACTTTTATCACGTCGCGCCCAAGTTGCTCCTAAACACTGATGTGGGATCAACCGCTTGAATAACTCAGAGTCCATGCGTGTCAATTGCTCGGCGAAGTGACGCACTGGAACGTGGGGAAAACGAAAAGCTTGCAGAAAATGTGTTGGTCCGCGAAACGCTGGTGCTAGACATAGTCCCGCAAATTGTTCGGGCAATTCTGCTGAACCATAAAGTGGTGGTTGAGGTTGTACTCCTTGTGCTGTCATCCAGGGAGAATGATTACTTTCTCCATAGACTTGTAAACGTAGAATTCTTTCAAGGCGATGTAAGACTTTTACATGCAAATCTGAACGAGGCAATCTCTTTGATGCAAAAGCTAATATCTGTCGCAGATTGTCCTCTTGCCAATCCTCGGGGAAACCATCAAGCCACACATGCAGCGCCGAGACTAGAGTTCTTTTGTGTTGTTCATGTATAGATGAGTTGGGATCATATTTCGATTCAACGATTTCACCTCCATGAGTGGCATGATATGTTTCAATTTCTTCCAAATGTTTATCATATAGAGTATTATAGCGCATTATCAACAGATTGAGAACTTCAGTGGGTGTGGAAAACGTGCGATAAGTGGATAAGAATACATTGATAAATGTAGATTCCAATTCACCATCATCGGTGGCCAAAGCTTCTACGAGACGCGGTAACGTTGCTGCTTTTACAAATCGCACACGGACCGTTTCCCACTCGAGATGTGAAATTTCATCATCAGAATCGTTATTCACCGTTGGCGTGGGACGATGGTAGCGCACCTTTTTAAGGTACACCGTAAATATTGCATTCTCCTCATGCTCCTCCCCCCAGAGACGCCACGTGGGCAAACTATCAGCAACATTTTGATTCATTTCCTCCTCTTCAATCCAATTATTGTAACCAATTGAGAACTATTGTGCCACATTTTGAGATAATTGTATATCCGAAATTCCAACAGCACATCACTAGCATTGAGGAATGTGAAAATACATTAACATAAGCGATTATAGAAGAAACTTGTTTATGTTCACCATTTGCTCGGTACGTGCCATTCGCTTTCTCCTCTGTTTACCGATAAAATTAAATTCACAATTTGACCTTTTGAATTTATTCTTGTATTACACTTCGAGCTTAGTGCAATTGAAGTATTTCATTGAAAAAAATGCTCGAAGGACTTGCAAAAAATAACTTGCAAATTGAATGTGTGCTAAAACTTTTTCTTGCAATTTGGAGAATCAAAAAATAAAATATTTCACTTATTATCGCACAGTAATTATTTTTTTCACTTTCAGAAATTCGATACATTAAATATTTTTATCTGATACAACATTAATTAACAAAAAAAAACAAATTTCTCCAAATTTTCAAGAATTTCAGGAATTTTTTTTTAGCAATATTCGATTTTTTTGATCAGCTGTTTTCAGTTGTCAAACAAAATCCGAATGCTGCCAAGTTATTGCTTTGTGTTGTTGGTCCACCTGTTTATGGTTAGGACACAATGTAAAGTATATATTGCATTTGAATTATTATTCTCAATATTATTATATTCTTTTATCGCAGGAGCTGTTAGAGTATGTGCTAATTGGAAAATGTGTCTTAGACGGAATGATAATCGAGTCTTAATACTAAGTTCGACACAGTTAAAAACGTTTGCAAACGTTTAAATACAGAACTTACATTTAACATTAATGTTATTAACTGCCCTATAAGCCACCATGTTGTATTATTTGCTAACTTTATTACATTAGCATTATAAAGTTTCCCTTTTACAGGATAAACGTCCATAAAGATCATTCCAATTAGATTTGCATCTTCTGATAATAAATTGTTACTCTATATATATATACCATCCAAATGGAAGGTGTATTGGAATTTTAAAATTATGAAATAAAAAATTCACTTCCAGTTTTAACTGTTGATATTTCGAAGCAATTATTTTTCTACATGAAAATCTCTGGTATAAAAAACATTCCAAAATGTATTCTCTTAATTTAAAAATTTATTTAATCCATAAAGAATAAACAAAAGTATTTCCCGTCCAACTTAGGCAATGAACTCGTATGGAATTGGAGCAAGAGCAATTGGCTCTTCCAGTTTCTTGACGACATGCGCCTTCCTTGGTGGAGCGGGTTGACGCTTCAAGCTCACATATATGTTCTTCTCCTTGGCATCCTTGAGCAGACGCTCGTTCTCCTTAACGCGACGCAAGAAATCCTCACGGCACTTAGAGTGATGGACGTGCTCAATGCGAACATTGATACGCTTGGGTAGGATCTTTCCGCGCACACGTTTGTTTACAATGACACCAACGGCATGAGGGGTGACGTTGTAAATGCGACCAGTCTTGCCGTGGTAGGCTTTGTATGGCATACCCTTTTGTACGGCACCATGTCCCTTGATGTCGACAATATCGCCCATCTTGAAGACACGCATGTAGGTGGACAATGGGATGACACCATGTTTGCGGAAGGGGCGAGAGAACATGTCTCTGGTACCACGGCGATAACCCTTCGAGTTGGTCATTTTGTTATGTGTATTGGTTCCCTGCAAAAACACATGCTATTAATATCTACTTCATTAAGATGCAATACTCAAGGCATTGCTTCACTTGTTGCACTGAAATTTATTGCAAAATATTCCGGAATTCTTGCAATATTTTTAATAATTTTC
Source organism: Coelopa pilipes (assembly GCA_947389925.1). Lineage (NCBI taxonomy): Eukaryota > Metazoa > Arthropoda > Insecta > Diptera > Coelopidae > Coelopa > Coelopa pilipes. The sequence continues at coordinate 3,800,800 of OX376696.1, forward strand.
ACTAACCTTTTAGAATAATACGTCCACGCGGTCGTGAAGTTGGGAAAAAAGAAAGATGGCGCGGTTGAGTATTGCCAGCTGCAAGTTTACTGTGACATTTCGAGAATTTCGAAAATCGAATAAGTTGACGTTTTCAGAGGACTGTTCACTTATCTAGAATATATTAATATTTCGAAAGTTTTGGAGAGTATTTGAAGTGTCCGTAAATATTCGATTTTGTGATATATATTTTTTGTTGATATATTCTGAAAAAATTTGTATAATGTTCGCATTGCAACTAAAGACTTTGGGAAGCGAAATTGCTATTATAAACAAAAAAAAAAAACAAAAATAAATGTTGAGATATTATTAAATAAATAGTAATACATAGTATTAAGATAGTATTAAACAGTATTAAAGTGTATTAAATTGACCTACGTGACTTTTTGCGCACGGTTTTTTTTGAACAAAGAAAATTGACGTTTAGACAGCTGTTGACATTTTGGATTTTGAACAAATTTCGCAACTCTCGAACAAATTGGAAGGAATCTTGTTTTGCGCATAAAAATTCGAATATATTAAAATAAAATGGAACAATTCAAAGGTCTTCAAAAGGCACTTTTTATCTGGACACATGCAGAAAACTTGGAAAAGGCTGTGGAGCAGTTGAAACAGTCGACAGGTGGAGAAGTCGTCTTGGAAAACGTAAATCGCTTATCCTTTGGTAAGTTAGATCTTTGCTCATCGTTGACTTAGTCATAATTTCTTAATTTTTTCTTCAACAATCAGCATCATACCCTAATGCTTCGTTCGATTTGATAGTCGTGGAAAACGCGCAACTTACAGATGCCTTTGGCAAGCTGTTGAACCTTCTAAAACCAAATGGAAAACTGCATTTACTCACATTCGTGGGCACCTCAGAGAGTCTTTGCCAGGAGGTAAAACTTTCTGGGTTTTTAAACGCCTCCGTTCAAGGAGAATCATTGACTTGCCAGAAGCCAGGGTATGAAATAGGATCCGCTGTCAAATTATCCTTCGCAAAACAGAACACAGTTAAAACTGCTGTTTGGAAGGTAAGCGCTGACGAAGATGAAGAGTTAATCGATGAAGATGAGCTCCTAGACGAGGAGGACAAAAAGAAACCGGACCCAGCCACTTTACGAGGTTTATTTCGCAATCCTTCTTTTGCTGGGCTTATAATAAATATTAAAATTTTGTTTAGTTTGTAGCACAACGGGCAAGAGAAAGGCTTGTAAGGATTGCTCCTGTGGTTTGGCCGAAGAACTGGAAGCAGAGAAGAATGGTCAACAAGTTGAAACGCAAAATGCAAAATCCAGTTGTGGCAGCGTGAGTTTCTAGTCGGCTCCATCCGTTAATTTTCGTCTAATTATTTCTTTTATTTTCAGTGTTATTTGGGTGATGCCTTCCGTTGTTCCACGTGCCCTTATCTTGGAATGCCCGCATTTAAACCTGGCGAGAAAGTACAGCTTGGTGGAAATTTATTGAAATCTGATATTTGAACTGTCGACAATTCCATAAAAACCAAGAACATTCAATCCTGATAAAACTTAAATTTTTGCACAAGAACTAAATTTATTTCAAAAAAACATTTATTAAACTATAATTTTAGAATCACAAATATTTATAAAAACCTTTCAATAAAAGTATTGAAAGCCCCTAATATTATATACATATTTCATGTTAGTATTATTATTATATTACATTTCGCAAGGCGTCCCCTTAATCAGATCACGATTCTTGCCCATCAGAATACGATAGTTGACCGCAGCGGGGTCCAGCTCTTTGTACAAATACGTTGGCATTTTGTCCGAAAGCACCCAAATAGTTCCCTCATTGTCGATTTTCATGTCATTTGGGAAAACCAACGTGTGCGAATCGGAATCGATCAGGCCCTGAGTGTCGGGGTTGTAAGGACGCTTGATGTTCCAGCAGGCAATCGCATCCTTATTGACTTGTGTATAGAAAATCACACCTGTCTCCATGTCGAACACTTCGGCCGTAGACTGCCCGTTCATACCGCGATCGCCCACGTACTTGAAGTCATAGTAGGCTTCGGGTCCGGTGACGTGCGTCTCATTTTGCAGCACACGATTTGAGACTTTGAACTCTTTGGTCGAAGCCAGGGCGTGGAAGTAGACGTCGCGAGTTCGATCGGGATTCATGGGACCCACGGCCATGCCGAAGACGCCGTCGGTCCACTGGAAGTTGACGCCGCCGACGTTGAAGTCGCCGTTCAGCGGATCGAAGTGGAAGAAGTTGTGCTTGACGCGATACGAGCGATTGTCGCGGAACGAGTAGACGACGACGCCGTAAGCGCCCAGATCGGGCACGTAGGCGTAGGCGTCATTGCATTCCGAGCGCTCAGAGTCGACGATCTGAATGAAGCCAGGAAAATATAGAGATTGTAAAGACATTTGCTAATGATGGACTCACGATGTTAGCGAAAAAGGTGTCCTCCTTGGTCTGGTCGGCGGGGATGGCGAAACGACGAACCAGCTTGTCCGTCTTCAGATCGAAGATCACGATGGCATTGGGTGTGATTTGCTTGGGATTGCCCAGGATGTCGGCCAAGCCGGTGTCGAGCACCCACAGGCGGTCGCAGGCGTCGATGTGGATGCGGAAAGTCGAGATAATCTTGGCGTTGTCTTTTAGCTGGGTCTCGGTGCTGGTGGCCTTCTCGGCATCCAGGCGGCCGCCCGCCGGAGTTTTGCTCTCCTGCGGCTCCACCTCGATGGGCAGCATGTTTGCCTCCCAACTCGGGTACGGATGGAGTTTGGGCGACTTCTCAGTCGAGTCCAGGTCCACGTAGTTCAGAGATGCGGCCACGCCCGCCTTCCATCTGTGGACGAGATGAAGCGATATGCGAATTTAGTGGCAATTACGTTTGGATAATCGGAGTCGATCATCGACACCGAACTTAATTGAAGGAATTAAGTACCTCTGTTGATTGACAACATGTTTACGAATGGCCCAAACCCCCCTTGAGGGCGAGATAAAACGAGGTACGGATACAAAGCAACATTTTCAAAAAGCGGAAGCCGCAGAATTATCATCCATCTGTCAAAAGTCGGCTAGCCGACAAGAAAATGAGCATAATCGTTCGAAATAACGATTATCCGAAATTATCCAAAGTTGTAGCGAACTCAAAAATCGACTTCGAAAATCGAAGAAAAATAGATTGAGAGAACAAGGAAGTGCCTATTTTTAGTTACAAATATACTTTTCATATATAGAAAATTCAAGTGTTCATCATAATGAAATTTAAAAAAGAGTTTGCGACGAAACTTGCGAATATTCGGTTTTATCCACCTGCCAAATTTTAGTTCAAAACTGGAAGAGATTTCATCGAGATCAACGAAAACAGTTCCGGATGAAATAAATTGTGGGTTTCGAGTTTCCAATAAGCTATCATTAAAATGGTTAAGAACATAATCATACTACTACATACTACCTAGTTATAATAATTTAGAATTATAATAACAATGCATTATATTTCATGCATATAAATTCCACCTTTGAAGTGACCACAAATTATAAATTTGTCCACAAAAAAAAAAAAAAAAAAATAATAATAAAATGCAAATTTATCGACAGCCACACGATTGCAGTCGATTGGAAGAGGGTGAGGGAGAGAGACAGGGAGTGAGAGTGCGATATCGGATCATCGGCAATGACAATAGAGCGCATAATTAACATGGCTTGGCTTAAAAGGCGCAACCACCAACATCATCATCGCCATCATCACCATCACTAACAGCATCGGCAGTAGAAACCGCTTCAATCAGCTTCGAATGCCACGATAATCATATTATTCCTGATTAAAACTCGCATGTGCACACAAAAACGTGGCTTAGAATACAATAACAACAAGAACCAAAACCGCAAGAACAATAACAAGAACTAGCATAAAAACATCAACAAGCATAAAAACAACAACATTGGAACAACCACAACAAAAAACAAAAACTACAAAAATGGAAGAAGTTGCGCCATACGTTGGCTTGTGGGCTGCCAGCAATGCTTGGCTTTTGGCCCCAGTCGAAGTCTCTCCAGCTCCCTCTATCTCTCTCTCCCTCTCTCTCTCTCTCTCTCTGTCTCAACTCCGGTCTCTGCCGATGCCGCTGTCGCTGCTCCGGCCTCTGCCGCTGCTGCTCTTGATTGTGACGCAGCGAAGAATGCGGTTTTGGCCAACTACGGAGATGGATGGCTGAACCACTCAGCGGGTGACGCGGAGGTGGAGGCGATCTGGTCAAATGCGTGCGGGACGTGGACAGCAAAGCAAACCACGCCGGGAGCTTTCCACACACACACACACACACTTCAATAGACACCGAGAGCAGCAAAGCAAACCACGCCGGGAGCTTTCCACACACACACACACACACTTCAATAGACACCGAGAGCATGACCAGCAGAGACGAAGGAGGGAGAGAGAGGGTGTGAGGGAGAAAGGTCGAACCACGGAATCTCGGCACTCGGTGGAGGGACAAACGAGCAAACGAGCCAACGGACGAAGGAACGAGTGGAGGAACGAACGAGCGTTTGGAAGCAAACGAGTGAAGGGACGAACGGTGGACAAATAGACAAATGGTTTAATTAAAATTGTAAACTTCAAAATGTTACCGCCGGCAGCCGCACGAAGTCAAATTGAAGTGTCAATTGTAATTTGAAATTTGAATTTCTGGTACGTGGAATTTTTTACTCTACGGCTTTGCGGTTTGGGTTGTTAGGAACTAGTTGTTGTTGTTTGTTGATTGCAACTTCTTGTTACTGTTGGGGAGGTGTTGTTTTTGTTGTTGTTGGGTCGCCGGCGTTATGCAAGCAGCAGTGGATGTTTAATCATCAAAATTACTTTGATTTTGAAAGAGCAGCTTTTCATATCTGCAGAAGAGGTGTGGAAATTTCAATTTCGTCTTCAAACATGAAAGAGAGAGAGAATCGAGGAATTTACGCTTCAAATCAATTGTATGATGGAGTTTCACCAGAAACTTCTGGCGGTAAATCCCGGTTCCAACCTCAGCCCACGGCCCGCAACAGGTGTTGGTCCGTTTTCCCAGAACAAGTTCCCAGAACGCTTTCCAGAACACCTGTTCTCAAGTCTTTCCATCTGTCGATTTTGAGGGTGCTCACAGTCAATTATAGGGTTTTGAATTAAATAGTGTTTAGAATTAAATAGTAATTAATAAGTGGTATGCAGATTCCATGCAGATTCGATGAGATGCGAGCTTTGAATAGACAAACAACTGGTTCTCGAAGACAGCTTTCGAATGACACATATGACGAGTTGGAGGAGCGAGATCTTTGAGAAAAAATTTCTTCTCTCTGGGGAGACGAATGTTTAACGCTTGGATAATAAGTAAAGAAGCAATCGAAGACAACTAGTTTTGGGAGCCATAGGGGGGGGGGGGGGGGTTGTGAATGGTTTTGAGGCGATGACAGTAGTTTTGACTGCTTTAACAACTCACCTTGGCACCGTGATGAAGAGCCTGTTGTTCCAGCGCTCGACGCCCAGGGGCAAATTGTTCTCGACCACGTAGCGACCCGACCGCACCGCTTCCTGCTCGGCCTCGGCGCTCGGCCAGTCGAAGGCCAGCTGCGTCCACGAGAACTTCTCGGTGAGTTTCGCGCAGGAGGCACGCGGCTGGTACAGGGTCAGGTCCAGGACGACCGCGACGCAGACGCACAGCACGAGGCTTCCGAAACCCATCACGACTTGTCAATCACAATCTTCACCGCACGACTGAGATCACTCGAGGTACTTTCTGCTGTTGTTTATCCTTGGCTGGTTGTTGTTTGTTCTCCACTTTTGATCTTCGGTCTTCACTTTCGGTCTTAAATTTCGGTCTTTATATCCGATCTTTACGTTTGGTCTTTAATTTTTGTCTTTCTTTTATGTCTTTGGGCCTTTCGGGCAAGTCACGATCTGCGGTTTTATTTGTGAGAAACTTCCGTTGGCACTTTCCACTCAGCTGCTGTCGTTGTCCAAGTTAACGTAGTTTCGTTGGCTGGTCGTTTGCCGTGCGATCGGAGCCGTTGTTCGCGACCCACTGTGACGGCTCGAAGCTCGGCCGGAGCTTTTAAGCGGCCGGCGTTTCTCGAGCCCGATGTCGCCGATCGTTATTATCATTATTGTTATTAGTATATTGCATATTAGTCTCCGCAACATTCTCACACTTCTCAACATGTTGTTTTGGTGCATTAATTTTAAATATTATAAACATGGATTAGTGTAAATCTTTCAGGCAATCGTGGAATGTGGCTTTAAAATAGTTGTACGAAATATTTTTTTTCAAAAAATAATTTCATCTAATTAATAATTATTTTTAATAAATATTTTTTTTTCAATAAGTATTTTTTTTTTCAATAAATATTTTTTTTCACCAATAAATTATTTCTTTCAAGGAAATTTGTCTGTTAATAAGTAAGTTTTACAATAAATAGTTTCAAGTAATAAATAGTATTTTTTGAATAAATATGTTTTATCCAAATAGTTTTCTTTCTCAAGAAAATATATACTTCTTTCCAGTTTTATTGTAATAAGTAGGTGTTCTGTTTGTGTGTTGTGTGTTTCTTTCACTGTGCGATTATTTCGGCCCAAATTGGGCATCGTAAATAAGGTTATTTAACGACATTTCTAACCTCTGTCAATCACACGATCGGCACACGAAGAGATCACGTTTTCGGCATTCGATTAAATTGTCATTGACTCAATGTAAACAAAAAACGATTTAAGGAATTAAATCCGAAGAAAACAAAATGAAAAAAATAAAAACAAATAAATAACCGTGTTACTCTTTAAACAATGTATAAAAATAAAAAAAAACAAAAAATAAATTAACAACATTATACGACAGTTAGCATGAGGTTTCGTTCTTTGGAATTTGGCTTTGATTTCAAATCCCGGTTTCGTATTTTACAGTTCATTTCCTTAATTAACTGACAACAACTAATTAATAAAATTCCATTCCTTGACAAAAAATTCTAATTGCTGACAATTGAACTCTTTTTATATTATGTTATTTTATATATGTTTTATTTTAATGTGTGTTTTACTGCGATTTCATCAGCATTTCATGTGTTCAGTAGAATGTATCATAAAAAATATTAAATATAATTATTACTTTCTAAATATAAATATAAGTATTTACTTTTAAAAATATTCATCGATAAATTATAGATTTCGACATTCATCTTCTTGGATAGCTGAGTGCAGTAAAACTTTGTTTCAATAATGAAAAACATTAAAAAAAGTATAGGCTCTTAAATATATCAAAAATATTAAAAACTTATACATAAATAACAATAACAATAACAATATACGACTCGTATTCAAAAAAATGTATTTGAATTAAATCAATGCACTGAGGTGTTGTTTGTGTAAGTGTACATGTGTAAATTTATATGTGTGTGTGTGAACAACGAACCGTAAAAGCATCATTACGTTAATGGCTCCTGAACTGGTTTTCACTGCGTTTCCTTTTTTTCATTTTAAGCTGCTATTGTTTCTTTTCGATGCTTCTGTTGTTGTTGTTGGTATTCTCAATGCTGTTGATATTTTCGATTGTCGTTCTTATTTTCCGTTCATGTTTGTCTCTCCATTGTTGGTTTTGAAACTTGGCATTGTTTTTTGGTCACTTCTTTATATATTTACATGATTGCGTGATTTTTGTTTTTGATATCATGCATCGTTGTTGTAAATGTTATGTTCGCTTGACATATTTATTGTTTAATTCGTGTTTGTTGTAACCACAATTGTTGGCGACGTATTTGCATAAGCGCACAAACACAATGAGATCTCGTTTGCATTGATGTTTGCATGTGTGTGCGTGAATCAATAAGATGAGCACTACAACAAAAACTCCACATGCGACAACCACATGGGCCACAACAACAAAATTAGTCATCACTACAATAGCGACAACAAAGCGTGGTAATTATAATTCTCCATACGAAAGCAAAGCAATACAAAAACAAAATCCATCGAATAGTAGCGTGATATGTTTTTGTTGTTGTTGTTGATAATGATGTCAAATAAAAATTTAAATTTTTGGCGGGGAATTTTGTTTGTTCTGGTTGATTTCTTCTATTCTCGCGAAAAATTCCCACCATCTTTCAGTAATTTAATTACGATAGAATAATTTTATTTCCCACAGAACATGCATTTGCGTAACATCTTCTTCAAATTATTGTTGGAACTTTGTTTTGTTTTTAACTTTGTTTTTAATGAATCATGGTTTAAAGAATTGATTTTTCGATTGTTATTTGAATTTCTTTTTTTTTTTTTTGCTTCTATAACAAAGCATCTCTTCTCCAAATATAATTTATAATTTCTCAGAAACTTGTCTTAATATTTATCTCCGAATTAAATCAAATAAAAAAAAAATATTCAATAGCATTTTAATTTTAAACGTAAAGTTCAGGAAATATTTGGGTCATCTGTCAAAAATGTATTTTTATTTATTCGATTTTTATTTAGTTTTCAAAAGCTTTTGAAAAATGCTTTTTATTTATATTTTCTGAAAATATAAATTTATTTTGAATATTTATTTCTTTTCATAAATCAATTTAAATACTATAACATTTGTTTTCGAATGTTCTATTTAAGTTTTTTTGTTTATCCATCTCTATATGAAAGTATTTTCTCCGGAATTAGCATTTTTAATAATTACGATTTCTAGAGAATTATCTATATTATATTTTTCTACTCATTTTTGAGTTCTTCTCTTAAGATTTTTTTCCCACATAATTTGTTCTACTTTCTCTCAGGATTCTCAGATTTTCTCTGGAATAGAATATAAATTTCAATCTTTAATTCAACTCTAATCAAGAAACTAACATTGTATTATCATAAATTGCAATAAAAGCTCGTTTCTCCGCTGTGGTTTCTCCGTCCCCGACACTGTGACCGACTGCCGACCCCCTCCTTTGCCTCTTCCCCAGCCCCGGCTCGTCACAGTCTATTAACAATTTTAATAATTTTTCCTACTCCACATTTTTTATCAGCTTCGCTTGAATTCCTACTGAATGTTGTTTATTTTCATTTAATTCCATATTTGTTATTTTGCTAATTTATTTTCATTGCTCGTTCGTTCGTCACTGATTATTCTTTTGTTTGTGGCATTTATTTTTGTTCTCGCCATTGCGTCCGAAACCGGATTCTCTTCCGGTTTGTTTAAATTTAATTATAACACGGTTTGTAAAAAATCCTTTAACACGTTTCCAATAAAAAACAGAAGGTATGAAAACAATTGGAAACAGTTACTTTTATTGCTTTCCATTTTTATTACTGATTTGTTTTGTAATTTTGAATTGCTTTAACATTTTTAATTTTTATTTGTTATTTTCTTTATTTATTTATTTCAAATATCTCATTAAGTTTTAATTAATTACAGTTCAATTTTATTTCAATTCACATTTACAACTTTTATACATTTTATTTTTAATTAGCAATTGTATTTTTAATCAAAAATTTTATTTTTATTTACAAACTCTATTTTTAAATTCACATTTAATTTAATATTTTAGTGACAAAACAATAAAATATTTTTTTTTTTAAATTATTCGTTTATTTAGAAATATAATTTATTATTTAATTATAAACTTTATTCAAAAAGTTTTACAATATTTTATTTTTAAGCACAATTGATTCTATATTAATATTATTTTTTAGTTGCAAATTTAATTTGAGTTCAAATGAGTTTTTGTACCACAAAATTTATTTGTATTTTTTATTTTTAATTTATTTATTTCGATTTCTAAAAATGTAGGTACATTTTCTTACTTTGAGTTTTCTACGTAATTTATGCGGCTTCCATTTATCGCATAAGAATTGTATAATTACTACCCGAAGCCACTGGATTCACCTCCACCTTCCGTCGAAATATTCGCGGTTATTTATGCCGATTTTCGGTCCCTTTCTCGCCACCAACGACGCCATTAATCTCGCTCTTTCATTCGCTAACGCTTGTCTCGCCTTGTGCATTCAAATGCCGCAATTAAAAGGAAGCAACAACAACAAAAAGAGTAGCAATAATAACAACAACGAAAGCAACGAAAATAATAGCAACAGCAACAAAGCAATAGTGAAAACAACAACAACGATGAGGCCAAACAATTGCTGGAGTCCATCCATTTGGGTCCGAAAATGCATTTCCTCCAGGTTGGCGCAAGTGTTGCCAACCATTGTTATTATTGGCACTCAGAGGGCAATGCGCTTGTTGTTGTGGTTGTTGTAGCTATTTTCTATTATTTTGTTATTGCCTTGAATTTGCTGTCACTGGTTTTTGTTTTTACCAAGACTTCGCTGCTGTTGTTTTGATCTTTGTTTTTGTTGTTTAGCGTTTTGTGTTTGTTGTATTGAGTTTTGCTTTTGTTGTTTTGAATTCTGTTATTGTTGTTACTGCTGTTGGCAGCACTGTCGGTGACATATTGAAAGCTCGCGCACCCTGTCGGCAATTTTCTAAAACGCTGCAACAATTTCCGATTTATTGATTCCTTGTTGCTGATTCTTCGTGTCATTGTCGTCGTCATTGAGGTTGTTGTTGTTATTGTTTCCCTTCGCCCATTTGTCATTGCAATAGGCGGTGTTGTTGTTGTTATTATTTTTGTTTCTACTGTTAGGTGTTGTTGTATGCAAAGGTGTTTATTGAGTGCACAGGTGAGCATCAAACAACAACAACAACAGCATCAACTGCTGCAGCTGCAGCTTCAGCAACATTGACAAAAACAACAACAAAACCAACGGTGCGATGGCAGCCATTGTAAAATTATCGCAAGCACCAGAGGCCAGAGAAACTGCAAAAATAACAACAATTACAAAAACAAAAGCAACAACAGCACCAACGAAAACAGCCACAACACCAACAAACACAATAACAACAACAATTACATCAACTACTACAGCATCGTTCATTACAAAAACAATGGCAACACAAGCAAAAGCAGGAGCAGGAGCAGGGGAAGAAGAAGAAGAAGCACAAACAGGATCTGCAACCGTGGTTGGCAACAAATTGACAAAACAATATGGCGTCGGGCGTGCAGTTTAATGAGCGGAAATTGACATTTTTACAGAGCACTGAGTGCGCATTTCCGTTTCCTCATTTGCACCGGGGAACGCCATTACGAAAATTACACGGGATCGCGGCGAGCTGAAAAGAGGTGACATGAGATGAGGTGAGGTGCGGTGCGGAGGTGATATGAGATGAGTGTTAATGAGGTGTGGTCAGGTGTCCGGGGGCAGGGTGAGGGGGACTGAGGAGGGAGGTGGCCAATGACGTGTGGTTAGCGAGATGAGGTCGATGGGGTGGGGAGAGTGAGGGGAGTTCATTGAGTTGCGGATGGCGCGGTGAGGTGACGTGAGGTGAGGTGAAATGAGGTGAGTTGTGGTCAATGAGGTGAGCTCATGAGTACTTTCAAAAGATACAGAAATCGATCGCAGTTCACTCACAAATTCCTCGAACTTTTGAGTTGATTTACGTGCAACGTCGAAATAGGTGAATTAATTCAATTTTATTTTGACAGCACAACATTTCACTAATGTGGTGAATTACAAAATTTTTCTAAACCTCTGATTTCTAAATAAACTTTAACAAAAAAAAAAATCTCCATCAGAAACAACAGAATTGCAATTGTATCCAATCATCATGGTAAATTTAAAATGAAGATATCTTTTTTCCCTCATTTCTACTTCCGGTGTTCTCTCTCAGATGTTCTCTCATTCTGACAAAGGGAAATGTGGAAAGGACACACGTAGAACGGATTCGCAGAATCTTCATCAACATCATCCACTTTCCTTCATCTCCTTCTCCATCGCTTTTGCGTAGTTTCTTTCGTGCGAACAAATTTGATTTCCGTTGATCCCTCAAGGAGAACCTCACGGAAGCACAACGAGCTATTTCGAGCTGTCGTGGCGGATGCATCTGGTCGGAGCTTCGTTTCCAGGACGGACGGGCGGGAGTCACGTGAATTTGCAATAAATATAGCGAACGGTTCCGCTGGGGTGAGTCGAGGTGAGTTGGAACGAAAAGCCGATGTGAAGCAACACCAAAAAGAAAAAAAAAAAAAAAAAATAAAATAAAATATAATAGAAGAAACGAAATTAAAGTAGTTCAACATCTTTTTAGTTAATTTTTATTCAATTCATTACCTCTATTGTGTTTAAAATTTTGTCGACTGAAAAATATTTTCTTGCTCACCCTGTTCCATGTCTTATCTGCTGCCCTCGTGTGTGTGCAATATTCACACAAACACACGTATCTCTGCCTTACACCTCGTTGAATTTGATTTTCTCTCCCTTTCTTATCACGTTGATGATTTTTGGTAACTAACGAGCGAAGGAGCGAGGGAAGAAGGACGAATGGGACTGACGTGGGATTTCCGGGTTTTCACACGCACTCACGCACAATCTTATCGAGAATAGCAAAATTCTCTAAAAATAAAAAATAATGAAATGGAAACAAATTATGGTATAAATTGCTCTCAATAATTTGCGAGTTTTTCATCCGATTTGGCTGTTCGCACAATAATTAAATCTCATCAAAAAAAATGCTTTGGAATTCGGAAAATAATATGTTGTATTCAAATCGAATTCTTGATATACAAGCATTTTTGTATATTTGTTGTTTCTGATGTTGCAGCGGGCTGTTGAACCAATAAATATGTCTGTCATTGAACCAATCGTTGGGATTTATTTGCTTGTTGGCTTCATTGGATCTGTTCTGGTGTTTTGTTTGATTTTGTTGTTCTCAATTCATTTAGTTATTTTATTTCAAGAGGTACTTTTATTTGAATTGCTGTATTTAACTATTGCATTTTATTTTATTTTTATTATTGTTATATTTTTCATATTAGTTCATATGATTTACAGATTATACAATATTTAATTGGATTTATTTCATATGTTATTCTTATTTGCTGCTGCTAATTTTTAATTGCATTGATTTAATTGTAATGGATTTTTTCGTAGTCGTTTTATTTGGTTTACTTTTCTTTATATACTTTACTTTAATGTTTTTATTTCCCTTTATTGTATTTATTTCGCTTTTTTATTTTTTTTTCACTTTGTTCTGTCTATTATATTGTTGTTTGGAAAGAGGAATATTAAATTTTTTATTTTACTTGGTATTTTTTATCATTTTTTTATAATTTCAATGTTTGGTTCGTTTCATGTAGTTTGGTTTGTTTCGACTTGATATCAATTTCCTTATTTTTATTTTATTTCATCAGTTACATATGCTTTTATTGCTGGACGTATTTAATTTATCCTCAGTCTAAAATATCACTGATATAATTATATCACTACCGTCGTTATAATGCCCTCAGATTTAGATCCCGTAAATGTTCCGGAATTGTTTATAAAAGTGTTTTTAGCTTCTTTCAAAACTCGTGTACACAGTGGACGACAAAAATCTACATACAAATTAAAAAATGAGTGATAAAAAAAATACAATTAGCAGATATGAAAATAAATGCAGGAATGTTTTTAGAGTTTTATGTTTTATTTTTCTGAAATGCTAGTATATTCGTTTTAGAGTAGTTGCTCCAAAACCTGAATAAATTTATTGGTATTTTAATTTAATTCGACTACCTGGTTTTTTTTTACTTTTTTGTATATTTGTGCTTTGCTCATTTTAATTATCATCGCATGCATTTTTACGACAAATTGATTGTTCTTAAACGATCTGCATATTTTTAAATACATTTCTCTTTCGTCTTAACTTTGCCTTCAGAAATGAAATGAAATGAGAGTTAAATGCTAATAAATTATTGTGTTTTGAAATCAGGAATTTCAAATTGAGAAATTCAAAATTCGGGAATCCTATAATTGGAAATTAATAACATATCATTTATTAATTTCTTAATGAGACAAAAAATTGAAAGAAATAATTGAACGCTTTAATGAAGTGAAACGATCGTTATTTGTTGAATTCATCCGGATTGAAAACTCCAAAGTTATATGTTTGGGACTGCGAAATTTCAAGGACTTTATTTTATTTCCCTACTATAGTAATACTAAATTCCTTTGTCTCGCAAAGCTCTTCCGGAGACTTTCGGGTAATTAAAATTTAAAAATGGAATTTTCTTCGGCCTTATGTTTGGCTTGTTCAACTCGTGTGAAATTGTTGGTAATCATCAACAAAAATAGAATTTTCCGAAAGTGAACTTTTCGAATTCGACAAAATTCAAATTCAACGGCAAACTTTGCAGCTCAACTTTTTCTCTCCACGCGTCAACACACACATGTGAGTGTGGGAAAGAGAGGGAGATAGGGAGAGAAGTTAAACAAACTTCTCGTTTAAAATGCAAATTTTCTCGCATTGCAAAGTGGGGCCGAAGAAAAATGGTAAAAACGTTTTCTTCCCCGGACGAAACACGGAGAACTTCTTGGCAGTGGGAGGGAGCAAAAGACAGATACCTAGGGGCCCCAGGAAAGAGATAGGGAGAGAGAGAGAGAGAGACGGAGAGGTTGAGTCGAGTGTGAAAGGAGAAAACAATTAAAAGAACAGGAAGAGCAATAAATGTCGCCTGGAAGCACAACACGTTCGTTGCTCGGCGTCAATAAAAATGTCAACATCCGCTTCCGTTCGAGAGGCCGAGGCAGACACGGCACGGCACGGCACGTGTGGGAAAGAGATGGAGCGAACACACTTCACATCGCGTGGAAAAGTATAAATGCAAACGAAGAAAATTAAAAAGAACAAACTTAAAACGAGCAACGCAAAAACCAAAATGAAGAAATTAAAACATTTGTTTCTAATTTACTTTGAAAATTATTCTTTCCTTCATCTGGCATAAAATCATGTACAACAACGTATATATAGGTATTTTCGGTGAAATATATACAATTTATACTTTTAGGCAAAATAATTTCATTAAAAAACTCAAAAAACAGAACAGTTTTTAAACATTTTTTCAAATTTCTTTCAACATTTTATCAACATATTTTAAACATATTTTTGAACACATGTTCCAGCATGTATTTGGACACATTGGACAACAACTTTCGCAGCATTTTTTCAGCACATACGAAAATGGAAATTTTTTGATAAATTTTAAAATATTCCACCAGGTCCTCCAATTAATTTGCCCTTCATCCGTTTCATTCCCTTTGACACGCGGATATTCTTCTCTGCCATTGAAATAAACTACTGGAGCTTCCGGTTCCGTGTCCGGTTTCGGCTCCGCTTCCGGTTCATCAAAAATGTTCTGCGTTTTTCGCCAGGTCACTGAGTTTTCGCCGAAATGTCAAAACACTCAAAGTTTTCTGTTTTTCGTTTTTCGGTTCAACATTTTTTTATTTGCACAGAAGCCGTTGCCTACAAATCCGCTCGGCACAATAAAAATAATTGAAAATATTCGCAATTTCTGCAACGAACTCAGCTGTGTGTGAGTGTGTTGGTGGCTGTTATTTTGTTGTTGTTGGTTTCTATTTTGCGGGTGAAAATTGCGATGCGGACTAGAAATTTGACAACAACAACCAAGAACTATGAGTAATCACAACGACTATAACAACAACAACAACAATAATATCTGCAATAATAACAACAAGAATCACTACAACAATACCTGCAAAAATAACAATTACAACAACAATAACAAAAACAAAAATAACTACAACAAAAACACAGTCTGTCAAAAATATTCAAATTTCTCTGGCACTGAGTGGCTGGATCTCGGTCCAAGGACAGAGATGGATAGCGAAAGAGGGAGGCAGATAGGCAGGAGGCAGGATGGATGGATGACAGAAAGAGAGATGAACGAGAGAGAGTGATAGAGTGAGAAAGGAGTGAAGGAGGGCGGAGTGGAGTGAGGGAGAAGGAAATAGAAAACGCATTTTTTGTGCCCGGCAACAGTTTTTCAATTAAAAAGGCGCAAAATAACTGCACAAGAGGGAGAGCGGCGAGCAGAGGGGGAAAAGGATGGAGGGAGGGTGGAGGAAGGACGAGAAAATTCACCAGGCCCTCTAAGGTTACGGTGGTCTGGAGGAGGCGGGGGTTTTTGGGAAATCGCAACGAAAATCAGAGACGAAAAGTGATGAAGGCTGCAGACAAGGGAGCCTGGAGGCGAGAGAGGAAGAGCAGCGATGTAACAATTGATGTAGTTGGGGAGAGAGAGAGAGCGAGAGAGAGAGTGAGAGAGTGAGAGAAGGCGTGAGTGCTGGAGCAGCAGTCAGAGCAGGAGAGGAAGAGCAAGGTCGGGAGGTCGAGTTGAGCGAGATGCACGAATCTCATCGGCCGCTGCTTTGTTTGTTTCCCCGTGCCAACCGGTTGGTGGCAATTTCGGTTTCTCTTCTGGCTCCGCCTCCGGCTCTCGCTCCCGCTCTCACCATCTGTCTGTCGCCCTCATCGCCGCAATTGACCATATAAAGTTGGGAGTGCGAAACTGAAAACCGAAAATTTTGAATTTTTCTCTTCTCTTCTCTTCCTTTTCTTTTTTATTTTGAATTTGTTCTCATATTTTTTTACCTTAAATTTTTGTCTATTTTTTTCTTTTTTATTTTATATTTTTATCTCTCGTTTCGGTTTTGGTTCTTATTTTTTTTCATTTGGAGTTTTCAGTCGTGTTCAGTTCTTTTATTTGTGTTAATTTTTGGCAGAGTTTTCATTGTCTTTTCGGATGACAAAAATGTGTGTGTATGAGAGAGAGAGAGAGAGAGTGAGTGAGAGAGAGAGGGAGAGAGAGAGAGGGAGAGAGAGTGAGTGAGAGAGAGAGGGAGAGCATTTTTTGGAGTTCGGCCGTTTTGCGTCCCCTCTTGTCGAGGGTACGTTTATGTGTGTGTGAGCGGGTTAAAGTGGAATTCGCTGCTGGTGCTGCTGGCACTTTTCTCGCAGTTCTTTTGTTGTTGTTGTTGTTTTTGTTCATTGACCTTGTTTAAATAATAGACCGTGAGAGCAGGAACATCTGGCAACGCCAAGCGCCAAGCGCTCGGTGCGATTTTTTCAATTAATTTTTGAACCAAGCCCAACTGAAAGGAAAAGCTGAAATGGAGGGGAAAAAATTCAATAAAAAACGCTAAAAAATCGAATATAATTCGAAGAAAAAAATCAAATAAAAATATCGAAAAACCATAAGAACTCAAATGGAAAAAATAAAAATACAAATTAAAGAGATGAAAAAGGCAAATTGAGAAAAAAAAACAAAAGTAATAAAAATAAAACATGAAAGAGAAAGAGAAAAAATGGAACGAAATTGAGGGCGTGGCCTCCGCTTTTTGCCCAGTGCACTTGTCGACCTCCATTTGTTTTCTCCGCTCATCCTCTTGATCCGTAAACCCTTCCTTCTTTGGACATTCGTCCTGCGAAGGACGAGCCGATTAAGGAGCTTTGGCTAATCTTGTAGCAGGCTTAAACAGGGTTCGTTGCAATAAAAATTAATTTATGGAGTTTCCAGAATTCCAGAGTCTAATTCGTTGAAGAGAAATCCACAACCTTGCAATTGTAAACATTTTAATACCATTGGAAAAAAAAAATAAAATCTTTTAAAAAGTAGAAGAAAAAAAGAAGTAAATGTGAAGTAAAAAGTGAAATCCAAGGAAATAAGCAGCAAATAATTGTTTGTTTAAACTTTTTCTTTTATTTCAGAAAATAATTGTAGAACCATGTACATAAATATTTATAATTCAAAAAAGTATTTTCAAATTATGCGAATTGAAACGAGAATTAAAAAACATGCAAAAACAAATTCTTGGTTCATCTCAAAATACTAATATTTTTCTTGTGTGTAGCTTGAGTTCGAAACCAAAATCCTTGTATTTTCGGATGAAAGGCCGAACATTTCAGTGTCTGCACGTGGGTCAAAACAATGAGACAAGTGGGAAAAGGCTTTGAAATAAGAACAGCAAAAACCAATAAATAAAAAAAATCCCTTGAAGCTCTTAAGGGTCCCTTGAAATCGGCTTAGGGATTAAGAAATTAACTCGCACGCTCCCAGGACGAGCATCCTGTACCAACAACAACAAATCAATAAACAATACAAAATATTTCTCTGGCAACAATAAAAACAAGAACAACAACAACCGCATAAACCGCATGCAAGAGCAAGCAAAACCTCTCAATATGTCGAAAAAGAGCAGGCAAACACAACAAAAATCACCTTAAGCGCTACAACAACAACAAAATGATTCTAAAGACGAAAAGGTTTGTCGCAAAAACATCGACGAACGTCGAGAAACCACTTCGGCCCAGAGGTCGAAGGCTCCGCAAAGGATTAGGCCACAGTTTCAATTCCAAGGAGAAATATTATAGAACCAAGCTAACCTAGACCTGGGTTAAATAGAAGAGGGAGGAGTGAGAAAGGGAGGGGGAGAGAGAAAAATTCATGTCTATGATAGGTGTGGAAATTGCGAGAAAATGACGAAAATCGTGACAGGAAAATTGAAAATGACGAGACGAAAAATTCAAATATTATAAATTTGGATAGGAGACATTCAGAAAATTATGTAGAAAAAAAAAAAATTGTCTACCAATTTGTGCCTTTTTCAAAAAGTGTACAATTTTAATGGTAGTAACTCTCAGATTAGTTTTTAAAAATGAATGCACGTCCCATGCCGTAAGTCGAAATGCGACTGGCTCGAGACAAAGTGGAACAAGGATTTCCTCCTTGCTTGAATGCAATTACATATTCAGCAATTAATGGTTGACCTTTGGAATCCCGACTGAATTTCCATTCCCATCACTATTTCGGGTTTATTTGCATCCCGCTTGCTCTTAGCACTTGGCACTCTTCACTCCTCACTCGCCACTTCCCATCTCGTAATTGGATTCAGCGAGGATTTTCGATTTCAATTAACCCTCGATTGAAAAGGACAATTGAATTAGACTGCGCCGTGTCGTGCCTCGCATATCCTTGATTGCGAAAATAGAAGCCACAAACTCAGCTCTGAAAGCTCGAATAAACGACGGATTCCCAGCAACAACCACACTGGCAAGGACAATGGCAATGAGAACAAATATTGCAACGCAAATAGAAGCAACCAATTGACAGGAACTATGCAGAGACTAAACAAAAACAACAAAGACAATACAACCACGTGTCTCCAATTGTGCAACAGCAACAACAATTTAACAGCAACCACTGTGGGAAGGACGAGACCTGGAGTTTCAAGGATGGCAACTCGTAGTCAAATAAGGGAAATAAAAAATTGCGAATTTTTAAGGATTTTTTAGAGATAAAGTAATTACGGAAAATATTTTGGAGATCAAAAGCACAAGCAATTTTGTATTGTTTTTACAAGTAATTTTTAGAAAAACTCAAAAAATAACGGACTCATGTTTATAATTTATAAACAAATTGTTGGCAAATCTCAGAGAGGCGAGAGGCCAAGAAATTGATCTGGTAAATATTGACAAGAATTTCGGAATGTTAATCTGTGAAAATAGAGGAATTTAGAAATAGAAACAGGAGTTTATTTATTTTCCATCAACATCGATGTGCACGACATCGAGAGAAATCGCTGTGTGAAGCAAGAGAGAGAGGGAGAGAGAGCGAGAGGAAAATATAAAAAGTTTGGTTGCTGAAGCGGAATTGGGTGACCTCGCATCGGACGTCGCAAACAATGAAGCCCAAGGACTTCCGGCGCGAGACTTCCGTTCGAGGGGCGGAGAGAAGAGGGGATGGGATGGACATGAACCAAAGATGAGAAAGGGAGAGGGAGAGAGCGATAGAAGGTGGCGAAGGGCTCCGTGTCCTGGACAAACAATGTTCGCAGGTGAAGCGCAGACAATTTGAATTTTCCAGCGAGATGGCGAGAGAAAGGGAGAAAGGACGATGGACGAAGATGGACGAGGAGATATGACGAGGGAGGAGGACGGGGGAGGAGACGAGGAAACTAAGAGGTTAAAGGCAAATATTGTCCAGAGCTGGAGGGTTGGGACTCGGTTGGGACTGGGTTGGGGTGAGGGTAATGAAAAATGCAAATTCCATTTGGAAGCACAACAGAAGAGGCTGCGAGGAAGCGATCACGTGGGGTCGCTGCCAGAGGACAGACAGGCGAGGGGACAAATTGAGGACAGGACAGACAGACGAGGGATGGACGCACAGCGGGACGAGTGGGACAAATTGGGAGCAGCGAGACGAATGGTCAAAGAAATTGCAGTAATTCATGGTTGACACCTGGGTGGATCGAGTATTTTTCTAGTTATTTATTTTAACGGAAAAAGATATTCATTTGGCAAAGATAGAAATTTTGAAAGAGAATTTAAATTTTATATCTGTTTTAGTATTAGGACCTATTTACAAATATTTTGTTTTATTTTGTATCCTTAATTTAAATTTAA
Organism: Coelopa pilipes; assembly: GCA_947389925.1. Taxonomy (NCBI): domain Eukaryota; kingdom Metazoa; phylum Arthropoda; class Insecta; order Diptera; family Coelopidae; genus Coelopa; species Coelopa pilipes. The sequence goes on from OX376696.1 coordinate 3,821,073, forward strand.
TGTAAAATTTTGGTTTATTTTTATTTAATGTTTTTTTTGACTTTTTGTTTTATTTACTTTTATTTTATATTTTTTACATAGAATTCGTGTATTTTGTTGAATTATCTGAATTCATTATTCATTTTTCTCTCGAATGATAAATTTGAATACTATTTATTTTCGTTACTATTTTCTTAAATGCTTTTTTAATTTCAATCTTGTTTTTTTGTGAAAAAGACTCCATTAATTAAATTTGTTTCCCTTTTCATTTTAGATTCTTAGATTCCCTGTGAATCATAGTAATTTTAATAGATATAATAACATTAATTTGGGTATGTTTTTTCATATTCACCCCACTGTACATGACAATGCAGTGTGCCACGTGTGTGCTTTGTTCATGTGTGTGTGTGTATTCATATGAGTTTGGCTGTGTGCTCCAGTAAATACACATATATCCGGCTAAGTTTGCACATGCATAAGTACGATTGTGTGTGTGTGTGTGTTTGAGGTAAAGAACACACAAGCAAACACAACAACAAACACAAACAAAGCAGCAATCAGTAGCCAACAAATACGTGATGAGAATCTTGACTCGAACTTTTGCGAACTTCTGTGGAACTTTAAAACCCCAAATTCGATTGTTTGCGCGACAAAACCTCACTCGCCAAGACATGTGCATGTATTTCTAAATTTACATGAAAATGTGCCAATGAATAAAATATAATAGAGCCTCATTTGGAAATGTATTCAATTAATTCTACTGAATTGTGATTGAGAAGTCCTTGAGTAGTTCCTGGTTTGTAAGGAGTGAATTCATATGTAACAAAAGTAAAAGTGGTGAAAAGAAGGAGAAGACGAAGGAGGGGGCCAAAACTTGAGAATAAAGTATGGGAAAAATATACTCTGGTTATAAAAGTTTATACGATTTGAATTTTTACACCACATTAACACACAATTTATTCATGATTGCGAAACCTCAGAATAGCATTAAATCACAATTAAAAATTAAATTATAAAATCTTAAAACAAAAATGAACGAGTTTTAACTTTGGTAAAAAATATATAAATATCATGCTTATAAATCACCGAATCGCATGGACAACCGAGACAAAAACGAGTGAATCAGAATCTAATTCCATTCAAAATTATCTCGGTTGTGTTGGACTCACGTTCTTTATTTATTTTATTTTTTTCCCACTTTATTTCCACAAGGAATTCTGATGACTTTGCATTGAAGGCAGTGAGAAAAAAATCTTTTCAGAGAGAAAAAAACGAATTGTGAATTGAGTGTTTTTTTTCAATTACGCTCCCCACTCACGTGAAACTTTCCGTTCCGCTCCATTTTTCGCTCGAGTGTGGAGCGCAAAAAGATGCGAGAAATTATCGCCACCGGCGCGAAGGCCTAAAAATATGCCACAGAAATGGGGAAAAAGGATGAATTCCATATTCACGGATATATCAGGAAAATAAAAATATGAAAATAAAAAATAACACGGCGAATGGCATTGACAGGAACCCGAAAATAATATTTATGCCGAGTTGATTTGCACGCGTAAACACTTTTCAATCTCGGCCTGAATTTTTATTTTTCGTCTTTCTCTCGCCTCCCTTTCCTACACTCCTTCCCTTTACATTTTCCTGTACCTTCTGCCTCTACCTTCGCATTAAATTCGCACACTTCTCACTTCCATCTCGCGTTGCATGAAGGGCTCCAAAGAACGGCTCGAACGAAAGACTCGGGAGAAAAGCGGCCATTGAAAGCGAGGAAAACTTCAACAAGTTGCCAGCGTGTGTGCGTGTGTGTGTGAGCGAGACAGCATGACGGGGCGAGGGGGGCGAGGGTCCTTCGGCTCTTGTGCTCCAGCTCGCATTCATGACAAAATTTGATTTCTTTCTTCTGATTTCTGCGGGAATAAATTTGCATTGAAAATCGAGAGTGATTGCAGCCTACTGTAACTGTGTCTGTCAATGTGAAGGTGTATGGGCTGGTGTTAATGTGCATGTGTGAGAGCGGAAATATGCATATGCGTGGATGGGTGGGTGCTGCGTTGTTGTGTTGGCGAAAATCTTAATTTGAGCCTTCGCAAGGAAGCCCGCTTTGGCTAAACTCCTCGACAGATGCTTTGCATGCGAAATGACTTCGCAGGGATGTGAAGGAGGAGAGGGGGAGGAGAAGGAGGAGGAGGGGAGAAGAAGAATGAGAAGTAGGGAGGGTTGGAGAAACTTTTTGTTGTCCTCCCAAAAGTATGCTTCGATATTTTGCCTCCCCCATTCGGCAGACAGACTTCGGTTGCTCTCGTATTATGACTGATATGAGGCAGCCGCAATAAGGACACAAGATAGAGGCAGAAGAAGAGCAAGGTTGGTGGCACGTGTGAATAGAAAAGGATACATTTCTGCTAGAGAGAAAGGGAGAGAGGGACCTCGTGAGGAAGATAGTTGCAGAAGGAAGATCGATGAGGAACTGAGGTCAAGTTCAATGAAAAATTAACATTTGGTTGGTGAAGATAAGAAGAATCCTCAAGGGACTTGGGAAGAAGGAAGATAGAGGAAAAGTTGAAAAAAAAAAACACAAAAAAATATTGAATTTGAAAAATTGAATTATGAATAAAGGAAAGCGAATAAGAAAAAACGCTAGAATAGTAAACCAAACAAGATTAGAAATATAAATATTAAAAAAATCGAGAGGAAAAAGAAAAATAAAAGTAGAAAATATAGAAAAAAATATGAAAAAACGTGAAAAATCAGCAGTCAAAAAATGAGTTTTCCACAAAATTAAAATGTATCAAATTAGCAATATCAAAATAACGTCGTTTGCGGTCTTCTCTCCTTTTCTAAGATGATTAGTGACGGATTAATGAATGATTAATCACTTGCTTTTTAACATTTAGGCGAACAGGAAGGCAAAATGGAAATTGGCTGAAACTTGAAATTTAACGAAAGGTGAAGAACTTTTTTGCATTCATTGCATGTTTTTCTATTAATTAACATTTGTTTTCCGAAACTCTTTTGACTTGTGAAAGTTTATTGACTAATTTGCACAATAAAAGATGAAATTAACCAAAACCAAAATAATTGTAAAATAAAAATTCATAATGAACTCAAAACGGAAATAAAAATAAGCACCAAAACATATGAATTAACTACAAAAAATGCACGTCAAAAATTAATAATAAATAAATATCTGAACACGAAGTAGGAAAAAGTAGCGAATAGTGGAGAAAGCTGTTGATTAAATTGAATATTAAACACGGAAAATTGTTTGGAAAGTAAAGTGGGAAATGGAAAAATCACAAAATGCACGACCACAAATCCCAAAGCGGATTCCGAAATTTCCACAGAATATTTAAAATTATTTTCTAAATTGCCGTCAAACTTCGGCGGCGCATGGCTGTCTGTCCGGCTGTCTGTTGGCTGGTTTGTTTGTCTTTTTGTTGCTTCGTATTTCCGTCCGTCCTTCCGTCCGTCCGTCGGACGTTTTGTCCGTCTGTGAATGTGTTTTCGCTGTTCCAGCGGAAGCCAACACACACACACATGCACACAGGCGCCGTTCCCGACGCCATTTTCGACCAAAGCGCGCTCGCCTCGCTTCCGGCCAGGGCGGAAATTAAAATTTCAGCAATAATTAACTGCGTTTAAGCGCGGCCCTGCAGCGACGTTTAGCGACGATGGGGTCGCCGTCGACACCAACACCCGGACACACACATTCACACTCGCTCCCAACCCCTCGCTCACACATGCACAGGCCCAACGCTGGGGTTCGGGCAGGAGTCTGAGTGCATGCAAAACTCTCGATGGCCCTCGGTGTTGTTGGAGGAGTCATTGGGGGTTTTCGTGTTGTTCTTATTGTTGTTGTCATTACTTTGTTGGTGTGGTGTAGCGAATGTTGTTGTTGTTGTTGTTCAAACAGCGGCGCGAAGTTCCTGGAGTTCGGCTCCGTTTGGCTTTTATTGTTCTCTTAATGGAATAATTCCCAACATATATCGAATTGGAATTTTGTAATTTTCTCCGTCAATTTGAGAAACTTTTCGCCGTTACTTCAGTGAATTTTGTTTTCAATATTCGTATGAATTTTATTTGATTATTTGAACGACTTCCATTAACTTCACAAACTAAGTTCTATTGGTTTTAGATTCTTATTTTTTCGCTTAATTGTTTCTCTCTTAAATCTCTCTCATGGCCAACAACAAGACGACAAGGTTCAACGAAGCAAAATCGACAATGATTGCAGCGACAAGCAACATAACAATAACAACAATGACGACAACAACCATAAATTTTCAATTAATGCCACCAATGATGGACTGAATTGAAAAAGAAAAAGAAAAACTACACGGAGCAAGACAAGAACAAAAGTAATAACAAGAAAAGCAAAAATAATGAAACCAATAACAGTGAAAGCATCAGTATCGGAAACAACAACATTAATAACAATAACAACAATTCCAAGCAAACAACAACCACAATGCCCTAATAACAACAGCTCCAAGAGCAACAAACAATTGCAATCAAAAGCGACAAGTGTAAGAAAAACAGCAACAACGACCAGAGCGAGAAGAACAGCAGAACTTGAAGCAACAACAACGAATGCCAGACTCAGAGCAACAACAAGGACCCCGAGTGCATGACCCGAAGGCAACACCAACAACAATTAAGAGAATAACAACAACAAGTCGTGCACGTGCCGCACGAGCTCCGAGCGAATTATTCAATTGTGGTTTTCGGCCTTCAATCAATTTATGTGTGGGTGTGGGTGCGGGTGTGGGTGCGGGTGCGGATGGGTGAGAGTGTAAGTGAGAACATGTCCTTCTCCCTCCCTCTCCCGGCCGCTTGGCCACCTTCGCCATCGACTGGGTGGAAAGTCGCCGCAAAGTATGCTATCGAAAATGTGGTTTGCGAAGCGAAAATTGATTTCGGCGATCGATCGTGCCGACAACAACAACAATGACAACATCGACACATTGTCAAAATAACAACAAGCTCAAAAACAACAAAAAAAACAATGCCAAAATAACAACAACAACAACATCGATTACAACAAGACGACAAGAGCAGAAATAGCAACTCTAATAACAACAATTACCACTGCTATTATCGACCGCAGCGACAACAACAACAACAACAACAACACCACACCAATTGGAGTACTATGATGAACAAAAACCAATAACAACAACAACAACAACAAGCAACCAACAATAACAACAAGAACTGCAACAAAATCAATATAAACGACATGGGAGCATAAGGCAGCATATTGTTGTTGTTATAGCTGTTCTTGTAGTAGTAGTTGTTGTTGTTTTCACCATAAAGGCTTGTGTTGTTGTTTTCGTTATGGTTAGTGTTGGTGTTGGTGTTGTTTTTGTTGTTGTTGTTATTGTTTTAGTTATTGCTCCTGTTGACGTTTTAGTTATTGTTTTCCTTGTTCAAATTGATGATGATGCTGATGCTGATGATGCTGATGATGACAACAATGATGTCGAAGTATGAATTTCAAAAGCTCTCGACAACAACAACAACAACAACAACGAGAGCAGCAGCAAGAAATATAAACATGAGCGCGACGTGATGTCGACAGCATCGATCCTTGTCGTTGTTATTTTGCTCCCACTCTCTCGTCTTCCCTCTCCCTCTCCCTCTCTCTTTCTACGTGTGCGGTTCGTTGTGTTCGCTGGCTAATAAGAGTGTACAACAATAGCAATAACAATATCAACAGTAACATCGACAGCGACAACAACAGCAACAACAATACTCAAGTGACTCCGCCATCGCATCGTGTTTTGATGATGAAATTTTCCTCATTTTATCGCATGAAAAGCTTCCACTTGTTCTCTGCTTCTTCTCGCTGTTGCACATGCACCCACGAGAATGTGCGTGTGTGTTGGTGTGGGTCTGTCGGTGCTCGACTACAACACAACAACAACAACAACAAGTGGATGCCACTGTCGCTGTCGGCCTTCGCGTTTCCCTCAGTGCTCCGCAAGGGCTCCGGTGCTGCGAGCGCCGATCCATCATCATTTGTTGTCATTGTCGCTGCACCCGGGAGTGTCAGTGTGTGCGTCCCTGCTTACGACAATTACAACAACACCATTATAAAAAAAACAACACCACCATCAACAACAACACCATCACAAGCAACAGCAGCTTAAGTGTTTGAATATCGCGATTTTTCGTTGCTCGTTCGATATTTTGAAGATGCACAATTTAAATTTGAGTTTCAATTTATAGTCTCAGAATTTGTTTTTGAAGCAAAAACTAAATTAATGGAAAAAAAAACAAAATAAATAAATAAATAATAAATAAATAGAAAATCTAATGGTCAGGTCTGAAATAAAATTATAAATAGCCAGCAAAAGCAAGTAGAATACAAAAAATATTAAATATAAAAACAGAAATTAATAAGTAAAACCCCAAAATTAAGTAGATAAAAAACAAAAATAAATCAAGAGAGAGAGAGAGAGAGAAAACATGCATAAATAAGTTTAAAAATGTCCGAAAATTGTGTGCAGTGAAATTTTTAGAATGAAATATTGTTCTAATGAAATATTTATGTCCATTTCCTGTGTGTGTTCAAAAATTCGCAAGTGCTGCCAACTCGACACAAGCGCCCGATGCAATTTATGAGTTTTGCATACTTTTTTTAATTCAATTTGTTTCAAAATCTCTTTGTCTATTTTCCAGTTATTTATTGATTTATTTTTTTTTGTCATGGTTTTCTAACCTCCATTATTTTATCTCTACAATATATTGTTTTCTACAGACAAATTTGTGAATTGTATTTTGTTTTTTCAACAAATTTGGTACATTTTTTTCTATAAAAAAATCTATAATATTTAATATTTTCTGTAATATTAGTTTTGCGGCAACACAAAATTTGTAATATTTATTTTTTTCACCAAAAAATTCAAAACTCAAATTCAACTAAATGAAATTTTGATTTCTGCTAAAATTGCTCTCTCTTCAAATATTCCTTGTTAATTTTTATGAAGTTTTCCGGCGACGATGGCGATGGACAAAGCCATCTCTCTCTCTCTCGCTCTCCCACATGCCTCTCTTTCTCCCTGCTAAGCTCGGTCCCACAGCTCCTGAGCTCATAAATAAAAACGCACGCCAAGCACGCCAGATGACGCTGCTGGAAAAGGACAAACGAGCAGAGCAGGACGCCACAACAACAACAAACCGCTTGCAACGTCTGTCACTCCCCCCCTCTCTCTCTCTCTCTCTCTCGTCCTCTTGCGTGTGTGCGTGCGAGCGAGACGCGGCTGCTGATGGAGAATTTATTTGTACAGTTATATGAGAAATTTCTCATTGTCAACATTAGTTGGGGATTTTGGATTTTATTCGACGCGCTCTCTCGCTGTCACGTGATCAACGAGGAAACTATCGCTCTCCCTCCCTCCCTCTCCCACTCTCTCGCACTCCGCAAATCTGTCTGCTTTTCGTCCTCTCAATCTGCTTCGTTTTCTTCCCATCCATCCGTCTCCCTTTCTCCCTCAGGAGGTTCTTCCCCTCCTCGACGATGTCCCGGTCTCTTCCCTCCCTCTCTCTTCTTCTCTCCGTCGATCTGTCTCCTTTTCTCCCCCCTCGATCTGTCTCGCTCACTCGCTCGTTCCCTCGCAAATATTCGATTCTGTTCAGTCGGATTTCGAATCGCAGACATATAGCGAGACATTTGCCGTCAGGAAGGGTGAAAGGAGGGCGACGGCAATCACACGTGGGAGCGAGAGGGAGCGAGAGTGTGGGTGGAATAGTAAGGAGGAGTGTGGGAGCGGGAAGGAGACCGGGCGATGTCGCTTCCCTCGAACAGTCTCTACGTGATGACGACAGTATTTTTCCAGTTCACTATTTTTTTCTGATATGTGCGGAATAAAAAATGAAACAGGAAACTGATAAACGAAAGAAATTAATATAAATAATAAATTATCAAAGAATAAATAAGAGAATTCATAAAAGTATGTATAAAAGAATAATGAAAAGAATTATTAAAGGAAATATAAAAGATTATTGATATGAGAATATAAGAATACAAAGAATATAAATTTATTTCGAAAGTATTTGCTTAAAATGTCCCTATTGATTTTCATATAGTTATTCATATTAGTTCTCATTTCTTCATTTTTATTTTTAAATGTTGATTTTTTGTTTACTGCTTAATTCTGAGAACACATAATTGAAATATTTGTTTTGGTTGTTCTATCTACAGATTTTGCACTTCCATTTAAATTCCATTTGTGTAGTTATTTTTGTTAATTTCAAGAGCATTCAGTTTTCACTTATTTCTTTCTCACCTCTTTGTTATTGGTAATAAAAAATGCAAAATCAACCTCTGAATCGGAAAGTTCAAAGTTTTACACTTCGTTATTTTCTTTTATTATCCTGACAAATTTTCCCAGCTTTTTTGAAATCTATTTTCGCTCCACTTTTCAAGGTAGATCCGTTACGAAGGCTCGGGGCATGCAGGGAGGCAGGGTGGCAGGATGGCGGTTGTGGGAGGCCAGGGCCAACGACAACGAGGGCAGAGAGAAAGGCTCTTAATTATTCACGTGGCGAGCTCCAAATTGAAATGCTTTCTCAGCCGCGGCCGCTGTCGAATTGAGTCCGATGAGGCGCCGGAAGTCGGGAACCGGGGGTGTGGTGGGGTGGGACGGCGTGAGGGGCTGCTGTGAGGTGAGTTGGAACGAGCCGATGCAAGGTTAAGTGCGGTGTGGAAAGGTTGCAGGTTGTGGCGAAAATAGTTCGGGGTTAAAATCCACTTTAATTCATGTCCTCATCAATTAGGCAGAGTGTTTTGAAAGGCTTTCCACATGGAGGAAAAAGGGAATGCAGAAGCAATAGGAAACGATACACTGACGAAAAGAAAAAGACACATTTTCGATAAGAAATGATAAACTTTCATCAAACGACTCGAGCGAAAAACCCGCAGAAATATGCAAATTACATATCAATTTCAATTTCAGAACAAAACCACTTCCTCTATTGGAGCGAATTACATAAATATATGGTATATAAATAAACAAACTTCAAATAAAGAATGATCTTCTTTCTAAACATCTTCAAGAGACGGCTGAAGTTTCTTCAAGCAGCCAGGAAACAAAACAAATTCAGAGCAATTGTTTTTGTTTCAACTGATTTGGTTCTGGTTGTTTTTGCACTATCAATTATTGTCTTTTTGTACTGTTTATTCTGATTTTGTTGTGTTTTCTTGTCCTTTTCTGGCCGTGTTGATGTGATTTTACTGTGTTTGTTCTATTGTTGTGGTTGGTTTTCCGCAAAGGTTTCCACGGAAAATTCGCAAGAGCGAAAGTTTTTAATTTCAGTGATAAAACTTTTGCCATTTCGAACCCCGACGAGGCCAACAGACAGAGCCAAAGACAGGCAGACAGAGGGCCATATGAAGAGGGAGATGGACAGAGAACATGCAGCGAGAGAGAGAGAGAGAGAGAGAGAGAGAGAGAGATAGAGGGGGACAACCATGTGGGGCGAAAAATCCCTCTAATTCAAGTTTGAACATTTTTCGCGCACAAAATTATTGAAAACTATTAAAAGTTCGGAGGAGGGAGGGACATAAAAAAGAAGAAGAAAACATGAGGAGGACGAGGGGGAGGGGGAGGACATGGCGACACATCAAGCGGAAGTGGAAGCGGAAACGGAAGAGCGTCCATTTTCCGCTGTCGCGAGGAGCCGAGGCGAAAGTTTTCGGAATTTCGCGCTTTCACGACTTTGAGGTGCTCGAAAGAGGGAGAGGGTGGAAAAAAGTAGTTGTAGGGGAGGAGGGGTGTTGCTACAACAACAACAACAACAACAATAAATCAGTGTTCCGGCCATGGGAACTCTTGCGACTTCAGTGGTCACTTCTGACCTGTGGCGGGTGTCAAGGGGAGAGAGAGAGAAAAGGGAAAAGGGGTGTAGATAGTGTGAAAGAGAGATATGGCGTAAGAAATTCCTGAAGTTACAGTGAATGAGGGCTGAAATCAAATTCAATACAAAAAGTTTAGGAAATAGAAATATAAACATAAAAATATGAGTGTAAAAATAAAGAATACTATTAATACATAGAAAAAGCACTAAAAAATATTTATATAAAATTTAAAATTTTATAAATTTATAGGTTTAAAAATAAGAAAAAAAAAACAAGGAATAAAAACCTCTATAAGCAATATATTTCATAAAATATAAGATCGAAATATATAAATATAAAAAAATAATGAAATAAAACTATAATTAATATTTAACAAATTACATTTTTTAATTTTAAATTTTAAATATTAACATCAAATGACAACTTTTTAAAGAACTGAATTCAAAGAATAATTTATTAAATTAAATGCGGTCCGATTAAAGGAGGATCAGTGAGGAAAGTGAAAAAGTAGTAGCGAAAAATAATATTTCGGAATAAATGTGTTTTCTTTTGTATAAAAATTTAGTACAATTGTTCGAAAACAGCAAAATAAAAAAATATAATAGCATTGAAAAATAGCTACTTAGTAAAGCGTTTTGGAAAAATTCTTTCACTCCGGCCTGCCACAAACTGGGAAATTTTATGAAAAGTAAAAACTACACACAAAGTAGAAATGGGAAGGAAAAGTTCGCCCATAGAGAAACATGTTTATACATTGGACATTACGGGCCACGCCCACTTCACGCCCACTCGAGAATCGCGTTGCAAAAACTTCGCCACTCGCTGCCGGTTTTTTACGACGGCGCCTTGGTTTGTTTTCGTTTGCGGGCGACATGAGGGAGCACAGAGGGAGAGAGAGAGGGAGAGAGAGAGAGGGGGGAGATGGGGGGAGAGCAGGAGAAACTTCTGAGAGTGGGAGAAACACAGAAAAATGTTGAACTCGGCGAAAAGTTTCGTTCGAAAGGTCATTTGGGGGGAAAACGTTTTTCGGCAAATCGAGGCGAAGCGGGTGGAACATCGAAGGAGGGTCGGAAGGGTCAAAAGGGGAGAAAAAGGGCTGCCAGGGAGCAGCCAAAAGAGTACCAAAAGAAGACGAAACGAACTCGGGAAGCGGCCAAAGGACACAGTGGGGTTTGAAACTACTCCTGAGCACTTGATGCCCGCTGAAGAGGCTCATGTTAAGCCCCCCATTTCCCACACTCCCGTCCTCCTTGTCTTCTTGCCAAAGTGAGTGTCTTCGTCCTCTTTTCTCATCCCTCTCCCCCTTGTCTTTGGACTTCTTTTACTGGTTCTTGGCGTAATCCAAGAGTTTGTCTGACCACCCGCAGTTGTTCCGGGTTTTCTCAACCGCAGGATCTCGGGACCTCCGGGGATGGTATTTATTTAAATAAATAGAAAATGATGACATTCATGAATAATAAATAGTGAAACAAATGATTTTAAAGTGAACAAACTGTAAGAAAATGAACATTATGACAAAATAAATAAATTCACAATTGTGAAATAAATAAATATTTGTGCAAAATAATATTTGTGAAACAAAAATGAACGAATGCAGAAACATGGATAAAATTTACAATAAATAAGGAAATAAAAAATAAGCAAATTAACCTAAAATAAATATGTAATATAATAAATATATAATAATATATATCTAAAATAAATACAATAAATAAAGGACAACAAATTAGAATAAAACAGTATTATAATAAATAATTAATAGTGAAATTTATTAGTGGAAAAATAAAACGATAGATTCAAAAAAGTCCAAGAAAAACGTGGTCCCAAAAGATATATGAAAAAAAATAATAATTATTAATAAATTAGTAAAGAATACTCTAGATTCGTATTTATTGAAACTAGTTTTTTGTTCTCTTCCGTTTTTTGTTGTTTTTTTTGACTGATTTCATATTTTATTTTTTTATTGTTGAAGCTCCGTTCAATGGTCCATTTTGAAACCTTATTCGGCACTCCATTAAAATGCTTCGTTCTAATGTCTTTCTGAAGGAGGTCTTTAAAATCTCCCTCGAAATACTTCTTTTTGAACTGCTCCGAACTTTTAATTGTTTCTCCCGCTCTCTTCGCCGCTTGCGACGGCTTAAGTTCCTCTTAAGTCTTTATCCTGCCGCCTTATCCTGGAGGCAGCAGGTCCTTATTGTTGTCCCCTTCATCGCACTCCCCCCCCCTCGGTCATCCCCGTCCAGCTTCCCGAGTTGACCCTTTTTTCAGCTCCACTTGACTCCTTTTTTCAGCCCCACTTGGCTGCGTTTTTCCGCTCCTCATTGGATCCCCTGTGGCTCCCCTTTTGCTCCTTCATTTTTCTCCTCGTTTGCCTCCTTTCGCTCATCTTAAGCGCAGCTTCTTTGTCTCTCCCTCTCTCTCTCTCCCGCCCCCACCACCTCGACTGTTTTCACCCAACTCGTTCACTCTCTTCACGTCACCCCCATCTCTCTCGCTCTCTCGCTCTTCCGCCTTCTTCCTCTCGTCGTCCTCGTCGTGGTCGTTGTTGCCGGCCTTGTCTTTCATGCCGCCATTTTGTGTTGCCGTCTTGTCGTCACTGCAACGTAATTCACTTCACTGCTCCTCATTATGGAGCGAAACTTTGTCTCTCTTCCTCCACTATTTTGTCTCCACTCTTTTTTCTCCACTCTTTTTTAGTCACACTTTTTCTCCACTCTTTTTTCTCCACTCTTTTTTCTCCACTCCTTTTCTCCACTATTTTTTCTCGACACATTTTTTTCTCCAATAATTTGTTCACTTCTTTTTTCCTCAATCTTTCTCCACAATATTTTTTTCGTAATATGTTTCTACAGTTTTTTCTCCCTCCCTCACCCTCTCCCTCTCCTTCGCTTTTCCTCTTCTTCGAACCTTCCTAAATCCTCTCCTCCCTCCGCCACTCCCTTACTTTACACATCGCTCTGTCTCCCTTCATCTCGGGCCCATTGCGAATTACTTCAAGTGCACACGGGTGCAACCCAACGGTGTCTGTTAGTGTGTGTGTGTGCGTGTGTGTGACATCTCGGGTGCCTGGGCGCAGTGGGCGTGGCCCAGGTGGCGGCTGCCGCCGTCTGCACCATGTGTGCGAAAATTTTACGACTGACAGCGAGGTGAACAATAAGGAAGCCAAGCGTGGTCTTCGCAATTTCAAATCTGCTCAGCTTCAGCTTCATTCGGCAGCCGAAAGAGGGGGGAAACGAAATACAAACCATACAAATATAAACAAAAACGACAAAAATTTAAAAATATTTAAACATTTTAAAAGTAGCAAACATTATTAAAGAAAGCATTTTGGAACCATAGCTTATAAAAACATATTTAAACAATATAAAAAAGTATAATTTTCACAATTTTAATTCATTAAATTTTGTCTCCCCATATTCGAGAACACTTTATGAATTTATGAATTTGAATTTTGAATAATGAATAATTTTAAATTTATTCGAAGAAGAAGCGGACCTATTACTTGAGAAATTTGTAAGAATTTTTTATTAATTTGTAGCAGTCGTAGACAAAGGAACCTGAATAATATAGACGTATCCTTGAGAAAAAACATTCCCACTCCTTCGCCGACCTTCAGCATATGCGAATCCGATCAGGTTTTGCCTTGAGCAGGCGACCTTTGAAAACCTTTGGGGCGGCTTTGCGATGGAACCTCGAGCTGTGGCTGAGCCGTTCTCAATAATTTGGGAAAATTTTTACGACCCTCGCAGAGTCGGACACGTGGAGCGGGGATCTGAAGGTTACATTCGAAGGTGGGGCCAGGCCTAAGGCGATCGTGTTGACTTCCCCTCTCCGGCTCCAAGCCGAAACAGGACACGAAATTGCGAACTACGAAAACACAACAACAGCAAATGACAAGGAAACAAAAAGCATCAGCAGAAACAACAATTGCAACAACAATGGCTCGAGCAAGGTCGCGACTTCCTTGTGAATTTTATATGACAGAATGAGGTCTCCATCTCCGTATCGCCGTCTATCTGTCTCTGTCTCCCTCTCGACCCCTCTCTCTTTTACTCCGCCCCTCTGCCTCCCACATCGTGTGCGCCGCCATTACGAGATCCATTTGCATTTACATTTTCACTCAATTCCATTCCCGTCCATTCCACTTCGATTCCATTGCATTTCCATATGTCGGCCGACCCGTCATTCGCCGGAGTCAGTCGCCCGGCCCTCGTCCTTCAACTCTCGACCCCGCCACTCGTTCGCGCTTCCAAACTCTCTCCATTCGCTCCGCTCCACACTCGTTCCATCCACTCGCCTTCCCAACTCGCTCCTTCCACTCCCTCTGTCCACTCGCTCCCTCTCCAACTCACTCCATCGTCGTTCAACTCGCTGCTTCCTCTCACGTTCTTCTCTCTCTCTCTCGGGCTGTCGTCGGCCATTCGAGCCTTTGACGAGGTCGACTCGAGCGCCGGCGACAATTGCAACAACAAAACCAGCGGAGGCTGCAACAAAAATGCCAGCACCGACGACAATTGCAACAACAACAACCACAGCAACAGTAATAGCCGCAACGACAGCAGCAGCAGCGAGCTGGCAGTCAATCGCATCGGAACCCGTTCAGTCAACGGCTTTGAACTTAGAAACCACTTCGTTGGCCATGTTTTCCGCTTCGCCTTCACATGTTTCCTTTCCTCATTTCACCTCGTTCCCTCCTCCCCAATTTTCCCTCTCTTCACCGATTTTCTCTCTCTCTCTTTCACTACTTAGCACGGCCGGTCTTTGGCTCTTTTTTCTTCTTGCAATAGCAATCGTGTTTTGTTTTGCTCTTGTATTCGTGGTCACGATCTTGTTGGCAGTTGAAGTGGTTGTTTTTGTTGTTGGTAATGTCGTTGTTGTTGTTGTTGGTCTTGTTGTAGAAAATGTTATATTTTCTGTTGTTGTTGTACCGAATGGTCCCGTTACTGTTGTCTGCATTCAAAGCGTTTGCAGCTGACTCGTCGCTCGTCATGTATTTTCAAGTGATTTGAATAGATCGTGTTGTTGCTCTTTTTATCGCTGTTATTGTTGTAAAATTTGCATTTCGTTGGAGGAAAAAAGTGCAACTATTTCGTGTTTCTGTTGTTTCGCTTGCACAATATTTCACAATTGAGTTGTTGTCGTTTTGTCTGACCCGTCACAATAATCCGATATTCATGATATTCACATCCATGGTATGTTACTGCTGTTGTTGTTGTTGTTTCCATTTTTTTATTTTGCTATTCTATTCTTTTACTGTTGTTAATGCATACTCGCATTGCTGCTGTCGACACATTTGTAGTCGTGGTTTTTGTTGTTGCCGTTGTCCGCCACGACCGGTCACGATGCGTCGCCATTTTTAATTGATTCCTCGCCTCGCGACACGAATCCGAAGCTCGTTCGACGGTCGTCGCGACTTTGATATGTGGCCGAAGCAGCGGCGACAGTGCTGCCAACTTGGCGGCATAATGGCGAGGGCCAAGAGAGGAGAGAGCGGGGAGAGGGAGATGTGAAGATGTGGGGGATGCGGAGAGAGGGGACGATCGTGGGCTGGAAAGAAGAGGAGACTGAGGAGAGCTGTAGGCAGAAGAAGACTTGGGGAGACACAAATTCCGAGGGGAGCGGAAAGCATTTTGAATATGAAACCGGTCGAAAAAGAAGTAGAAGATCGTAAATCTTGGTAAATTGCTCGTATTAACGGGAAGGGTGCAAAAATGAGACCGAGAGGAAGGAGGACCAAAATTCAAGTACGGCAGTAAGAACACAAAGATGACAAACCAAATAGGAAAACACAAAAAGAAAACAGTCGTGAAAAAAATCGTGAACAAATCGTGTGCAAGATCATGAAAAATATGAGAAAAATCGTGGGAATAAAAAAATCCAAAGAAAAATCATCGAAAACTCACCTTCATCCGGCAGAAACTTCTGACAAATGAACAAGGGACAAGAGAACTCGTCCTGTCGCACATCCTTTTTCGCACATTTTCCTCCTCCTTTCCAGCATCGTCTTGTTCTTGTTCTCCTCGTCGTCGTCTTCCAGACGAACACCTCGAATGTTAAGTCCTTAATTCAAAGTCACAGACTCACGCACGCCCCCTACATTGAATATGCACTCAAACACACACACACACACGCACATAGAAGTTCCCAGAAAAAACACACAGTCACACATTTGTACACAGCTCACACTTTCACACACCCACACTGACATGCATTACAATGGGACAATTTGTCATTTTATGCGGAAGTGCTGGTGGTGCTGTTGTTGTTGTTGTATTTTCCAGAAATGAGAGAGAAACATGGGTAGCTGAAGGGGTGAATTTGGGGGTGGAGAGTGAGAGAGGGAGGCAGAGAGCTGTAGAGTGTGACGGAGGCAGAGCGGCAGAGACATGAGTGAAATATGGATAAAACGCAATTTATTTTTCAAAAATGCCTACAAAAGCGCTCGCTTGGAAGGGAATGGGGAGAAGGGAAGAATATTAAAGAATGGGGAAAATGGGGAAATTGAAGGCAAAATTTTAGGAGAAGATTCAAGAATTTAAATTCGTGCTGTAGTATTTTAAGTGAAAGAGAAAAACTTCGAACCACAAGAAAGCAAAACAATAAAAAATCCATTGAAAACTCCAGAAATGACCGCCGACAAAAATTCCGTTTTGCCCTCAAGGACTTCAAAGACTTCGACGAAAATTCCACGGCATGCATTTTTAATGGCACCCAGAAAAACCACGATCCCTGATTTCTTTCTCCAGCCATTAACTCATTTGCCATGCTGCTTCTTCTCAACAGGCTCCATGCCTTTATTTCGTTAAAAATGCCTTTTCATGTGATCCTTTCAAAGTCCTGTCTTTCTTTCCTTATTCCATTTAATTTCGTCTCTCTTTAAACTCGTGTTGGAAAATCTCTTGTCTCAGCAGGAGAAGAACAGGACGAAACTACTCCCCTCTCGCTCTCCCTCCTCGTTTTTTGAAACCTTTTATATTAACCTTGTTTCTGCACTGATAGTTGTTGCTGTTTGGTTGTTGTTGCATTGAAATAACTATTAAGAGCTCCCTCGGCTCTTGTTAATCTTCACTAAGTTTGCTTAATTCCCTCCCTCTCTCTCTCTCTCTCTTGCTCTCCTTCCATCCCATTCTTGCTCGTTCGCCCTAAGTTACTCTTGAGGGGGACGTAAAGAGCGAGGGAGAGAGGGTAGGGGGAGAGAGAGAGAGGGTTCTTTTAAAACATATCACTTCTGATTAAAGCGGGGGGAAAGTGGAGGAGGGAGATGAGAGGGAGAAGGAGTTCTTTAGAGCATGGGGAGTGTTTCCGAAGTTTGCTTTAAATTTTGCCTTTTATGAAGGCGAATGTTCAAATTAAAGAAGCAAAAAAATATATAGCAAATGACAATTAATAGTTAAAAAGTCAAGAAAATGCAAAATCGAAAAATGAATAAAACATGTTTAAAGTAAATTGTTTTTATTAATTATTTTATTCCGTAATTTCTCTCGCTAAAACATTTTTGTTTTTAAAATATTTCTTTCTTTCCACTGGCTAAAGAATTTCTTTATTTATTCCTAAGACTTATTTTTTTATTTGACTTTTTGTATTCTTTTTACAATGAAAAAATACAAATATAATTTACATTTTTTCAGATTTAAATTTTATTTTTACTAATTTAATTTCGATTTTTTCACATTCGATTTCGGAACACTGAGCAATTTCTTTATTGTAACGTAATATATATAAAATTTCTGGACAATTTAGACAAATCTTTGTCTTAGTTTCGATTTGTGATTTCACTTGTTTTCTCTCCCTCTTCGACAGTTCGTGTTCTTCCCTTTGGAAACTCATTTGCTGTGGTGGAGGAAAACAAATTAACCAACAACAACATCAGGGGCGACATCGGAGGCAAAAACAACAACATGGAGGAAACCAACTACAGTGATGTGATTAAACGTGGGGAAAAAACGGTGAGGATCCAAAAACATGGACAACAACATGGAGAGGGACAACCAGAGGAACAACAACAACAGCCGGAAAGACAACAACAACAGCCGGAAGGACAACAACAACAATAACCGGGACAACAAGTCGCACAAGGACGACAAGAAGAACCACAATAATTACAAGGGGAACGACGACAACAAGAACGACAACAAGAACGACAACAAGAGGGACATCAAGTACAACAACAAGGGGAACAACCACAACAACAACAACAACAACAACAAGAACAACAGCAACGCAGATCAAAAATAACAACAACAAATTCCCTCATGCCTCGACGTCAATTACGTTTATTTAACTTTAATGGGCGCTGCCAGGGCTGCCCGCGAACGGGATCCCGAGGCAGGGCTGCGGCCCCAACTTCACAAATCCTCTCCCTCTCCCTCTCTCTCACTCTCTCGCTCCCACTCTGTCGCTCCCTTCACTCCATCACCCTCAAAAAGCGGGTTTTTCTTCTCCCCCTTTGCCTCGCCTTCCTTCCGAAATCGCTCCGTGAGCGATGATTAAAATTTATCGTCCATCCCACGAGGTCGGGGGGTTGGAGCGGGGCGTGGCAGGGACGGCGGACGAGCTGCTCGGTCCACTGGCGAAGGATCAATTTGCTGTCTCGCTCGTTTCGACAATGATAACGGCTTTAATATGGAACGCTAATGTTATTGATTTTCGGCGGCAGGGACGGCGGAGGCTGGAGAGAGGCAAGAGTGAGGTGGGAGGGGGTGAAAGGAGTGAGAGGGGGAAGGGCCGAAGTGAGGTGAAGGCCGTGGTGGAAGGACCCAAGGAGGACCAAAGGACGAGGGCCGGCCTGGACAACTCGAGATGCCCGACGTGGCCCTTGGGAGCACCGGAGGTCGTGTTACTGTTATTGTTATTGCTTTTGGTCTTTTATTGTTGCGTTGCTTCGAGAAATTTCTTGTTGTTGTTGTTGTTGGCATTGTTGCCGCAGTTATTTTGGCCGTAAGCCGCCACCTAAGCCTGCTCGATGTCAATTGTCGCCGACGACTTTGAGTTCGCCAGCGCAAAATGTCCTTCGTCGTAGGGTCGAAATTGATGTTGTTGCTGTTTTTGTGGGCCGTGCTAAACAATGCGATGTTTCAATTGAAAAGGAATTTTGAAAAAAATTAAAAATATCAATATAATGTAACACTTTTAAAAACATTTAATTTCTTTATATATTTCATTTGTAACTACTATTTTGTATTTGAAATTTTTGGGAACAAAATTTTCAATTTTTTATTTTAATAATAAAATATTATTTTATTTGTAATTTTTAATTATTTTTAATTTTATTTTTAATTTAATTTGTAATGTTAATTTATAATTAATTTTCAGTTTATATTTTTAATTGTGTTTTTTTAGTTTTAATTCCATATTTTAAACATTTAACTTTTAGTTTGGATAGTTTTAATTTTTAAACTCTAACTTTTGTATTTCATTTTCAATTAATACTAATTCTTAATTTGAAATTATAAATTTTTGTATGTCCATATTTTTGACTTCTAACTTTGAGCTCTTCATTGTAAATCCTTTATTTTAATTTCATAAATTTTAATATAATTTTGTTTTTTCATTTTTAAATATTTTTTTTTCATTTGAATTTTTATTTTATGGATTCTATATTAAGTTCATACTTCGAATACAAAAATAGCTTGCGTGGCCCTTCGGCCTATATTTCTGGAGTTTCCTTCGGGAGTCCTTCCCCGAGCTTTCCCTCCATCTCCTCCATTCGCTCCATTATTTTCGACCCTCGAAATCGTCTCTCGACTCCCATCGAACTCGAGGCTCCTCCTCCTCCTCCGACTAAATGTGATCAATTCATGATTCATCAAACAAGCAGGAGCAACTACAACAAACAGCACAATAGCAACAACCGCAATAACAACAACAAATACAACCACAATGACAAAGAGAATGACAATAAGAATAACAACAACAATGGGAACAAAAATGGAACAAAATCAAAGTCAAGACGTTCGAAATCCGAGGAAAACAACAGCAATAGAATTGAGAAGGAAGACGAGAACAAAATTTAAAGAAACCATTAGAATGAACCGGGAAATCAAGAGAGAGGACGAAAGAGAACGTCAAACAAAAAGAAAGTAGAAACATAAGGAAGTCAGTCATAAAATATGCAAAAAGCTCTTTGCGTCAAGTCGGAAGCTCATGCATATTAAACGAACTATTCGGGGCTCGCGTGCCCTGCACGGCCACGGCCACGCCCACCAGCCGCCCCTAATCCCCGCCGCCCCCTCCCCTCCCTCATCCCCGGCCCTCACCCTCCCCCTCAGGCCCCACGCCCCGGTCGCCGAAAGTGTTTTGTGGGAAAATAAAATCGAACTCGAATTGATTTCGGATGGGAGGAGGAGGAGGAGGAAAAATGGAGCAAAAGTAGAGGGTGGGAAGGAGAGGGGAAGAGCGAGGGAGGGAGCCAACTGAAGGAGAAGAGAGAGAGAGTATTAGAGGGAGAGAGAGAGAGAGGTGGATTGGGAAGCGCAGATCGGCAGAAACATTGGAAATTGAATGAAAATTGAAAATCGCAATCGTGTCAAGAAATTACTCCAACATCCGGACTCGTCATTTCATCCCTCCGTCTCTCTCCTTCACTCTCTCTCCCCATCTCTCGCCCTCTGGCCCCTCTCTTCCTCCCTTCCTCTCCCTCGCTGAGGTTGAAATTTACGCTAACGTGGGCATCAATCGTTACGTGTCTCGGCTGCCAAATGCTCACGTCTCGGAGCTGTTTTGTCCCTGTGGCAGCACTGGCCTGATGCAAGGGGCGTGGCAATCGAGGGGCGGCAGGAAGAAAGACGGATGGATGGAAGGAAGAAGAAGTCGGCCGGGTCCGAGAAAAGCAGGGGAATGAAATCGGTATAAAGAAGGAAGTAAGAAGGAACAATGGGGGAAGAGCGAAGGAAGAAAGAAAGAGGGACGCAGGCATGAAGAAAGGGACAGAGGGAATGGCATGGCAAAAGGACAGAGGGAAGTACGAGAGAGGATGAAGACAATCATGAAGAAAAGCAGGCAAGAAACTTGAAGTCATCCTGATGGCAAAATAGCAAAAGCCAAGTAAATTTCAGGATGTTTTAAGAAATTATTTTACTATAAACCTGATCTTGCGGTGTCAACCTCCACCCCTTCACCCCTGGACTCCCACTTTCTCTCTCTTTCTTTCGCTCGCTGAAGTTTCCACTTCAAACGTTCTCCTCTCGCCAATGTCTATTTTCGCCAAATTCCTGAGCCACTCACGGGCCGGGAGTAAACGCAGCTGCACACGCACGCACACGCACACACACACGCACACACACACGCCCAGTAGACACGTGCGAACAGCGCGATTGCTGCAACGAGCGAGCGAGATAGCGCGATAGCTCTATTAAAACTTTCGTCAAACAGAAGCCGAAACTGTCGGCTCGAGTTTCGAACCTTGAGCTCAACCGGAGCGAAGTTTCGAGTTGAAGGGCAACGGCAATAACAACGAAAGCAACGACAAAAACAACAAGCACAAGAACTAGTGGCAACAACGATGAAACTAAGGGAGCAAACATAGTATGCCGGCAACTACAACAATTGAAAGAGTAGTCAAATGAAGCAAAAGCCATGAGGATGAGGAGGGATTTTTGGATTCAAGCTAGAGAGCGAGAGAGAGAGAGAGAGAGAGAGAGAGGGAGAGGCTGCTAGAGAAAAGGAGCGAATGCGTGCCCTTGCAGATGTGTGAGGGTGTGCGGTCCATGTGTGTGTGTGTGTGCGAACAGCTTGTTGAACATTTTTAATCGCCTTTGAGTAGAATCCTCGATATTTGGACTGCAATTGTTGTTGTTGTTGTTGTTGTTGTGGAAGTTACTGCTCCCATTGTTGTTGTTTCAATCGGCTTATTATGCGACAAAGAACGGAGGAATTAGAAAGGAATTTTCTACGGTTTACCGGGGCGTATGAGCGACAATTTTAAATTGATTTTTAAAATGTTGAAGAATCATATTTTGTTATCCTTTTGGCAATCCTTCTTAATTTATTTTCTTCACCTTGTCAATTTCTCTAAATTTGTCGCCTTTCGCGTTCTTGTTCTTCTCTCGCTTCATGCCGGCGTTGGAGGCCAATTGCGGGAATCTCTCCGTAACTGTTGCTGTCTCTTTCGCCCTCCAGTCGGTCCCTCGTTGTTCGCCCGCTCGTTCGTGTTCCCCGCTTTTTCTCTCCGGCTCTTCGCTTCGTCTCCGCAGCGCTTTTGATGGAGGCGACGAGGAGGGGAGGAGGGGGAAATCATGGAAAAAAACTCGGAAAGTAGAAAAAGTTGTTACAAAACAACAAAAAAAACGAGAAAAACAAGAAAAATATACTACAACAGCAATAACAAACATTAGGAACAACAACAACGAGAAAAGTAAAATGTGCAAGCAACTAAAGCAAAGGTAACAACAGCAACAAGACCTAAAAATCCCGAGCAAACACAACAACAACAACAGCGTTTATTAATTGCCGTGAGAAAAACGTACAATTGGAGCAAGAGTATTTGAAAAGTCGAACCGTTACAAAAAACAAAGAAAAAAAAACCTACAACAACAACTGCCACAGCGATGAGTTGACAATTACAGCAACAACAACAATCACGCACTTTTGCCTCACACACACACGCACACATTCGTCTGCCTGATGACGACTTCGAATGGGAAAAAGAAAGAAGAAGAACAACAAAAACGTGGACACGGAGGGAGCAGAAGAAGAGAAAACAACAAAAACCACGTCACTAAACGAAGCTTTTACTCACTCGTGTCGCGTCGCGTCGCCTCGGTTCGGGTCGGGTCGGCTCGGTTCGGTTCGGCTCGGTCCGGGTTGCCATTTCTTGTTTCTGGTTTCCCGCCTCACCCTCTGTCTCTGCCTCTGTCTCTGTCCCTCTCGCCAGGAGCCGCAACGAGTCCATGTCGCCGGCCAATGTTGCATGCGAATGTCAAATATTTTTACGCTGACAACTGTGTCATTTTTCTTCTTCTTCTTCGGCGTCGGGGTCGGCGTCGCGGTGCCATTTGTCGCAATCGCTGTTGTTGTTGTTGTTGTTGTTGTGGTTCTTGTCGTCGCTACCACTGTTTGCTGTTGTTGTTGTCGTCAGCGTCAAATTGAATTTCTTGGTTGCGTTTTTTCAACGTCTGCCAACTTCACTGGGCTTTGTTGTAGCTGCTGCTGCTGCTGCTGTTGTTGTTGTTGTTGCTGCTGTCCTTCATGTTGTCGCCCGGTGTTGCATGTCTCAATAACAAAAACAACAACAACAAAAACAACAACAACAACCACGAGAAAAACACCATGGACAAAAACCATCAGCGACACCTTTAGGTCATGTGACGAACTCCAATGTTGTTGTTGTTATTGTTGTTTGTCAAGTGTTTTTCTTATTTCTTCGCTTTTTTATTTTTATTCTTGTTGTTGTTGTTGTTGTAGTGTCACGCGCTCCGCTATTTGTTGGCAATTATGCAAAACCGCTAACAAATGTTCTCGCGGCCGGCGCTGTGTTGTGGCGATTGTTGTTGTTCTATCGTAGTTTCTTCTTGTTAGATGTTTGTTGTTGTTTCCTTAGTTCTGGCTCAAAGTGTTGTTGTTTCCTTAGTGGCTATTGTTGTTGTTGTTGTTGTTCCTTTAGCTGTTTTAATATGTTTTCTCACACTTCACTTCACTTCACTGCCTCCCTGCCTCCCTGCCCGGCACATGCATCCGACCATCTGGCAACGCCATCGCATTAGCATGCGGACAACAAACTGGCGGAGAAGAAGAAGAAGAGAAAGTTCACGGTTGCCGTCGACGGTGGGAGGAGACGAGGCGAACGGGGGAGGGCGAGGCTCGCGTTCCGCGGCCGCCTCTGCGGCCAAGACGCGAGCGCCGAGCGTCACTGGCGAATGCCGGCCAATTAAGGCGCCCATGGCGGCCGTGGTTTGCGCCATCCGCGACAGACCAAGGGGCGGGCTCGCGGTCATTTCGACACCCGCGGTGTGGCCAGATTGTCGAAGACTTTGATTGGCACTTCTCACTAATCACTAATTAACATTCACTAGTTTTAGTATCCACTTAATTCTTATGATTTTTCCGGCATGGAACTTTTTTAAGAGCAAATTGACGTGTGTTAAATTTTCCAGTTAGTTTCCATTTCTATTAATAATAACCATAAATTACAACCAACGCTCATTTTCATATTTTTATCTATTTTTATCCATTTAATTATACTTCAGATTAATGTTAACTAGTTTTATTTTATTTTTTTCAATTTCATATCTAACAATTATTATTGTTGTATTGATAATAAGTGTAATGAAATTATTTTCATTGTTTTTTTCTCTCTTGAATTAGTCATTTAATTACCATTTGGTTCATTCTATGCTTATTTTGTATTTTGTTTCTTTACTATATTTTGTTATATTATTATATGATATTATTTGTGCTAAGAATTTTAGAAAATTTATTTATTTTATAAAAATGTCCTTTTTAACATTTTTTTCATCTTTTTTCTTGGATTTTTTTACAGGTCCACACGTCAATTTCCTTCATTCGCTCTTCAATTTCCATCCCCCGGTCACCTCCCGCCCTCCCTGGCAAATCCAATCACTCTCCCTCGATCTGGCCACACTGGCAGTTCCTCTTGCTGTCTGTCGGCGATGGTCCTCTTTGTTGTTGTTGCTGTTGCTGTTGTTGTTGCTGTTGCTGTTGTTGTTGTGTCAAACCCTGGCTCATCGTTTTTGTTGTTCCTGTGCTCATTGTTGTTGCCTCTGTAGTTAATGTCGCGTTGCTTATATATATGTGTCTATATATTTAACTTGCTCTTCTTCTTCTTCTTCTTCTTCTTCATTAAATTCTGCTGTTGTCTCTCCGGCCGTCCATCGTTGTTTGCCACCTGTTTGTCAGCAATTTCTAGTTCGCCAGCAGATTTTAATTGAATCTGTTGTCGACGTCGACGTCGTCTTCGGCAAACTTTTCCGAGCCGAACAACAACGTTTTCGTGCAGTTGCTGTGAAGTTGTTGTTGTTGTGCAGTTGTTGTTGTTGTGAAGATGTCGTTGTTGTTGTTTAGTCTCAGTCTCAGTTGTGCTGTTGTTGCTGGAGGCCATCGGCGTCAGCGCCTTCGTCGTTGTCCACAACGAGCAGAGAATCGCAGAGGCAACAACAAAAACAACAAACAAAACAGCAAGCATTACAACAACAATTGCAAAAACAATTACAACAACCATTGCAACAACAACAACTCCAGCACTGCACACTCGACCCTGCGACCTCGACAATATCTCAAGTGTGTCTTCACCAAATTGCAGCAATATTTTTTCCAGTTAATTTCGCCTCGAGCCAGGGCCAACCGAGGCTTCCCCTCCCTCCCTCTCACACACGTGCCCGTTCCCCAATCTCCCTTCTCGCTCTCTCTCTCCCTCTCTCTCTCTCTCACTCTCTCTCCTCATGTCAAGCTTCCCATGTCGCCCTGTCGTCCGCTTCTCTCGCCGACTCCCGCGAGTTTCTCTACGGTAGGTCGGCGTTGTCTGTCCTTCGGTCTCTCCCTCTGCCAACCCCTTGGTCCCTACCTCCCTCCCTCCCTCTCAACCTCCCTCCCGCCGCCCATCTCCGGCTGCCCGCCTGGGCTTCGTCTGGCCACGAGCAACATGTGTTCGGATTCCCAAGTCAATTAGAGCGAGACCCTGAAGTTTCCTCGCCCTTGTTTTTGAGTTTTCAACGTGTACTCGCCCTCACTGTCTCTTTGTCTTCTCCCTCTCCTTCTTAACACCCCCCCCCCCTCCTCTCACTAGCCCTTGCTCCTACTCCGGCTTTCCTTCCCTCGCTTTCCCTCCAGGGTTCACCGTGTTTGTCGGTCTCTTGAACAATTAAATCTAAACATGATTTCGCATGAGTTTCTCATCTTCCTCACTGCCTCCTTCTCTCTCTGTCACCCTCTCTGTTTCCCTCTCTGTCTCCTTCTCTCTCTGTCTCCTTCTCTCTCTGTCACCCTCTCTGTCTCCCTCTCCGTCTCCCGCTTTGTCTCCTCTCATCCCCTCGCTCTTGTCGCCGGCCCGAGTCGCATCTCGTCGCCACGGGTCGTCCATTTTTTGTTCACTCCCTCCTAGTTCGGGCTCGCCCTTGTCTCTGTCTCCCTCTCTCTCCCTCCCTCTCTCTCTCTCCTTCTCTCGCTTGGGTTTCGCCCTTCTCTGCTGGGTTCGGCCTCCCTCTGGGCTGCGACGACGTCGTCCTGATGATGTGGACTCCACCCCATGGGTCGTCCCGTCGCTCTGTGGGCGGTCCCAGGTCTCCACAGGTCTTTCTCGTCCTTTCTCTCTCTCTCTGTCCTCTCGCCTCTCTCGCTCCTCGAACCCCTCTACGATGCCCTTTCTTTGTTTTATCCTTGAATTCCTCGTCGTTTCACCTCGTGCCCTGTTTGTCTGTTGCTGGGTTTTTGTGCTTTATGCATCTTGTTGTTGTTGTTGTTGTTGTAACAGAAATACTATTGTTGTTGTGTTTGTTGTTGTTATTTTACATATTGTTGTTGTACCTTGCATGTCTCATTATTGTAGTTGTTTTCTCGTTCTTAATGTTTTTTGGTTTGTTATTTCTGTTGATATTTTTGCTATGTAATTTGTTGTTGTAGAAATTGTTGTTGTGTAAATCATTGCTGTAGTTGTTAAAATTGTTGTTGTAGATTTTCTTGTTATAGACATTGTTGTTGTAGAAATTGTTGTTATACAAATTGTTGTTGTAGAGTTAGTTCTTCTAGAAATTCGTTTTGCTGCTTTTGTTTTTTATTTATTTTTGCTCTTCATCTGTCCAACGTGTACTTACAGCATCAGAAGACGAGAGTGAGCGAGCGGGAGAGAGAGAGAGAGAGAGAGAGAGAGAGAGAGAGAGAGAGATAGAGAGGACTTAATGAGATTCGTGTGTCGAGCCACAGCCCTCGTCACGTGTCGTCCTCGGCTTCGGCCAGGATTCGCTCGTCGTCTGCTGTCGATGGGTTCTTCTGTTGTTTTTTTGTTTTGATTTTGTCTTTCGGCTCATTCGTTCCTTGAACAAGAAAATCCTCGCCGTCTCCTCGTTTCTCTCTTCTTCCCCCCAACGACGATCACAAGTCCTTCCGGCTGAATGCTGGTAATGAAGGGTTGTCATCGCGCCAATTAGATTGCTCGAGGAATTAATTAAGAAAACCAGCTTTCCTAATTCAGCTTTCAATAAAGGAAATCATCATGAAAAAATCATAAAAAATAATTTGATTTTAATGAATTTACTGATTGGCTTTTACAAATTTTCTAGTGATTTTTTGGTGAAAATCATTCGTCTCTCCTTCGGCGAATTGTTTCAACTTTATTTCCTGATTTATTTATTTTTTGTTTAATTTCTTTCCTTCGATGCGATTTAATTTGAATCATTAGTTTATTTTTAGATTTTTCCATTTTCAATTTGACCTTTGAATTCCTCAGATAATTTGGATTTATTTCCATTATTTTGAGTTATTTTTAGATTCCTCCATTTATTTCGAATTATTTTGCACATTTCGGCCGACGGTTTGTCTTCGTTTTTCCAACCGAACGGTTGCGATGGAAAATCACAATCGTATCTGCGGAACAAGAGGGGAATCGGACAATTTTCCAACCCCCACCCGTCACTCGTTCCCTGCCTGGGTTCCCTGGCCGTCCCTCGCCGTCGTCCTGCGCCCGCCTGCGTCCGGCCAGCGCGCGTCAATCAAATATCGCAGCATTAAGGATATTAACTGTCACACGCCGATTGACGGCGACGACTTTCTCCGGAATCGGCCCCCAGTCCGGTTGACCTCGGGTCGTCGTTGTAGTTGTTGTTGCCGTCTCGCAGGCCCCTCACCCGGTCCGCGGTCCTCCGCTCGTGTCGTTGCTCTCTTCACTCGCCCTCGTCCTTTTTTCTGTTCCCTTGTCGTCCCTCTCGCTTCCCTCGCTCCCTGTTGGCGCCCATCTCCAATCAAAGAGGACTCCTCTGTCCCGATCCCGATCCCGGTCCCGACTCCCTCGTGGCTCCTGGTTGACGTCGTGGTCGTTGAGTCGCAAGAAACGGCGAAATATTGAATGGCAATGAGAGGAATCGAATTCGCGAAAAATCGTGCCCTGTGACGGGGCGACGAGGGAGAACTCGTGAGATTGAGAGAGAAGGCAAGAGGCAGAGGGAGCGCGAGAGTGAGAGGTTGAGAAACCTCCGTCGCCCGGCCGAAAGCGGAAATCAGATGCCGTCTTTAATGTGTTGTTTTTAATATTTTTTATACATTTTTGACATGTGTATATAATATTCTATTCTACTTATTATCATTCACATATATATATTTTCATTCTAATCATGAAATAATAATCTTCAATATCTTATTATAAAACGAAAGTAATAAACTGAAATAAATGCAATAATAGAGTTCAATAATAAAATTCAACAATGAAATTCAGTAATAAAATGCAAACATAAAATTCAATAATTCATTATATTCAATAACCAAATTCACAAATAAATGTGCAGCTTAAACAACTCTTTTACACACTCTCTTGCTTAGACACATCGCATTCCACTCTGACAATTGCATTCAGCCATCACGCCCGGTGGCTTCTGAATAATGCATTCCATAATTCGAAATGTTCCTAGTAAATGACTCCGTATCCTTCACGTGGGACTCCTGCCCAGGACCCCGCCCTCTCAGCATGTCGACCTTCGCCACCCACACGGCGAGGACTTACGTTTGCATTCCGGGGATCGCTGGAGCGATTCCTAGTCCCGAGTCCCGAGTCCCGAGTCTCGAGTCCGTTCACGACAATGTCCTGGGCAGCGAGGATGCACCACGGCGGCTGATTAATATTTCACGCTAAATTATTCAGAGGCCACGTTACGAATGCGGCGTAGTAAATTCTCTCATAAAGCGGTAGACAATCAAACCGGGCTTCATTATGGCCCAAGAGGATCTCGCGAGCCGAGAGGACGAGCGCGGTTGGGGGAAGAGTCAAGGCTGCAGTGGAGGCCGATGACGATCATGACGATGACGATGGCTTAGCTACTGCTGACGACACCGAGAACGATGACGATGACGATGATGATGATCATGCCGATGATGACGATGGAGGTTTCGTCAAAATGTGCTGCACGTTCCATCACTTATGGTCGCCAAAGTGATGGCAGGTCGGCGGCGAGAAGCTGGCGGTGGGACGCGGGAGGCGGGGGGCGAGAGCGAGAAGGCGAATTTGATTCAGGATCCGAGGATTCGTGCACATTCCACAAATAATGCATGCCAAATGCAATCACAAACACAACTGCAAATGGAAATTCAAACACCGACACAGCGACACACACTCGCCGCCGACATGCCGACGCTCGCATGCTCGGATAAACAGCAACAGCAACAGCAACGGCAGCCCTGGCTCTGAGCGTGGGCAAGGGCCGAGGGTGTTTGGGGAGGCAGGGAGAGAGAGAGGGAGAGCGAGACAGTTTGAGAAGGTGGAAAGATGAATGTTTATCGGTGTGCGCTGAAATATTCTGAATTTGCATTTGGACTGAGCGTGGTTCGTTTGCATGGGTGGTGAGTAAATGGGGTGAGCTGGGGCGTGGTGGGAGGTGGTGTGGTGAGAAGGGAAGCTGTGACAAGAAGAAATGGGAAGAGAAGTACTTTTGGTGAGAAGCGTGAACAGAGTGGTGTAAAACAGGAGGTCATGTGAGGTGGATGTGACTTAACACTATGATAACTGGAGTGTGGTGAGGAAAATACGGGAAATCCGATGTGGTGAGTTGAAATGCGAAGGACTGAGGTGAGTTGACGACTGGTGCTTTAAAACTACGATGTTCGAGGAATGTCGAAAGGACTAAAAATATTGAGAGAGCTCTATAGAAATTCCATGTGAAATGAAGTCAATGATTCTCTGGTGAGCTGTGGAATTTCTGTGGTGAAATTCAGCGAAATAAAGTGGTGAGATTCACACAACCCAACAAAGGTGGAAGGTGAAAAAACTTACGGAAGCTTTCTGTGCATAAAATTGGTGATAGAAACAAGAATTTTGTCCATTCATTTGGTTAATTCATTTCACTACTTGTTCTAAACATTTTTAGCATTCTGAATTTAAAAATATATTTATATATTTTAATTATTGAAATAATTTTTTTCTTTTCTTGTCACTGCGACTTTGGATGTAGGGAAAAGAACAGTATTCTTTTGTTATAAAAACTCTCAAGTTCACTCCCTGTTTGGTGAACTCCCTCCCGCCTTTCAGTCAAAGCCATGCGAGCTGATTTTGCCGACAATACATCGATGCCGCTGCATATACGTGATGACATGTGATTATGTGTGTTTGCGTGTTTAATTGCCTTCCGGTGGTTCCATTGTCGAATTATTCCCTGGCTTTGCGGCGTCTTCGGGCTGAGCAGCGGCGGAGTCGACGCCGAACGACGGCCGACAGCCGACAAGCGACTGACGACTGCCACCGTCATTCGTTAATAACGAAATTAACAGCTGCTGCGGGCACGAAGACAATCGCACTGCAGTCGTGGGTCTGTGTGCGAGAGCGTGGGTGCCTTGTGGTGGCGAGGGCGAGGCCGTGTGGCGAGATCGGGGTGTGGTGGGTTGGCTTGGCTGGGTTTGGCTTGAGTTGTGTTGGAAATGGCGGTCCATTGTATTGATCTTGCGCTGGTGTTTGTGTTGGTGCTGGTGATGGTGTTGGTTTTTGTGCTGGTGTTTCCTGCTTCCTGCCCGAGTATTGATTGCGGTTTGTCTACTCTTTTGACTCTCGTTAATTGCTTTTAATGCTCGATCTTCCGGTCATCGGAGCCGGAATTCGTATCTCGTTATTAGCAGAGCGGTTTCCGGTTGCCGACCGGAAGTGGTGCTTTTGACATTGACGCTGTCGGTTGACGCCTGACGCCTGCCGTCTGCGGCATCGGCCTTTCATGTGCATTGCTGTCGCTTTAGTTTATTGTGCAATGCATTATGGAGGTTGTTGTTGTTGGACTATGGGTTGATTTCGTTGTTGCAATTGCTGATTTTGTTGTTAATGTCGTTGTCATTGTTGTATTTTGATGTAACTGTTGTTGCTGCCGGTCCACTTGCGGCCGTCGATTTATTGATTGCGGTCGCCGGTCCGCGGTTTCGCGCTCAATTGCTCGACCCCTCTCGCCCGTCAAATTAATTGTCGTCCAGTCCTTGACATCGCTCATCGCCCATCGTCCTTGGCACGAGTCCTCGACGGGCCACGGACATCCCTGCTGGAATTTGGGGCCTTTCGAAACCGATTCGCTTCGCCGATCGCTCTGAGGTCGAGGCAGCCATGAGAAGGCGGCAAATTCGACCGATTGGTAAGCAGACAATTTTCACTGCTCACACGCACACATGCACACACACGCCCCTCCCGCGCCCCATCTTGCAATTGGCTCGATTGGCGCCCTGTTGAGCTGCTTCAAAAACATTGATTTGCACTCGAAAACCTCGATTTTTGACCAAGGCCTGCGCGAACTTTGGCCACACACACGCACTGGGCACCCAGCAACGGTGTGTGCGTGAGTGGGCGCGTGTATTTGTGTTGACGATTAGCCGGCTCCCAAAGCCCTCTGTTCCCGCTGGGCTCGTGAACGATTTCCCATTTCAACTCTTGGCCCCGAAGTTCGTTCGGCTCTCAAACGGCCCAAGCGACTGTCTGTCGATCTGGGCGTCTGACCATTTCGCCATCAGTCCGTCTGACCTGTCCTGTCCTGTCCGACCTGTATGTGCGACGACCCTGCGTTTGTCCAGCGCTCGCATCCATTGATCCTCTGTGACTTTGCGAACTCTCCCGAGTGGGAGAGAGAGAGATTTCTATGCACAAGTTGTTGTTGCTTTCATTTTTGTAGTCCATCTACTTCTTGTTGTTGCAGTTCTTGTTCTTCCGTCGTTGCCGTCGTCGACTGCCATCGCCAGTGCCCGGCGGCGAGATCGGGGAATCGAGTTTCGGTCATTAGAGGATTGTGCTTTTTCCCTCGAAATCAAAATTCTATTTGCTGCAATATTTGTTGTTGTTGTTGCGTCCATAACTTGCCGAAAATCGAATGTATTTACAATGGAATTTCAGCAGCGGCGCAATTGAAATGAATTCGCGTGCATAAAATGTTTCTGGATCATTATTTCAGGGGCTGTCGGGACGAGGGAGAGGAAATTACTAGGAGTGCAAAGTGAAAATTTTACTACGAAAATGATCGGCATATTTGGGAAAATTCGAATTTATTTGAAATTTAAGAGCAAGTTTAAAAGCAGTTTGAATTTATTTCATATGTATTTTCAGCGAGCGGAGAACATTACAAGGATTATAAACGGGAGCAATTTTCTAAAAAAATCTTCAGAATATTCTTTGAAATTGCAGATTTTGACTGTAGACTGTAAAATCCGAATTTATTGGATATTTTATAATGATTCAAAACTTAAGAGCGAGTTCGAAAATTTTAAAGAGCAAGTTCGAAACGTGAGGAAAATTCTGAAATAAATGAAATAAATTTTATGTAGATATTTCCTTGTTAAACTCGGTTGAATTCAATACCAGACGAATTTTCCCTGCTGCTATTGAATATTGATATTTTGCACTCAAATTAGTTATGGCTGAGATAATTTGCATCCGCTTAATTTCAAGTGAAATGAGTTGCTGGCGGGATTTCGAAATGCTGTTGAAGAGCCTGGAAAAGCCCATGATTGGGAATCGCTTGAAAGTCCTCCGGCTACTCGCCCCGCCCCTCAGTTTCGCCCCGCCTTCGCCCGAGGCGCCTCGGCGAGGGGAAGCAACTATTAATGCGTCATTCGGCATTAATTTCAGCATCAAAGGAAAACCGCACGGAATTTGAATGCTTTTAACTAATTAATAAATAGCTGGCGCAATGCTATTGACTCGGCAAGTCGAGTGCCACAGTGGTGGCGAACACATGAGGCACGTGCAGATAAATATTGTCAGATACCGAGTTGAAAAGGACCCATGACAGGTGCTTAAGACAAGGAGAGACAATAGAAACCAAAAAAGGACAAATCTTCTGAAATGATTGCTTTAAAATGTTGTTACTTCTATGATGTAAAAGTTAGGAAATATTTATGAAAATTGTAAGACAAAAATTATTAAATTAGTAATTAGTTTTTTCTGCAAGGATTTCGAAAAGAAATTCTAGGGAGAAACAGCAAAATAACATTAAAATGTTCCGAAATTCCTATTTTTTTTTTCAATTCTTATTACTTTATTGATAAACAGTTTTGCAAGGATTTCAAAATGTTTTGTGCATTTTTTTTGCGCTACTCAATTCCTTTCACACCTAACGAAAGAATTTTAATTGAATACAAAATCAAATACTCTAAAACATAACAACATTATTTTGCAAATTATTTTGTTTCTCGTGCCAACACTTCTCGCCTGTACTGTGCGACATTCGATGCCATGTTTGGGCAAATTACGCAAGCAAACTGTAACCTAATGAGCTCATAAGTTATGAGGACCACACAGATACATACGCAAACACAAACACACATATAGGGACGAGCTCACATGCTCAGAGCCAAATCCACACACACTCATTTGCACACGCATTTCCTCCCGGGCTCACACGGTCCGATTCCCAAAAACATCTGCGTACGTCGTGATAGTTCTGCGGCTTTGCCACATAAAAGAAGGGCCACCGAAAACAAGAGCAAGCTCAAGGAGACGGGGACTAAGGGGAGGACGAGGAAGGACGAGGAAGGACTGGAACAAAAGCCATCGGCCAGTTGAAATTCAACTAATTGAATTATCAAGCAAATTGGAAATTCTCTGGATCCGAAATACCGCGATGACCGAACGACCGACCGACCGACCGACCGACCTCCTTGGACGAGGACGAACACCGTGTGGTCCTTGGGGCTGCGGGTTTCCTTCAGCACTCCCGGGGTTTTTCTGCGGTCGGCCAAGGAATGCGTCTCCATTGACACATTGAAGGGCAAAGTGAGGATATGAATTTGGGTTTTACGGCAGTTTGGGCCACATTTTCTAGTTCATTTTGGCTTAATTAGATTTGGCGATGGGTGGTTTGGTGTTGGAGGTGGTTGAGGTCCTTTGGGAAATGTTCTGTTAACTAGATTTTGACTTCGTATTAAGATTCTCATTTAGTTGTGAAATTTATCAATTATCAATTTAAATTTGATGGTTTGAAGCAATTTTCAAATATTTTATTAAAAAAAATTCTTCTTATTTGTTCTCTCTTAGAGTATTCGGATAATAGTAACATGAAGAAACTCTCTTATCCGTTTCATCCGTTGCTGTTACGGGATTCCCCGGAAATGTCGAGTGTTTTCGACAAACGTCTCTTGACTTCCTTTTCCCTCTCTCCTCGTCTCTCGCGTTCTCATGGATCTCGTGTCTGACACTCTTGGCTTTCACTCTTCTTTACTCTCACGTTCTACGATTCCGATTTCAATTTAAAGCGAGGCAACGAACTCCACATGACTGACATTTCATTTCATTTTCATTTCATTTCAGTCTCGGCACCGAAGTGGCTTAATTACGTACGTCCCTCTCTCCCGTTTCCCTCTCTCATTCTCTCCTTCTTGCCCTCAAGCCTCCACTGTTGGAATCCCTCGGCTCCTCTCTTGGCGCCTCCCATCACGCCTCGTCCCTCTTCACTCCTCTCCACGAGGCTCGAGCATTGGCTGAGGATGAAGGAGGAGGTCCAAAGGGGAGGTTGATGAAGGAGGTCGAGGGAGGAGGCCGTGGGAGGCGGTTGGAGGAGGAGGGGGACGATGGACGCGTGGCGATGGCGCCGCATTTCAATTTTAAATCGGCCACTGCGCGAGCTTCCCTTGATTATGCAGTCGTCCTCCCATCGTGCAGGACCTCATTGTGCATTTTGCATATTTCCGCCCTTCCATTCACAATTTGTCTCCTTGTGCAGTTTCTCGTCCTTCTGCTCTTTTTCAGATTTCCCTATTTTTTTTACGCCCGAGTTTTTCCATCGCTGAATTTTTTAAAATATATCTTTTCATCCTGCTCTTTCTTTATTTGTTTTTTATCTCTTTAGTATATGCTCTCATTTTAATTGGACTTTTTTATTTTCTTAATTTATTTTTACTTAATTTTTGCAATGCTTTTACTTTAACCGCGCTTTATTTTTTAACTTTTTTAAAATGACAGTTCTTCATTTTTATATTGTTTTAAGTATTTTACAAAATTTTCTTACTCTTCATCTATGTTTTTTCCTTATATTTGTCTCTCCTTTCCTTTGTCAACCTTCAGAATGAATAATTTTTTTTGCTCGGTTTTATTTACTATTATTTCTCTCCATCCTCCTCTCTCTCTCTCTCTCTTTATTTATCCGCAGTGAATTCCCTGCTGACTGACTGCGTGCGAAGTCCTGCTGATGAACGCATTGGGACGCCAGACGCAGAGATTGGTAGAGCGGGAGGGAGAGGGAGAGAGGGGAGAAAAAACGCCGCATTGCGTATTTTGTCCATTCATCTGAACCACAACAACAACAAGATCGACCACGGCTGCATCGGCGGCAATCGAGAGCGAGACAAAATCACTCTCCCGTGGCTTATCCGCTCGCATTAGCGGCGGATAAGTCGAGCACAGACCCGGGAGCAGGACATGCGAATTGCATTTTGCGGACAAGTCGGTGGGGCGCGGGTCGGGCGTTTTTAATTTCGAGTTGCGACGCCTCCGAGAGCCGCTGGATAATGTGGAAAAAAATAATGTTAAAAATGTCTGACATAAATTTCATATCTTTGGATTAAGGCAAAAGAATTAATTAAATAAGTGAGAAGTATACAAAAATCATTAATGTATCATTTATCAATTATATATTTATCAATTTATATGAATAGAAATTAACTTCAAATCAAAATAAATGTAATTTCCTCCGAATTTACCCAATCTGAATTTATACAAATTTTCGCTGAAGTTCAACTGCAAGTTTGGATAATTACAAATTAAGATGAACAGCAAGAGAAATCTGTCTTAAGTCTATGAAACTATTCATCTGAAGTGATCTTCATCCGAATTCCTTTGATGGCGATCGGATAAAGGCAACTGGGATTAGGCTAATTAACTCATATTTTCCCCACTGTAGCCCGACGGGTTTCCGAATGAGCCAAAGTGTTAAGTGCGACCATGGGAAGAGCGAGGAGCCGTGGAATTAGCTGGAAACGCATAAAGTTCGCCTAATGCGTATTTAATTGCAGCGGATAAAATGGGAACGACAGCGAGTTTTAACTGAAACCCACAGGAAATTGCATTAAAATGTGTTGCGTGGAAGCAACAAAAGCAAAAACAATCACACCAGTAGCGGTATCGGTAGGAACAAAAACTACAAGAGCAACAGCAACCAGAGCAATCGGAGCAACAACCAGAGCAATCGGAGCTACAACGAGATTCATCTGAGTACAACAACAACAAGAACTATCGGAGCAACAACAATGCCATCAACGCATGGATTCTAATCCCGGCAACAAAAATAAACACTGGCACGATGCCAAAATGCACTCGCTGGGCTCCGATATCGACGCAGCCATCGATTAAATTATCGATCCGGCTTTTTGCGCACCTTCCTTGCACAACAACAACAACAAACAGAAAACATAAATCTCTGACGCCTGGGGCGAGGGAGCGAAGGGCGTGGCAGGGGAGACCAGTGGAAGCTGGTGGAAAAACTGCAGCGGATAGAAAAGACCTCAAGGTGAATTCACACGAGGATGAACAAAAAGCGAGTGGGACAAAAATAGCAAATGCACCAGGGAGTGAAGGAAAGAGCGACAATGAGTGAGAGGAGAATAAACTGAGTTGGAAACCTCTGGGGACCCCAGGATTCCAGCATAAACTCAATTTAAGCCACAATAACAAAATCTGTTTCTTGTTCGATAGCTCCGAAAATGACTGCAGACTGCAAATCATCATCACAAGAGATTAATTTTGTCGAAGATAAACAGCTCAAAGATAAATGTTTCGGATTTCGAAATTATGATTTTGATCCTCGAACGATGAATAACTTATTATTATCCTTGTCGTTTTTGCAGGAGCAGCAGCGGAAGCGGCAACAGCGGCATTTGAGAAAGTTTTGCCTCCGTTTCTGGATTTGCTCCCGCACTATCTCGCTCACTCGCTCCCTTCCTCTCTCTTAAAATTTCTTCCGCCCTCTCATACTCCCTCTCCATATATATTTCCTCCCTTTCACCCCCTCTCTCCGCCGATCATTGCATCGCAATCTTTGCGGCCTTTGAAGCCTTCCGATGAAACTTTCTGAGAACTTCCGTTGCTGCTGCTGAGGAGTAGCTGTCGTTGTCAGGGATGGTGTTGCTTGTGCTGTTGTTGTTGTTGTCGTTTCGTTGCTGCTCCCAGCTCCCTCACTCATTACAAACAGCCTCTGAAGCTGATTAAATTTGTTCCCGCTTAACTTTGCAGCGGCAGCGACGACGGCGAGGCCGAGGTCGACAGCACCA
The DNA here is from genome assembly GCA_947389925.1 of Coelopa pilipes. Classification (NCBI taxonomy): domain Eukaryota; kingdom Metazoa; phylum Arthropoda; class Insecta; order Diptera; family Coelopidae; genus Coelopa; species Coelopa pilipes. Next base: position 3,858,283 of record OX376696.1, read on the forward strand.
GCTAAATGCAGGCATTTCAGGAACAAATTCAGCAACAACTACAGTCAACAACATTGGAAGCAACAATAAACGAAGCAACAACAAGAACAGCAGGAACAACTGTAATCGCGGCAACAACCCTGATACCAGCGACAAGGGCAACAACATCGACATCGTGACCATGATCACGACTTCATGATCATGCTCATTATGCACATCAGCAGCAGCATTCACAACAACAACAACAACACCATCGTCGTCATTATCGTCTTCTGCAGCAACATGCAGCTGACGCTAAGACGTCGGAATCAACGTCTAATAGGATTAAAGAGCTTTTGAAACCTCTCCCTCCCACATCCCTCTTCACCCCATTCGCTCGTCAACCAATGGTGTTGTTGTAGTGACAACAACAACGACAACAATAACAACAACTGTTCCGTGTATCCTTTGGCAGCAGGATTTCGTGCGTTTCTGCGTTTTCTTTCTTACTAAAAGCTGCAGGGAGCTCTTGCTCCGACTCCCGTCATCTGCATCGCTTGTGTGAGACAGAGAGAGAAAGAGAGAGGGGGGAGAGAAGGATTTGTGCATTTTGCGGCAATTAATTAGACGTCCGTTATCCGCATTGCGTTGCCGAAGCCCCGGGATCAAGGATCGGAAATCGGGATTATGTTCGCTCCCTGCATTTCGGGCAAATCCTGGCCGAGGACCTTCGACGAAAAATTTCAATTTCCAAATTCTTCGGCAAGTGCAGGCTTTCGGATCTAAATAAGAGTCTGTTCTTTGGAATAATTTCTCGTAATTGGAATTTTCTCCTGAAATCTCGGTTCATCCCTCATTGATTTAGTTGGTGGAAATCTCTGCATACTTCCAGGCGTTCACTAAGTAATTCCCCCATTACGTTTGTGCAATTTCTACTGCGAAACTAGAAAAACTCTTTTCGGAATCTGGTTTCTCTCAATTTTTCACTACCTCAATCTTCGTTTTGCTCTTTCCATTGCTCATTCTGTTTTTCCGCTGCTCCTGCTCTCCGTCTCTAATTGTTGTGCGCCTGAAGGTATGCAATGTTGGAATTCCTAATCAGAGCTATTACCTGGCATTCTTCTCGGGGGCGTTGGGAAAGCTCCAGAGGAACCAGGGTGGAAAATGGGGGTGATGTGGAGAGGAGTGAGGAAGAAAATAATTCGAAGAATGAAATGAAAAATGTATAATAATAATAATAGAATGTCTGAACAATTTCTAAATATAAATTGGAAAACTGATGAAGGTTAGAATGAAGAATTAGAGAAATTATATAAATATATATAAAAAATCAGAACTATTAATAAAAACAATATATTAAAAATATCAAAAAAAATATCTCTTGAAAAATAAGATTATTATTTTTAAGAAAATAAGGAATCAAAAACGGAAAGTAGTTAATGACGAGAAAAGGACGAGTATTGACAGAAATTAATGAAATAAGGAGTGAGAAACTGAAGCCATGAGATGAGCCAAATATTAAGAGCCATGCAATGAAAACCCTGTAATGATAACCAAGAGAAGTAAGTCATGAAACGAAAACCATGAATTGAAAATTATGAAGAGAAAACCATGAAATCAAAGCCATGCAATGAGAAATCGACTCAAGACCCCAGAGGACCGAGACTGAGAGCCAGGGTTTTTCCAAATGCGACCGTTTATTTTCGAACTGCAAAGCCAAATCCCAACCCCAAACATCGGCGACGGCGACGGCGACGGCTACAGCAACATGATGCGCTCCTTCCGCCGCCGGTGCATCTGGCGCTTCTTCTTCGGCTGGGCCAACATGCTCAGGTGCTGCTCGCGCGTCAGGAGGTCGCGGTCGATCACGATCTTGTTCGAGAGGAACGCGAGCCGCGGTGTCGGGAGGCGGCCGAGGTGCGCCCGGTCCGGGCCGATCTCGCCCCGGTTGTGGATCTCACACTTGTTGTTGCCGTTGCTGCTGTTGTTGTTGTTGTGCCTGCCGCTGCTCTTGTTGCTGTGCCTCCTGTTGCTGTAGCCGTTGTCGTCTCTGTTGCTGCGGTTGCCGTTGCCGTTGCCGTTGTTGTTGTTGTTGTTGTTGCTCCTGCTGTTGTTGTTCTTGTTCAAACTTCGCAGGTTCAGCAACAGGTGGTTCTGGTTGGCATTGGTGTTGCTGCTGTTGCTGTTGTTGTAGTTGTAGCCAACATTGTTGTTGCTGCTGGTCTTCGTGTGGTGGTGGCCAGCGTTGTTGTAGTTGTTGTAATTGCACCCGACATTGTTGTAGTTGCAGCCGTTGTTGTTGAAGTGTCTGACAACGGTGTTGTTGTTGCTGCTATTGTGGATGTGATGAGTGGCCGGGTTGTTGTTGCTGTTTCCCACATACTGACAAGGGCCGTGCCTCATGGCGAAACTGATGTTGTTGTTGTTGCTGGCGCTGATGTTATTTTTCGAGTTCCTGCTGTTGCCGATCAAACCGCCTTTAGTATTGTTGTTGTTGCTGTTGTTGTTGCCGTTGTTGTGGACGCTCGTGGAAATCCTGTGCGAGCCCAAATTGAGGTGGCTGCTGCTGTTGTTGTTGTTGTTGTAATTGCGACTGTGCAAACTGTTGCTGTTCCGAATCGGGCCGCCGACGTGGCTCCGGGTCCTCCGGATGTTGCTCTGGCTGGCGGCGATGCCGTTGCCGTTGCTGTTGCTCTTGCTGTGGCTGCCCCGAATGTTGCCGGCGCTGACGATCCGGCTGCTGCCGCCGGCACGAGTGTGTTTGTTGTTGTTGTGGCTTCTCATCACGCCGACGCTGCCGCTGCCGCTGCCGCCATTGTGGATGACGTTGCCGACGTGGCACTGGTGCCGGCAGCTGCAGTATTTGCAGCTGACCAAGTTGTTGTTGGCCCCGCCACCGAAACTGTGCGAGTTGTTGTTGTAGTTCATAGTGTTGTTGTTGCCGGGCTGCTTCGAGCCGCTCTTCGGCCGCATGTAGAGCGGTTGGATCGGCGTCGGCGTCGCCGTCGCCGCCGGCTTCTCGAAGAGCTTCTGCGACGCCTGCAGCTCCTGGGCGACGGTGCGGCCGGGGGGCGGCGGTCGCCGGCACAACGGGACTTCACTAGAAATTTTATCGAATTTTGTTGGCATTTCGCCCTCGAAAATTGCGCTAAATGCGTGCGAGCTCGCTCGAAACAAAATGAAAACAAATACACAAAAAACAAACAAAATTCAAAATACAATTTTTCCGATCTATCAAAAAATTCTGATTGATAAATCAAAATTCGAAAAAATTAAAATACGAAAAAAAAATTCCTCCCCCTCCACCAGTAAGTAGTTAAAAAGTCAAAACACTGGATGTTTGTTTTTGAATTATTTTTATTTATTTTCAATAAAATTTGTGTTTTTGTTTTTTTCTCAATTTTTTTTTTTCACTTTTTCCTTCGTCATTCGCTTGATTCACATTTTAGTAGAGTTGTTTTTTTGCATTCATAAATTTTCTTTTTTATTTTAGAGTTAGGTCTTAATTTCTGCTTGCTTTCATTTAGTGTTCTATTGACTATTTATATATATATATTAATTTTATATTACAACAATTAGCTTTGCTAACATTTTCTTAAATGTATTTTTATTTAATTATTTATTTTTCATGAAGTTCTCATTTATGTTAATTTCTTGAATTGCTTAAAATTTATTATATTTATTTTTAACACCGTTTTTTAATCTCAGTTTTCACCCATTATATTTAAATTAATTTATTACACGTCTAAGTCATTTTCTTTAACTAATATTTAACAATTAAATTCTCTATTTAATCGCGGCTAGTCTCTTTCCAACGTACTGCCATCTCTTTCGCTACTTTGTTTCTGGCGGACACAACAACATTTGCTATTACAACAACATTCTATAAATTAGGATAGAAATAAGAAAAACATTTTGCTATGTTAGGGTTGAAGTTAGGAGGAGAAACTTAGGCGGGAAAGGGAAATAAAAGCTCAGGGAAATCTGGTGACTTCCCTCCTTCTCTATGGCTGTGGTGGCTCCAAGTTTAGTGGACACGGATTCGATTTGGAAATGTTCAAACCCGATCGACCCTACCTATAGTTGCTATAATTCTCCCAATTACTATTTGCTTTATTCTCTAGTTCCACTAGTGGTTTATCCATGTGGTTGAACTATTAACATGAGATCTTCCTATATGCGTATGTGTTTAGGTTTAGGTTTGGGTTGCTGTAATGTGGATTTTCGTCTACTTTCAAATATTTTGCAACCTGCTGCAGTTTTATTTACATTTTAACATTTTCTACCCGTTCGCGTTGACTCGTTTTATTTCTCGAAGAACATTTATTTATAAACTTAAAATCTCCTTCTCTAACATACTTTATTTGTAAACTTAATTTCTTAGTTCTTAGTTAAACGTATTTTTTTCTCTCAGTGTGTCTGTGTATTTTTTGTTTATTTTCTTTTATTTCGTTTTGTTTTATTTTTCTCTATATGCTTCTGCTGTTTAAGTTTAGTTTCAAAGTCTTTCATTTCGTAGGAATTAATTTTCACTGTGTAGTAAGAAAAATTTGTCTTGTTGTAAATGAGTGTTTTTTTCTCATTTTCCTATTTACATACACTTCCTAGATTTCTCCTACCATCGTTTTACACAAAATTAATTTCAGTTTTTGTTTTGTTTTCTTTTTTGGTTTTTGGTTTGTTCGTAATTAACGTTGTTGCATTCTATTCATATGTATTGGGTTTTCTTTGAGTGTGCGTGAAATTCAGTTAATGCAAATATTTACACAAGTCCTTCGTCCATCTGGAAAACGAACAGAGTACAAAAGAGAAAGCGGGAACAAATTGGGGACAAAGAGGAAAAGTAAAAAGTTTAAGTTAAAATTTGTCAAACACCAAACTCAAGGCGATATTAAAAAAATGTTTTTAAACATTTTTGTCGTTTCCCAGATTTGACTCAATTCGAAAGTTGCTACAAAATCTAAAACCTTAACCGTATTCGTCTTACGCCTAATATCTCCCTTTAACAATTTTTCTTCGTAATCTCTCTTTATTCTTCTGTCACCTATTTTCGTCTCCTTCTTCGTGTTTTCCCTATTTCTAATTTTTCGACGTTTTACGCGCGATACAACAACACATTTAGTTAACTACTAGAATGAGAACCAAAAATATAAAAACCTAAAATAATAAATGTATGTATATTTTTTTAACTTACAATACATCAATTCAACTAGATTTCGTTTTCGTCCTCTGCCCCTGCTCTAAACACGTAAACACCTATCGTTACAATTATGACTAGCTACGGCTACACATACACAGATCTCTATATACTACACTATATATATGTATATTTGTTGTATATGTTAGATACTGCATGTAGAAACAGCGGAGGTGTCGGTCGTGTCGAAAATGTTCTCTTAGTAAACTCTAGATGTTAATTAATTTAATAGCTTGCCTCGTTGAAGTCGTGTTGCAATAAGATGTTCTTGTCTTCTTGTTATTTTGCTAATTTGTAGATGTAGTTGTTGTTTTGGTTTTTGTTTGGTTTTGTTAATCAATTCATTGTCTAAAATCGCTTAAAATTTAAGTCAAATATGAAAAGTATAAAATTAAACGCATTTAGATTTAGAACATTCAGTTTTTGTTGTTTTTTTCATTTTCATTTTCATTTTCATGTTTCTTTGTATAATTTATCATTTTTTTATATTATTTAATTTATATATAATTATTTCCCATTAATTCGTTTACTAATTAACATGTAATTTCTTCAAGAAATATTTAGTAATTCTCACTATTTTATTCGCTATTATCCTAGCTCTCATTTTCATTATAATTACTATTATTAGTGTTTGACCTTTAAATGAAAACTCCCGAAACATTCACATACATACACACATACATGGATATATCTACAAAGACATGAACAGAGCGGAACAGTTGTCCATAGGTTTCAACTGTTCTTCTTGTTGTTGTTGTTTGTAAATTTAACTAAACATTAGAGTTAGACGATTAATCGTAAATACCGTAAGTATATATATATATATATAGTATATAAAGTTTACTTATCACGTAAAGGAAATTGACGCGTTTTTTCATGTGTGATGATCGTGCGTATCTGAAAAGAGAGAGAGAAGCACAACGAACGAGAGAGAAGGAGAAACTGTTAGGTTTTGTTTGTGAATATTTAGATAAAAGGACATTTGATCGGGGGAAAAAGACATTGGCACACGACTTCTTTGCGGGACGGAGAACGATCTGGCAACGCCTTGGTGTGGGATGCGATCACAAAACGAAAACACGGTGTTCACAAGGAAATCGAGTGGTCTCGGCGGTGTTCGTGACGCGTGGGTGCGAGGTGTGAAAATTCGACCCAAACTTTCTATAGAGTGCTACTAATATAAAAAGAAAATTTTAGAAAAATCTAGTTTTCTATTGCAAAGTAAAGCACGCTTTGATAACTTAGCTTAATAGTAAAAAATCATTCTAATATTGTTGGAACATTTTTCAACGCCAACCCTACGAAGCCGTGCATTTTGGAGCAATTTTTGTGAGGTGCTTAAAGAATTTAGGATCAAGGATAATGTGATTACAGAAACGTGAAGGCCCTAACACAAAACTCTTATTCATCTCATACCAATTCCAACGAAAATTGTAAGAATTTCTGTTGATTTCCATGAAATATAAAAGAAAATTCGAATTAAACATAATTTTGGTCACAAATCATTGCATGAGAAAATCTCTTCATTAGAACAATTTTTACTAGAAATGTTTTCTCTTATTCAACAATTAGTTTTAAATAAAAGAATAGTCGAACTAAACCCAACAAAGAAAAAATAATTTCCATTCAACATAGTTCCATTTTAGTGAAACAATTTTTCGAGAACATTTCTAATTAAAAAAATTTCTAATACAAAAAAGATAAAAATGATTCTTTTTCAAATCATACCTTCCATTAATAAGAATAGTTTTACTTAAACATGCATTAAAAAATAAAAATTATGTACAATATTAAGTTATAATATAAAATTTCGGCAAAGGGAAATGCCAATGACAACTATAATTTTAAAATGAACCTTCTAATGAACCAATAATTGATTCTCGAATTTCAAAAATTTTTCAACTGAAGAAAGTATTATAAAATGTTCCCTTTTAAATATTTTAAATTTTCAAATGAAAGCAAACTTTTTCCATACTTATGCAAAAATTTTGTTTTTCAATTTTAACTTTGTCTACTAACATTTTGTTGCTTGGATAGAACGGCATGACATGGCAAGGCAGGGCAGGGCAGGGCAGGACAGGGAGCGCTACAGCAGGACGACGCGACTCTATCGACGGCACTTTTCATCGGTAATCATCACGTAACACTGCGTCACGTTACGCTTCGTTGGGTTGCGACGCGACCACGGAGTCGCTGCTCACAGGTAGTTGTCGGAGAACTCGAGCGCCGACGACTGGCTGGCGCGGGACGAGCGCGTCAGCTGCGAGTAGCCGCCCATGCCGATGGCGCTGTCGAACTCAACGTCGACGTCGTCGGCGTCGGCGTCGTGATCGTGAATGTATTCGTGAATATAGTCGTGATCGTAAACGTAGTCGCAGTCGGCCGAGGAGCTCGTGGCGGCCTCGGGCTGGACGAACGGCTGCAGCGACTCGCGACGGGCGCTGCCGAGCGCGTGGTGGCTGCCGTGAGCGACGGCCCCGAGTGTGTTCGTGTTGTTGTAGTAGGGGATCGTTGTGTTGTTTCTGATCGCGTCGAAGTTCGTACTGGTGAAGGAATTGGTATTGTTGTTGTTGTTGTTCGTGGTCGTGTTGGTGTTCGTGTTGGTGGACGAGGTCGAATTGTTGATCGTCGACGAAGCGGTGTAGGAGCAGCTGCTCGAGGAGGCGTTTGAGTTTGAAGAATTACCTTGAGTAATCGCTAGGGTGGCCGGCGTGAGGTGCGTCGACGCCGCCGCGGTGGCGGTGAGGGTCGTGATGACCGTGGCGCCGGCTCCACCGCCGACACCGCCGGCTCCTCCACTGCCACCGGCCCCGTTCAGTTCTGCCGGCTTCGCGTTCGCATCGCGCTCGACCAGTCGCTGACGCAGGAGCCGGATCTTCTCTTCTTTCTGCAACGACAAAATACAGGAAATATCCATTAGAAATAATTCGAAAATAAATATAACTGACATTTTTTAATCTAAAAATATTACATTGTTGACTATTAATTGGATTAATTTTATTTATCTATTTATTTTAAATATGAAATCGTTCGAATCAAGAGTTGAAATAGAAATTTCACTTGTCGAATATTCGATAAATCCCATCAAATTTCACCTCATTCCCACATAATTCACCAAATCCAGCTCTCAGTAATTTTGTCACCCTTTCCACCACATCAGCTGACATCACCAAATATGCGAGATTCGTCCACATTACTCAAAGTTCCTCACGTTCACATCATGATCAATCCCAGCATCACCCTCTTGATCTACGCCGGAAGTCCTTCCGACACCCTTGCTACCTTGCTTCCATCCTCCAACCTCCTCACTCGGCTCATCTCCATCCACCACTCTGTCCCTCTCCATCTCACTTCACCTCTCTCTCTCGCTCTCTTTATCCCCGTTTTCATCTTTTCATTCTCCCAGCGCTTATCTCGATGCATTCAATTTAATGCAACGGAAAGTATTTTCATTTTTCAATTCGATTTGATTTGTCGTCAATTTTGTGTTACGTTGTTGTTGTTGTTCTGCTTCTTCTTCTGGTTACTGTCGCCATTACTCTTGTTGTTGCTGCTGTTGTTGCGATTATCGTTGTTGCGACTGTTGTTGTTGCTGTAGCTATCGACGCCAATGCAATCAATAACCGCAAGGTATTAAAAGCCACAAATCACTGATTGCATTTGACTCCGCCGCCTTCACCTTCGTTTATCGCTGCCGAACCTCGCCTCCTCCCCCTACTCCTCTTCCCTCCCCCTGCTTCCCTCTCTATTTTCTCCTTTTCTTCTTTACCTTCCTTCTCCTGCTCCTCCCTGCGGGCACATCAATATTTTCCCTGTTCATCAATACGAGCTGACACATGTAAATTACACATTCATCCACTGCCGGCTCCCCCTAGCATTGATCGTGTGGGTGCAGGGTGGTGTGTGTGTCTGTATTGAGCGTCCCCTGCCACGCCCCATTGCAATGCGGCCGAGCCAAGTCGAGCCGGGCCCTCCTTGATGAACGTGACGCCCAGTGCAGTGGGTCGATTGTGCCTTTGGCAGTTGCTCCTGGCCGTTGTTGTCGGTCGTTGGCTGTCGTTGCTGGCTGTTGTTGTTTTTCCTGGTTGTTGCCTGATGCTCCCTGTTGTTGACGTTGTTGTCCGATGTCGCCTGTTGTTGCTGGTTATTGTCGTCGTCCTCGTTACTGCTGCCTGTTGTTGCCTTCCTGGCTATGCGAATTCCTCGGATTTCGTTCTCGTTTGTGACCGACTCCACCACGTTCACCACGACTTCCTCCTCCTCCTCCTCCACCTCCTTCGAGTCCTTCTCCTTCGTCACCGTCATTTGCTCCTTCTCTGTGTTCTCATGTCCTCGTCTTCTCCTCCCCTGGTCCTCTGGTGGCCCCCGTCCGTCGTTGATGGCGTGGCTGGTGCAGAACACAATGCAATTTACGGAATTCCAAGTCGCAGCCTTCGTCCCGGCGTTACAGTCGTTGTTGTTGTGATATTTTTGTTGTTGCGATATTGTTGTCACGTGGTTGTCGTCCTGTTGTTGTGAGCGACCTGCTGCTGGTGTTGTCGTCTCCTTCTTGTCCTTTTCGTTGTTTTCTTCTCCTTGTTGTTGCCTCCTCCCTATTGTTGTCTCGCTCTTGCTGTTTCTTGTTGTGTTCCGTGGTCTGTCGCTTGTTGTTGTTGTTGTTGTTGTTGCTCCGGTTGCCCTTTTGCGACGGTCCTTCCCGCAGTCAGGCGCTACTGTTGTTTTTCTCCACATCCTCGGGTTACAAAGTCAACAGCGGCGAGAGAAAAATTATTTTGATTTTGTTTTCTTTGCTCTTCTATTCTCTTTTGCCTTGAACGTCTCATTTTTCTCTCCCACTCTCTCCGGCTCTCCCCGCCTCCTCACATGCCGTCGTCTTCTCATCCTTTTGCGGCGCACGACTACGGAATCATCAGGGCACCAACCCACACACACACTCACACCTACACATGGGTGACACGCACACATGTCGCGACTCTGCCGCCCTCTGGGAGCAACGGGAACCCGGTGGGCGTGGCTGTGGCTCTGGCTGTTGCCGCTCGCTCACTCGCTCGGGAGTCCATGAGAAATCCTCGCCTTTGCTGGCGTCCTCGCGTCCTTGTGCGCCGCGGGCATGTGGGTTCCAGTGAATGTGTGAGTGTGAGAGGGGGCGAGAGTATGTCTGTGTGCGTGCTGCAACCTCAAGCAAGGCATCCCCAGCCACGTTGCACCCAATTTAGTTGCGTTTTCTCGCACTCGCCGACTCCCTCTGGCTCTCCCTCGCCTTCCTTCCATCCGCCTTGTCCTTTCCCCCCTCCCACTCCCTCTCACCTCCTCTCACTCCCCATCTCCGCCCCACTCTCTCTGCTCGACTCCTCGGTGTGGGGTTTTAAATGAATGCGAGATCATTGTGTGGAGCTCGGGTAGCAACAAATGCCAATGTTGCACTCGTCTTGCATCTCATGTCTACGTAGGTGTGTGGAAGGAAGTGTGTGTGGCCGCCATTTTCCTATGTGTGTGTGGTAGATGGCTCTGTGTGTGTGTGTCGATGGTAATGGCCTGGGTGCCTTTTGTTGCCAGTTGATTTTTCGGGCAATAATTTTCGTGCCCTCCTACACCCTCTCCTTCCCGCGCCAGCAACAATTGCAAATTATCCGGAAAGCCCTCGTTTTTCTCCCAAATAAATTGGAGATTTCTGATTCTTCGTGGAGTTCAATATTGTAAGAGAACACGTTTTCCCTGGAAGTCTTGGATTACGATATGATGGAATGAGAAACTTGTTGGCTTGTAATTGAACAAATTGAAGCTCCTAAAAAGGTGTTTTGAAAAATTGTTTTTCTTTATAATAAGTTTCATTTTTAATATTATTAAATATGAAAGAATTTGTAATTGGTTCATGGATAATCTTTTTATAATTTAAACTGCATTTGAATAATTTTTCTATGTAATTATATTTAGAATTATTTTGTCAAATTATTCCACATATAATTTCTCTCCCACTAAAGCTCTTCCCATCTGTTTTTTTTCCAGCACCCTTACCATCCCCATGAAAGACATCTTCAAATCGCCTTCTGTTTGCCTTTCAAATGCCACACGCCTGCGGTGGTTATCGTTCGGCCTCCAGGCGTCCCCACCCTGGGCCAAGGGTTGACCCCTCGCTCTCGTCGTTGTCCTCTCCAGCATCCTCTGCAGTATTCCCATCGATCCTCGTTCGAGGTCCTCATGCTAAGTCCTTGTTCTTGGTCAGCGAACAAAACGCAACTGACCAAACGCATCGGACATTAATTAACAGTCTTCGGCCGGTACTTCTCCCCTTGCCCAAGTCTCCCTCCATCGTTTCCCATCTCATCCCCTCTTTCCGGCCCCTTTTTCTCTTCTATCTTCTTGCTTCCTGCAAACATCCATCGCCTGGTGCTTCAGTTTGCCTTTTTCTTGGTTTTTTGACTTCCCTTCCAATCATCGATCGATCTCGCCCTTCACTCTCTCGCTTCCAACTATCTCCTCTCTTCTCTGTTGTCTTTCGTTTCAAAACTCGTCCCCCTCTTCCCCACTTCCCCTCTTTGGCCTCCTCTAACATCCTCTGACCTCCTCGTCCTCATTTTTCTTTTTCCCCTTTGACTCTACGAGGGTTTTGTTTTCCCACGCAACCGAATGCAGGATGCAGGATCGAAGGCTCCTCCGTCCGAATGGCGAATTTCGATGGCGATGCGGATTTCGAATTCACGTTGAATCCTGGCTGGCCGGACCGGACTGGTTTGGCCTGGCCTGGCCACGGACATCAACACTTTCGGCCAGGAATTAGATCGTTGTTGCCATTGGCGTGGCTATTGTTGTTTGTCAAAGTGCTGTTGTTGTTCTTGTTTCCGTCAGTCGTGTTGTTATTGTTGTCTGTCTTGCAGTCGTGGTCGTCGTCGTAGTCATAGTTGTTGGAGTGGTCGTCGTTGGCGTGGCTCGCAATTGTTGTTTGTGCAGTTCTTGTTTACGCTGTCTGTGGCTGTATCTTTTCGTCCTCCTCGAACTCCTCCGGGGACAATTCGTCGAGCTGTCAACTCCTGTTCCTGATTGGGAGCGAGCTGCGAATCTTCCATTGAACTCTTTCACTCTCCTTTCTTCAGATTTCCCTCACTCTTTGTTCAATCGTTCACTCACTTGTTCTCTCACTCTTTCACTCCGTGACTCACCTGTGATATCAGTCGTTGCAGCTCCTCGTTCTCTGTCACCAGCTTCTGATACCGCTCCTCGTCCTCCTTCGAGATGCCAGAGTCGGGGTTGTACTTCGACTCGGCCTTGTCCTTCGGATGTCGTATCACCTCGATGACCTGCGGGAGGAATTGTGGCTTAGTGACAACAACAACAACAACAACAAAATTGTCCTCACCTTTGGCACAAAAATGAGCAGCATGCTTAGGAAACAGCAGAATATCACAGCGAGCGCCACGAAGGCGAAGGACGCGTCCTGCTGCGATGCGATGACCATGCCGACGGGTGCCGTTATCAGGCACAGGACGACCACGTTGTAGATGCTCATCCCCACGTAGCGGGAGTCGTTGATCTGCTTCACCTTGATCGAGCGCGTCTCGTACGCGAGGAACAGCCCGAAGACGAGGATCAGCCCCTTGAAGCCGTAGACGAGACCTGAACAAAGCAGACCAAAGAGCAACGATTTAGTGAACAAAGAAAGGATGTCAAAAAGAGGCAGAGAGAGAGTAGGGGACAGAGGGGAAGACCTACCCAGCCACATGGAGTTCCTCTCGCTCTCGCAGTGCTCCAGTTCGGGACGTATTTTGATGTCATCAGTCGTTGAGACGGGGTCTTCGAGTGGGAACGATTCGAGGTTGCGCTGGAGCGGATCGAAAATTTGCCAGGCAATCAGTATGACCAAGTCTACGGAGAGCAGGCCAGAGACCATCGTGTACAGCTTCCAGGGCTCCACTTTTTTCTGGTCATGACAAGAAAAAAGACGAAGGAAAATTCAATTAAATGTCACTCATACGCCGTGGTGAACTGGTAGCGATTTGTATGGGATTTAAAAGTAATATTGCTTAATTATTGTGCACAACGTAAGTGTTTCAGGAAGCCAATTTTAAAATATTTAAATTGTGGTTCTGTAAATTTAATTGGGGTTTCCGGTGAATTTTGCTTCCCTCTCTTTTTTCCCCTTCCTCTCCCGATTATGTTGTTAACGCAAACAGCATTAACATACGAATTCACTCGGCATTCCTTACATACATAAACACGGACTGTAACCACAAAACCGGATGTATCAACAGCAATAACAACAACAAAAACGACTGGTGTTGAAGTTTCTCGCAATTTGTTAATGATTTTATTTTACCCCATTATATGTTTTTTATGTCGAATTCTGTTTATAATTGTTGTTATTCCTATCTCCTGCCGTCGGTGTTGTTTTTTTGGTGTTATTTGACAACAACAACATCGCCATCGTCCACGGTAGAAGTTACTACGGAAACAACAGTAGTAGCAGCAATAATAACAACATTTGCATGAATATTTAATTTCACGGAATGTTTTTCACTTTTTGTTTTCCCTCCTTCTCTCACACTCTGTTCACGCTGCGACGCCTACAGGTGTGAAGGCAACGATTTACAAGGCCTACAAACACATTACAAAAGCCTCCAACACCCCAAACGAAAAAAAGCACTTGGCAAACACACGCTCGAAAATTCATTTCGCGGAGGCGTCGCTGCGAGCTATTGAAATATGAACTTCTCTTGCGAGGATCGCGACAAGGATCAGCGCGGATTAAGGGTTCCAGTTCATTTTTCCATCAATTTGTCGGTGACCTTTGCATTTCCATTCACAGCCGTTGCGGATCGATTAAACTATTGTTCCTTTCACGCGGTATGCGTGCATGGGTTTTCGTTCTTGTCTCTTTTTCCTCATGCAATTCGATCCGTTTTTTCTTTTCCCTTTTTCAATTCGTTTTGTTTTCTTCGTTCCCTTAAATTTGTCCTTCTGCTTCCTTCGTTCCCTTGTGACTTTTCGTTCTGCCTTCCCCTCACCCTTGTCATTTTCCTTCTTCCTTCTCTTCACCCTTCTGAAATTCGTTCTGTCCATTCTCTTCCCTTCGTCTTCCCCTCCTGCCAACCCTTTAATCCCCAATTTGCCTTATTTTCCCACCGATTGCAACCCTTTTCGAGGGTCCCAATCGTCCGCGACCCTCTGGCATTTTCAACAATTCCATTAACGTGCTGGGTATTGAATATAATTTCTAAATAACTGTCGGCCTGCCTCTGCATGCGAGGGCGAACAATTGACACTCAATTAGTGCAGGGGGCGCAGGGATCTAGTCGAGAGTTGATCAACAGACTGCGGGCTCCACGCACCCGGGGCCCGAGGGCACACGAATTTAATCAAGGCAACTAAATAATTGATGATTTTGGGTTAATGACGATTTTGGTCCTTTCACTTGGTATGTCGACCCGAGAAATTGGTAGCAATGGGTGGTGGAGTGGGAGTTGGAGTCGTAGAAAATTCGAAAGCAAACTACTGAATGTTCTCAGGAAATCGTCGGCGAAAATTACGTTGTTGGCAATTCGTGTAAATCCTTAATTGGCATATTTTTATCATTTCACATCTTCGAGCGACTGTCACACACATGACGTCAATGGTATCCTTTTTGGTCCTCCAGCTGTCTATATTGACGCCGATAACAACAACAACAATAACTACACTTTGTGACATCTCGCACAACATGGCGTATGATGAACATGAATTTAATTAATGTCGCGCTTCCGTCGGAGCCGCGATAATAAGAGCGATAACAACAATGAAAGCAATAACAACAAGGCAACAATAACAACAATAAATGCAAAGACAACGAAAGAAACAACAACATATCCTCACATTAAGCGCTTTCCATTGCGACAAATGGGAAACATGAAATTAATTTTTGAGGCTTCCAACGCGTTGTTCGTAGCGGGTTGCTGATTTTTAATATTTTTCTTTTTGTTGTGGTTTTTCTTATTTAGTGTTTGTTATTTTATTCTCGTTGTTGTTTCTTTCGTTGCTGTTTTAATAATAAATTTTTAATTCCAGATGCATAAGTATATGCATAAGTATGAAAAACATGTATTAATTGAGGTTTCTTGTTACGGACGAAATGTCAGGCGTCGACGGTCGACACGAAGGGGAAGACAAGTTATTTCAATAAATTAATTACTTTCCCGCACACTCACATGTAAAAAATATGTCGAATGTTTCTTGGGCAATTTGCGTTTGTCACCTACCTTCGGATCCGTTTTGGCCTTCGTCGTGAAGCGGTGAACGCGCCAGACCTTGCTGAACATCGCCCCGTAGGCCAGGGTGAATCCGGTCGACAGCAGCCAAGCCCGAGCCTGGCAAACCTAAGGCAATGAAGAGAAGAATTTTGCATGTTTCCACATAGAAAAGGTTTTTGGTTTATTGAAAACACTGCGCTCATACCTTCGGATACTCCTCCGAGCTGACGAAGCGGCCGTCGATGCCCAGCAGGATGACGGACGTGAGACAGATGATTACGCCGAAGAGCATGATTGTGTTGCAGACAGGATGCGATGATTGGATGACTCTGGAAAGGAAGAAAGGAAGCCAAACGAGGATGTTGGTGATGAAAAACTCAATTAAACACTGAATTTCCCCCGGGCCAAATGAGTAATTATCATCTCAAAGGATCGAGGCTTCCAGCCGTCGAGATCCTGGCGGCGCCTGAATGACATTATTTCGGGGATCAAACGGTTTGCGAACGCAGACCGAGAGGATGCGCATGAAATCGTTAATTAGCATCTCAAGAAGAGGCATGAAGGGGTGAGGAAGAGACAAAGTGACGGCGAGAGAGCGAGAAGATGGGACCCAAGAGCTGGAGGGAGTAAGAGAAAGAATGATTGAGCAAAGCGTGGAGCGAGAACAAGACGAGGTCGGGTTCATCGCTGTCTATGAGTGACGTTTTCCATCCATCCATCGCTAGTCGGTGTCGCCCACACCCTGGATATGTGAGCCTTGGTCTAAGTCGTTGCCGACAATCGTGTCAATGAAGCACTCAAACCCTCACATGCTCAACACTCCATATCCATGGCATTCGCACTCGACGCAATCGATGAAGGATGGAGTTGGAAATTGGAACTTGCTACACGAGAGTTTCCAGCCGCCAGCGACGCCTTTACGTTTCAAAGAGATTGACAGACAAAGCGGTCGGTGACTAAAGGACAGAATAATGAGGGATAATGATAGGTGAATGTGATAAAGAGAACGTTTTTTAATAGAGAGAATAATAAAGATAACGTTTTTTAATAATCCTGAAGGAAATTTTCTTGTTTGTTGTTTTTCTAGTCATCCACATTTTTCCAACGTTCCTACGATGCCAAGCTGAATTTTTTCAAATACTTTCGTCACCTTTTCAACTCTAATTTTGCAACTCTTGTTTTTCAACTCTTTATTTCTCACCAAATTATTTTTCCAAATGTTTTACTCTTATTCGTGAGCTTCCACTGTAGCTGTTATTTTTATCTCATGTTTCCACTTTTACCATCTTCTCATAGTTTCCGACGAAACCTATTTGTGCATTAATTCCTCATCCTTATTGCTCCATCTCCATCTCATTTCCCTTCCCTGGTTAGGTCTAAAAATAATTCATTCATCAAAGAGATTGACAGACAAAGCGGTCGGTGACTAAAGGACAGAATAATGAGGGATAATGATAGGTGAATGTGATAAAGAGAACGTTTTTTAATAGAGAGAATAATAAAGATAACGTTTTTTAATAATCCTGAAGGAAATTTTCTTGTTTGTTGTTTTTCTAGTCATCCACATTTTTCCAACGTTCCTACGATGCCAAGCTGAATTTTTTCAAATACTTTCGTCACCTTTTCAACTCTAATTTTGCAACTCTTGTTTTTCAACTCTTTATTTCTCACCAAATTATTTTTCCAAATGTTTTACTCTTATTCGTGAGCTTCCACTGTAGCTGTTATTTTTATCTCATGTTTCCACTTTTACCATCTTCTCATAGTTTCCGACGAAACCTATTTGTGCATTAATTCCTCATCCATATTGCTCCATCTCCATCTCATTTCCCTTCCCTGGTTAGGTCTAAAAATAATTCATGCACCTCTCGTTGTGGTCGTGGAGTTTTGTGGAGAGGAAACTTCCAGCTGCTGCAGCAAAAGAGCAACATCAAGCGGTGTAACAACGTGTGCAAAAATAACTGGAGTCTGGCCTCAGACAATATTCTGTCTCTATTTCACTTTCTCCCTATCGCGCTCTCTCTCTCTCTCTCTCTGGGTGAAAGGAAACATCTACAAAAATAACTTCGCCCTTGTGCATTCTTATTAATTTGCACCATCTCCCTTGTGCAACCGCTTGTGCAGCGTTGAAGGATTCCTGTTGTTGAAGGTTCCATTTACATGTTTTTGATCCATTTTTTGAAGGGACCTTGAAGAACATTTTTCTGAAAACATCTCTTTCGATTGAATGAAGGAAAATCATAAGATTTGTTTAATAATTTTATGAATTAGAGATATATCAGCAAAAATTTAACAAATTAAAATATCAGACCACATTTTATTCGCCCCTGATGAGCTGTGAAATTATCGGTAAAAATGGCGTAGAATTTTCGATTTCATCTAAAGGATTTTCCAGAAATTCTCGAAAAAAATGCAAGATATATTCCTTCCACAGACTTGCCCGTGAACTTTTCCTCTCTTCTTCCTTCTGGCAGCCATCTGACTGAATGACTTGCGTTAAAAATTACGCACATTAAGCTCTCTTCCCCTATATTTCTCTTTTTTAATATCTTTCTCCCACCCTTTTTCACGCTCTGATGTAGCGAAACGATGAAAAGAAATCGCTTTTCAATTTGAACTCATTGCAATTTGTTTTCACAATTTAATTTATACGTTTTTCCCCAGCCTACTCGTCTATGTTTTTTGTGCTTTATTTCGAAAGAAAGAAAGAAACGTTCGCTAATCAATTGATCGTCGGCGAATGATAAGCGTTTTTCTCCCCATGACCCAGGAAGAGAAGCCGCCAAAATCTCTTCATTCGGATAATGAAAAGCGAGGAGCCGAAAGTAGGGAGGACGAGGAGGTGGTGGAATCGAGGACGAGGAGATGCAAAGGACAATAGAAGAAACGATGAAAAGCCTTTTGTGTGGCGGTAAATTTTTCACAAAATGCTAAGCAGCGGGCGGAGCTGGACTGGATTCTATGGTCCTGGGGGAGGTCCTTCCGTGTCCGTTGGGCACTTGCTCTAGGTTTCTTCGCAAAGTGGTCCCTTCGCCCCATATTCTGTGCCCTTGGCACGTTCTCCTTTTCCTCCCTTCGGCCTTCCTTTGCTGCTCCGCCTGGCATCCTCGATTGGTCGCTTTCTCTGGGGCCACGGAAATTCGCAGGAAGTCGAGTTTTCTTCGGATTCCTTTTGACTTTCGACTTCCGAATTATCGTCGCCGTTGCCGTCATCGTCTTGTTGGGTCCTTCCCAACATTCCTTCGCTTTATCTGCGTGTCTTGCATGTTCATTAAAATTTATTATTATCGCTGGATATTGTTCGAGTTGTTGTTCTTTTTGTTACTATTATACTATTTGTTGTTGTTGCTGCAGCTTTTGCTCGTGGTCAGGTTTTGAGTAGACGTGAAACAAATAATGGTCTCTATCTCTATCTCTGTTTCGAAATGTTCGCCCTCCAAACGAATAAAGGAGATTTATGTTGAAGAAATTCTGCGAACCAACAACAACATGAGAGACAAATTCAACAACAGCAAGAGGTAATTCCAAAACAACAAGAGCTACTTCAAAAACAACGAATGGAGCCCAGAGTCACGAAACAGGAAACGGAAATTCAGCCATTCCTCTGAGGTGTTTCTCCTAAGGGCCATTGAAATGAACCGAGTACCCTGGGTTCAGGTTCAGGTTCTGGTCCCCTGAATTTCCTTTTAATTGAATCTGATAATCGGTCAGATTCTTTAGGAAATTCCTGCCCGAAGTTCAGGTGTCGAGGGAAGCGAATTCTTGTTGCTGTTGCTGTTGTCTTGTTGTTGGGAAGTCATGTCCTGGCGACAAAATAAAGGAGTACTGGGAATGGGAATGGAGTTGTCAATGGCAAGGAACGAAGGCAAATTGTTGACAACCACTTAGGGTGAAAGAAAGTCAAAAAACAATAGGAGTTTAATAAAATCAACAGTAGGATGAGAGAGAAGCTACAAAAGGGATATACAAGGATATTGGATTGTCTTGTGGATGACACCTAGTTTTGCGTAAGGGATGAAAGAAGAGAGTGAATGAAATTCAAATAAAAGAGTGAAATAAAATAGTGCGAAAGTGAAAAAGCTAACAAAAGAAAACCATGCAGAAAGGATTAATTTTCAGCCAAGTCTCTCCTGTCGTTTCCTAGAAAATCTTCATCCTATCTCATCAATTTCCTTTTGTTTCATTCGTATCAACAATTTACTTTTCATACTTCTGATTATATTTGTCATGTGAGTTTCCTGAGTTTATTGGAAATTCCGGAAACTTCAATATTCCCGGAGAGAAGAAGTTATTCTGGGAACCTTCTCGATAAGCGGACAACCGGTGTTTGCTGCTTGACCGCAAACAAACCACAAATCAATTACACGCACAGCATGACCAACAAAGAGGTTGGGATGCTCATACGATAACAGAGTTGGAAACAGAGTCGGGTGCAGAGAAACAGAGGGAGTGAGAAGTGTAAGAAATATAGATGTTTGCCTTCAATTATTTCTCACACAGACAAATGCAAACAATTTTTCTCGTAATGCTGTTTGGCGCGAAATGATTTTCATTTTTCACTGTTTTTTTTTTTTTTTTTGTCAACACCTCGGCGTTGTCATCAGTCCCTCTTCCATCTACTTCTCTCGAGAACGTTGAACCAATCTTCTCCACGATTCCACCGCCTTTCAAACTTCTCGCCGCGGCCCCGTCGCTCATTGCTGTTCCGATCCACCTTCACCACATTAATCTGTTCGTCCAACTACATCCACTCTTTCACCTTTTCATCAAGGTATTCCAGTCTCCACTTTCACGACTAATCGCTAGCTTTTCGTCGAATCACGGCGAATGGAAGCCCTTATCACTCTCTCTTTCCCCTTCTCTCTATTGGTTATTCGCTCTCTACGTAGGGTACGAGCCGAGATCCTGCAGTTCATCCAATGTTCAACGGAATTTGCACAAAGCGACGACGTGTTCGGGTGTGAGGGAAGGAGACGATATGGGTGAGCGAAGGTAGGTATAAAGGTGGAGATTTAAGCGAAAGTAGGAGAAGGTACGAGTGTGTGTTTCGGTCGCTTATTTACAGGGTCTTCCATTTTCGGTCGTTTGCACCTCGTTAAATGGTGCGAGAAGGACGAACAGTTGACAGCCATTGTCAGGGATATCTGGAGAAGACGAGGGAGCCAAGGAGAGCCGACAAAACGACGTCGTAGAAGGGGCAAGAGAAAGGGCGAGAGGACCGAGTATGAAGGGAAGGTAGGATGGAGAAGGTAATGAGGATTGTGGGATCGCACCGGGTGAATGAAAGCGATTAAAGACGGACGAAACGAGGTGGAATGAGAGGTGGGGCGGGAAGGCGAAGGTGTCGTCGGTGGCGAAATTAAAATTAAAACGAGACAATTCTTCGCAGACGGAAGATTGATTAGGAAATTAAGAGGGGTTGGAGACGAGGCAAAGGAAGTTACCGAGAAGGAAAACGGAGTTAAGCGATCTAGAGGGAGTGGAGAAGAACAAAGAAGGAGTTGCTAAAGGGCGTACAAAAGATTAGTTGGGACCGCGATTAAGAGGACAATGTGCCGATGAATAGCAGGCGAAACGATTAAGGAGGGCAGCGAAGGCGGACTCATTAGGCGGATGAGATGCGAAATATGAGAAATGCAAGGTAGGCAAGAAGGAAACTTTATTGAAAGAGAGGGATTGTGGTTCGGCCTCCACATATATAGGGAATGAATTGAGAAACAAAAAAGTGAATACTGAAAACAATAAGGAAAAAATAATTGGAAAAAGTTGTAGAGAAAAGAAATATTTTGAAAATTTAAAAAAATCTGAGTAGAAAATTTGTCGCAGTTTGGGAGAATTTTCTAACCAAATATTTAAAATCTTCTTCTATCCATTTTTTGCACACTTTCACTCCTTTGCGATTTTCCCTTCTTCCCTTGCGTTTTTTGCGGTGAGAAAGAAACTAATTGAAGCTATTTCGCTTCACCTGAAATTCTACGAAATTCCTGATGTTCTCTTTAATTCACATCAACTTCTGCAACAATAGCGAAAACAAAAGCGTGATGAGTCAAAGGATTTCACTACTTAGTTTGATAAAAATGTGGGAAGAGCCGCATTAGGACCAACACTACTTGCTGTTGTATTTTATTTGTTAATGTTGTTCTTCAGTTTTTATTTTTGTCCCTCATTTTTTCTTGTTCCACACTTTTCTTCCCCCTTAACGTTGCTTCCTTTCGCTGCTTCTCACTTTCATTCTTTCTTTCTCACTTTCTTATCACTCGTCCGCTTCCGGTTCCGGTCGGCGCTCTATGGCTGCTTGGCTGTTAATGCTTTTAACTCATTACATTGTTGTTGTTGCTGTTGCTAATATTGTTGCCGCTGTTGTTGTTGTTATTGTTATTATTGTTTTTGCTATTTTTTTCATGGTTTCCTCTCGCCACACAGCTTAATGAGTTGTGTGGGGAGCGAATACAACAATAGCAAGAACAAGTGAAAATACAATGTAGGAAACAAAAACAAAGTACGACATCAACGAAAAGATGAACAACTATAACGACAACAACAACAAAGTGAGCTACGCGAATGGTGACTACAACAACAACAACAGCACTCAGATTAATACTAACTACAACAATAAATAAACGGCACTTTCTCTCAAAGCTTTGCCATTCAGGCGAGTGCGAGAGAGTGAATGAGGGAGAAAAAGGGAGCGAGGGAGAAGGAGGAAAAGAGGAGTGAGAGAGAGATGGCGAAGAATAAGGGGCTCGAGTTGGAATGAGGGGGGGAGATGGGTAGATAGCTCGCGCCTGTTTTTTCTCTCTCTTTTTCTAACAGCGGTTGGTTTTGTGACGGAACCTGTTGTTGTTGCTGTTGTTCTTGCTTCTGTTGTGGTTTTGTTGTTTCAGTTGTTGTTCTTTTGTTGTTGTCGTGGTACTTGTTGTTGATGCTGTTGTTGTGTTGTGGTGTGATGCAATTGTGTGGGTGCCGCCGGAAATTAATTCCACTTAGATGGACTCTGGGCGTGGTTGTTGTCTCGCAATTGTTGTTGTTGTTGCCTCGCTGTTGCTTCATCATTGTTGTTGTTTTTGTAGTTCCCAAGGCTCTATTTCAACTGCTATATTTCTTACTGCAGTTGTTGTTGTTGCCGGTATAATCCTTTGAAATTAAAGGATCCCCCGACAAGGCGACGACGTGAATTATGACCAAGTCGAGGACAAAATGTCAACATCGTCGTGGGTGCAACTGTTTGCATCTATGCAAGTGGCTGCATGTGTGAGTGTGTGTTTGTGAAATCAGACACGAGAGATGAGGGGCAACAATTGAAAGGCTTAAAGAGCTTCTTCGAGGATCACATAGAATTATCGAGGTGGAGTGAGGAGTTTCAACCACAATCGAGCTCTCTTTCTTCCTCTCTTAGTTCTTCACTCTTTCCCCCTGTTTCTCATGAAATTTAAATATCTACCCACGTAATTTTAAATGTCCCCATGTTTGGAGAACCTTCAGCGTGTTTTAAGACCCAGAAAATTATTCTAAGTATTGTCATTGCTTAATGAAACGTCATACAACAGGTAGTCTAACAATAAAACAACTATTAATGCTTGCCACGTTAATGGACAAAAAGCACTTGAAACAAACGAAAAGTATTCTCGTAAAAAATCTGCAAGTTGCTTTGGAAAGTATGAAAAAAATTAACAAAGAAATTGTGGAAAATATGTCTAGAATATTTTCCACTGTTTGCAGTGAAAAAGACATTTTTTTCTATGAACTATGTAATATTTTACTATGCGTTGTTCGCAACTTCGTTTGTTTTCTTTGTATACCGTAAAAGGATCCCCGTTCCTAGGTTTTTTCCGCGAATGGGTTTCGTTTGCGTTTTATTCACAATGTTCCATTGTTCTTTAATGTTTATGTTTTTAAATGAATACTTTGATATGAGTCCACTTTTACTGAGGAACTTTTTCTGAATATCCTTTTGCATTTACTTCGTTTTCGACTCTTTGGAAAGTGATATGTTGTGATATTTCTCTGGCTTCCATATGTTTATCTTTTTCTGTACCTAAATTTTCAAAGAAATTACTGTTTTATCAAACTGTTCTTCGCAGGATATGAATATGATATGAATATCATCATTAAATATGCTTCACTTATATAGTTTTATATAGAGTTTTATTTAAGTATATTTTTCGATTTTCATAAATTTTTGCTCCACTAGCTTTCGCTGCATTTGTTATTCCTTCTAGTTTCTCTATTCCCTTGATTACTGGAAATCGCTCCTGGCTCGGTTCCCAGAAAGCTCTTCAGATCCGACAACCCCAAGCTGAGATGTCCATTCATTTGCATTTTTACACCGAACACAAGTTTATTAATTAAAAATTTCGCCCGAACACGCTCGACCGGGGAGTAAATGTATTTATTTTTCACCCGGATTCGAGAGACTTCAGATGCTTCTGGATAACCTTTCCCAACCTTGTGTGGGGAGGAAAAGGAGGCTTGACTTACCTTCTGTGCTTGTTCCATATGTTGAACACGATGAGGGCGAGGGCGACCAGGATTCCGCAGCTGGATATCGTGCACATGCACACGAACAGAGGCAGCGAGACGGTGCGTAGGACGCGTCGCACGATTGTCCGATCCTGCGGCACCTGCAAGGACACATGGCAAGTGAGTCAATGCGAGGAACAAAGACGGAGAGAGAGAAATGTGGGAGGTCAGAGACAGGGATGGGAAGGGTGATAACGTGGGAGGCGACACCGAGAGGGAGAACCAACGAAGGTGGGGGTATCGGGGGTAGGGAGCAGCAACGAGGACCATGAGGCACAAACTATAGGTGGAAGAAGGATGAAAATTTATTTGTGAAAACTTTTAAGCTTCTCGCATTACTCTGCAAATGGCTTCGGAACTTCTCGCAGGGTCATAAATTTGTACAGAGCTGACGTTGGTGTTGGTGGTCGAGGTGTTGTTGGTGCACGAGGTGTTGTTTGTGTTCGAGTTATTGCCAGAGTTCGAGTTATTGTTGTTGGTCTGGTTGTTTTTGTAAAGACATGAATTTCAACCGCAACAACATATGGCGGTCAGTGTATTGAAAGCGTGGATGCCGTCGAGGGAAGGATCTTTAAGAGCGAAACGGGAATTTAAAGACAATTAGTAGTTCAAGAAATGAAAGGGATGCTGTTTGTGATGAAATGGTTTCAATTAGTAAAAAAGAAAAATATTTTATTCTTTTATCGAATAAACAAAAAATTAACTTGAAGAGTTCGATTGAAATGTTCATTTGCCAAAAATTTTCAGTTTGCCAAAAAAGCCAATCAAACCCTTGAATCGACCCTTGAATTTATGGGGTCCTTGGAGTGAATTAATGAACATCGAATGAAGGAGGTAAATTGAAAAAGACAAAAATAAACAGTGGAATTTGCATAAAACGTACGAATGCAATGCGAGAAAGTGGAAGAAGGAAAATAAATGGCCAAGATTAAAATGGGACAAAAAGGCCAAGTGAAAAATAATTGATGAACTTCTAGAACAAAAATGCAAAACCATCCTTTACTTCCCCACGTTGCCATTAGTTTACTTTCAACCTCACATCCCTCATGAAGTCCGCTCTCTCTCTCTCTATCTCACTTAGCCACTGGCCTTTCCCACTCCGTCGTGGCCGAATCCTGTGAAGGATAACCGAAAAAATGCGCGCCAACAGCTGCATTTTGCAACTTTATTGAGGCGTTAAGCTCAAGGGGCGCTGGAACAGAAAAAGAGGAAGAGAGAATGAAAGAGGGGGATGAGAATGGCTGAAACAGACGGTGTTGACGAAGGAAGTGAAGCACTTGTTTCAAAGGATCTCAGCATCCTGTGGCACGTAGTTTTTGCTCCCCGTCTCATCTCGAATTCCAGTAATTGTGGAGAAAGCTCGAGGAGAGGAAACGTTTGAAGCGAGATAATGTTGGAGGAGAGAGAAAAAGAGATAGAAAATATAATAGAGAAATGTACCGACAGAGCAAAGGAAGAGAGAGCGAAAGGAGCCGTGAGTAATAGTGATGGTTTTCGAGCTGAACTTAAGCAAGGATATCGAGGATAACCAACTGCTCGCTGCAGCTCTTCAAATAAATCATCACCTCAGCAGATGCTGCCGAGCGAGAGGTAAAAAATTGTCGATTGGCGAAAAATCGCTGCTCACCTCATCGAGAGACCTGAGACCTGAGGTCGGAGCCAGGATGGTTTAGCAAGCATCTGAGCGATGGGAAAAGGATCGGAGTAATGATTGAGAGTTCAGAGAGTGTGGTTTGCATGGAGCGATGCGAATCTGATTGATTCCAAATTTAAATTAAGGTAACAGCTTTGGAACTGATGGAAAAGATTTCAATCACAAGGTGGTTGACTTTGACCCGAGACTAACGAGAGACTCGGATCGAATGAAGTGTCACGAAGGACTCCAGTGAAGTCATTAAACGATTTTAAGTCAAGTCTCATAAATTACTCGAGTCCAGTCCAATCCAGCAATAAGGTCGTGGCTCGTAGTTGGACTTACCTTGCCGCCGATCCAGCGCTCCGTGTTCAGCCACGTCAGGTTGTCCAGCTGCGTGTCATAGTAGCCGAGCTTCTCATACTTCCCGTTGATCATCTGCTCGATCTGCGTGAGGGCGATACGATCGCCCTGTGAGCTGAAGGCGACAACACCCTGAAAGGATAATGGAAAGTGATGGTTAACAGGAAGAGTTTGATGGTTTTTGGTTCGAGTTCGGAATAATAGACCTCGAGAATTCGCGACTAAAATCAACATTAATTTGTAGGCGAAACCAAACGACGACGTCCGAGGGAAAACGAAGCAAGGATGAAGATTCGTAACAGCCGTAGTGGGAACAACAATGAGTCATAAATTTCATTTAACGCATACTTCATCATATATTTTGGTAGAGAAGGGGTGAAAGAGATGGCAAGGGGTGGGGAGAAATGGCAAGGGACAGAGAAATAAAGGGAGATGGAGAGATTGCAGCGTCCTGTAGTTGAATATGCAGCAACTCCAGTTTCGGAAACCAACGTAGCGCAGATGGCGGCGAGGAGAAAAAAAGACTAATGCCAAGCGAGCGGGACCGACCAAGGGTCAAACAGTGGGAGGGAAGAAGAGAGAGAAAGAGAGAGGGAGAGTGCCGAATAAACGCAACCGCGGTTCGCGCACGACTGGACGATTCTCATAAAACAAAGCAATGCCAGGAGCAGCCGCTGCGGGATCTCGTGGCTCTCAGTGTCGCTTCACAAGAGCAAGTGTATGTGAGTGTGGACTCTTGTGTGTGTTGGCGAGTGTTTGTATTGCTGTTTACACTGGTGTGAACTTTTGTTCTGCTCTGCGGCTTGGCTCTCTCTCTCTATCTGTCTCTCTCTCATTCCGTTGCTCTCGTTCTCGTTCTTAGATGGTCGCAAGTCCTTTGCATTTGCGCTAAAAGTTTCCGCCGCACGTCCTGGTCGTTAATTTCGTATGAAGCAGGACATTAAATGAGGTCTCGCTCTCTCTGTCTCATATTTGGGCTCTCTGTGCATCTCGCTCTTGGACTTTGTCTCGCGATATTTCTCTCCTCGTGTCCTCGCCTCACGAGACCTCTGTTGACTTATTTGCTGCATAGTTAAGGGTGCATGGGCGACCGGAAGCGGAAGTGAAAAGATGTCGCGCGTGGCTTAAATGGCAGCATCGGGGATATTTGGTAACAAGTCCGATGTGGAGAACACGAAAGAGAAAGAAATTGAGATAGCGAGAGCAAGGAGAGCAAGACATACCGAGGGAAGGAATTTGTAGAAGATTTAATTTGCTGGGAGGTATTTTTATAAAAAAAGGGGAAAAGGATCTTCACAATAAATATATAATTTTTTCCAAATAATAGAAGGGGAAAGGGGAATTTGCACGAACTTACAGCCATCGTCAAAAAGTACGATGAAGGAAAGACAGCAGTAGGAGAGAGAATGCAGGGAGGAGGAGCAGGAAAGAATAAGGGAGAACTTATTCTAGGAAAGAAATTATACGGAAGGAAAAAGTCCCAGAGGAAACGCTTGAAATGGTACAGCAGGACTCAAGGACTGAGAAAGAATAAGTAAAATAAATAAAAATGCACAGTGAGTAGGAAGAACAGAAGGCAGCAATAATAACAGCAACAAATACAAATATAATATAGCAACAACAACTACAACAAACACCCCAAGGAATAACCGACTTCCTGCAAAAGAAGTGACAAATCGCGAGACGTTCTCAAAGCAAATCAAACAAAACAAAACGAGCACGATGACAAAGAAAAGAACAATGATGAAGACAAAGAAAGTAAGGAAGATGAGAACGAAGATCAGGATGAGGGCGAAGACAAAGACGAGGACAAAAATGAGGACGCAGATGACGATGAAGAAAGGAACTGTAAAAATGGCAGCCTCGTCAAGGGAACAAAAAGGATGCCAAAGGATGCTTCGTTAGGTTTAATTACGGGCAATGAAAACGACAGCCGCACTGAGCGAAGTGTTCTGCTCAATTTGCTAGAGCGAAAGAGAGAGAGATAGAGAGAGAGAGAGAGAGAGTAGGTAGGAGAAAAAGAGAGTGTCGTTTGTACAGAAATCGTATGTAAAGGAAAATAAAAAATACATCATTTGTATATGAGCGAACATGCATGAATCCTGCAATCCTTTGAGAATTGTCATGTTCATAAACCTACTGAAAGAGAGTGGAAGCAAAGAGGAAAGAAGGAATTAAATGAATGTAAAAATTTAAAGAAAAAACAAAATTTTATATTTTTTGTTCGATAGAAATAATTTTGAGTTGAAATATTCTGGAAAAAAGAAGGTTGATTTCATTCTTTTCCCCTATTCTCTACATTCTCGTCTTTCTCTTTATCTCGTAATTAACTTCATATCCACGTCGCTGCCACTAATTACTCGAGCACTCGAGAGCACATGGCATTAAGTACCTTCCTTTCTCCTGCCCTTTACCCTTTCAGACTCACTCGCACACATATTTTTACGTCCTGATGCTTGCCGATCGTTCGTTGCATAATTTGTTGTATTTGCTTTTAATCGATTCGCACGCATTCTTTTCTCGTTTTTCCTCACGCCAGATTGATTTTCAATCGTTTCTCGTTTCTCTCCAGATGCCACGCCTTTTAGAGCGGGAGGAGGAGGGGGAAGAGGAGGAGACAAAGAAGAATGAGCTGCTTAGCGATGGAAATGGAAACTTTTGTGCAAACTTCGAAACTCACCCATGCGAGTCCTGATTGGAAGCAAGTGTTTTTAATTGCTTCGCCTTAAATACCTACTTCCCTTCTTGCTCTCTCCTCCTTCTCCTTATTATTATTATTTTTTCTCCTCTCCTCTTTCCTCCCTACTCTACTCTACCTCTTCATCTTCTTCTCACCTACGACGGCTGGAAACGCTAGAGAAGCATGAGGAGCATGTGAGAAGTTTGAACACGAGCTGATGTGAGTTGAGTTGAGTTGAGTTGAGTTTAAAATAATGCTTGAAGTGGGTGAGGGAGGAGAAGGTACGATATTTGTAGAGGAAGAAGAAAATAGTTGTTTTTTAGAAGTTCAAAAACATTTCCATAATCAGCATTAGAATAGTTTCACAACATTTTTCAGGCTCTCATTTTCATCCATCAAACGAAAAGCTGTTGGTTGTTGTTGAGCCAAGCACTTTAAACACTTAA
This sequence comes from Coelopa pilipes, assembly GCA_947389925.1. Lineage (NCBI taxonomy): Eukaryota > Metazoa > Arthropoda > Insecta > Diptera > Coelopidae > Coelopa > Coelopa pilipes. Next base: position 3,887,297 of record OX376696.1, read on the forward strand.
ATAGCTTAAATTCAAGTGAAGTTGATGTTAATTTCCAACAGAAACTAATGGAAACGTAATCCGAGTTTGGTAGGTATGAAATGATTCATTCAATAGTAATTCGAATTCACTCTTTTGAAACCGTTTGCTTTTCTGTAATGAAGTCTGATGTGATGTCTGTAATTAAATGCCGGAATGACCTCGGGTCCAGTGCCGTGATTTCAGGACGTAGTTCACTGAATTTAGTTGTTGAATAAGACAACGAATTCATACTTAGATATAGAGGGATGTGAGCAAGCATCATTAGCAATCTTCTTCGCTTCATCATACTTTCCTCTTATCCATCGACTCCTTTACATATATATCAGCATCCTTCCACTTCTCAGCAATCCTATGAATGGCACTGTGTGAATCATTTGGAATAAACACTAGGATGATTTGGAAATGCTCAAAGTAAGACAGAAAGGCAAGACATAGTGCAAGAGAGAGAGAGAGAGAGAGAGAGAGAGAGTGAAAGTAAGGAGAAGAGTTACTCTCTTGCTCTAAGAGCATGAGCTAGTCGAATAAATGGAAGGCAGGAGCTCAGCTGGTCATAATTTGCAATTTCAACCGCAGCCGGGATGAGGTCGAGGAAACACAAGGACTGTGAGCGGCAATGGAAACAACAAAAGCAATGCATTGCCCATGCAGGACCAGGAAAGACAACAACTATAATCAACCAACAAAAAACAACAACTCCATGAATTATATTAACAATTTATTTATTTACACCATGAATCAAATCTCTCTGCTCAAGTGCATTAAGTGTGGCAACTCCGACTGGCCACAGATGTAGATGAAGCAGCAGCAACAGCAATGGCAACAGTAAGACCAAGACAAGAAAACCAAACGTAGGCAACAATGTAGGCGACAACAACAATTACAGGACGACTAAGAACAACAATTGCAGAAGGAAGCACAATACAATAACAACTATAGAAGGATAAGAATAATAATTAGAGAAGGACCGAACAACAGCAATTACAATTACTAAAGGACCGAACACTAAGGACGGAAGGACAACAACAATGAGACGTAGCTTTCGAGCTCGATGTGGGCAGGATCTAAAATGAAGGACACGATCCTCAGGACACACCCTGTCACCGTGTGATACCTTAAATTACTGTTGACTATCGTTGGCATAATTTCTTCCTACGTCTGCTTCTTCTTCTTCACTTACCGATACACCGAGAAATTGGGTGGAATTCATGGCTGCGTAGATCTCGTCGGCAATGTCCTTGTCGGTGTATGTGAAGTCCTTGAGGGACTTTTTCCGCTCTCGCAAGCGCTCCATCGTTTTATTAAACGCAAGAGCCACGCTCCAGACGGCGTCGTACGCCAGGGGCGCCTCCTGGTAGCCCTCGGGATACCGATCGTTGTTGATATATCCCTCCTCGATGAGGACCGTGTTCAGTCGTTGGCTGCAACATGTGAAGAATGAATCAAAATTGAGTCTTCCTATAACTCAGAGTAGAGTATGAGAGATAAAGGAGATGTGGTAAAAGTTGTGTTACCGATGTTTGTCCTCATACATGGATCGAGGTTGAGGACATTTCCAAAGCAATTTTCCCTTCAGTTAGCACATTGAGTTATTTTCCAAAATGCGATTTCTCGTAATTCACCAAATGTAATATTTCATCTCACTGCCATCATTTCTCCGTCTGTCCTCGTCATTGGCCCCGCGTGGCCGAAATTTATACAATGTGCTTTGCCCTCTGTGCGACAATTAAATGTCGACCAGACGAACTTTCATTTCATGCTCTACATGTTATATTTTCTTGCCTCGCCCTTAGATATCCCTTGGCCCTTTTTGTAACTCTTCCTCATCTACTATTCTCGTCCTCGTTTCAGTTACCATGTCCTGGGGGATCGACAACAACAACAACAATAACGCTCAGACACTTTTCCCACTGTATCACCGGTTGTTGTTGATGTTGACTTATAGCCTCTAGTCACAAGCTTCCTTTCTCCTAACTGGCTGTCTCTGTAGGTCTCTCTCTCTCTCTCTCTCTCTCTATCATTTGTTCTTCATATCTATCTCTCTCGATCTACCTTTCTCTTTTAGAATAACTCTCTCTGTCTATCTCGATTCGTTTGCTCTAACATGTTATCAGTACTATTTGGCTTTCTCCATTTTGCGTGCTTTCCCATTGTCTTTGTTACCACTCTCACTCTCCCTCTATTTCCAACCGTATGTTTGTCTGTCTCTTTTGCCCCCTCTCTCTCGTGTGCTTGTGCCTTTCTATTTGCATGTCTGGTGTATGGTACAGGTGTCCTTTTCGCCCAACCAGTGCCCATCTCGCTTACCGAAACTCCTCGGCTGTCATGCCGGAAATTGTTGTCTGATTGTTCTGATTCCACATAAGTGCCTCCGTTGTCAAATGTCCTTCAGCGGCGATACGCATCTGCTCCACGGTGCAAGTGATGCCCTCGCTTGCCAGATTCGCTTCGTACCAGTTGTCCTCGTACCAGCCTGAGAAGTAGAATGGAAAGGAAAGGACATATGAGACATATGATATAGAATTGGATTTTAGAGAAATTACTTTTGCAAGTTATTGTAGAATTGCATTACTTGGATCAGAGAATAAGAATGGGGAAAAAATGCGAAAACTCGAGTCTATTTCCAACTATACTTTCATTACTGTTTGTTCTCAATCTTTCCTTTAATCGATAAAATACTTTTCTTTTATCTTTATTTTTCCTTCTTCTTTTAATAATTTTCGTGAACATTAATGTAATTTTTTTACACTTCTTTCCTTTTTCTGTAGAATTCCTTCATTTAGAATTCTTTCCTTAAAATTATTTTGAAGCTTTCCTCTTAGGAAATGAAATATAATTCATTCACGGTTTTCAATTCTCTGGCTCCGTCAATATTTCGCTCCAATGAACTGTCCCGCGACCATCCCACTCGGGGTTCGGCTGTTCTAGGACGACCTCGACCACCGAATTCCCACGAGAAACTCTTCCTACCTCCTCACGACCCCACCAACGTCCAACGCTCTGCTCGATTTCATTATCAAGATGTTTAATTATGCAGGAGCTCACTTTCTCTCAGTTGACTTCGCTCTCACTACTTCCCTCTCTTCCGCCGTTTCTCTTTCCGTCTCTGTCTCACTAACTAAATGACGCTCTCTTTCACCCACTCACTCTTTTTCTACACTTTCTGCTAATGGACTTTCAATGTTTAATCAGTCCAATTCAACACGGTTCTGATTTGTGTCCTGTCCCCGGCCAAGTCCAAGTCCCAGTCCCAACTCGTCCGACATCCGATGGGGCCCAACAGTCGTCGAGGGAGGTCGGGTGATTGAGCGAGAGGAAGAAAGAGTGAGTTAGGGAGAGAGAGGGGGAAGTGAATGAAAAATAAACAGAGCAGTAGTGGGAAAATGGAGTTTTACTCTGATAGATCGGAGAGAAGAAATAATGAAATAATGTATGGGAAAACTGAAGAAGAGAAATCGCTTCTGTGAGAAGGTAGAGGTTAATCAGAAAAGGATGTAGAACGAGAAGCATAGTGGAAGGGGAGGGAGAAAATAGAATGAATAAGATTAAGAGATGAAGAAGATTAGTAGGATGATAGTGACACGAAATCGTATCAAGTGTAAAATAAGGGGCTGGTATGAAGAAGAATACAATACCAAGGGAAGGAGGTAGGGCTTAGTTGAAAAGAGGCTGGCGAGGATGAAGTTTGGGGAAATCTTGTAGAAAATAAGTAAAGTAAATAAGGTAGGAAGGGGAGGGTCAAACGGAGAGGAAGAGTGAGAATTAAAAGAGAGGAAGGGAAAGATAGGGCTGTGCCCTGAATAAACATAAATATAAATTTGGCATTTCAAGGAAGTCGTAATATTTGTTTTCGCGGCAATGTTTCAAATATTAAACAAAAGTTGCCACAAGTTCCCGAGAAATAATACTGAATAATGATTGTGGTGGCGAGGCCGATGGAGGCTTGGGTGCCTTCGGCTCGATTGAAATTGAAGGCGGTGATGAGGAAAACAAAAGGTCAAGACGAGCAAAGAACTAATTCGAAATATCCAAAATGACAACCATGGAAATATACACTTCTCCAACAACAATTAATGGTGAAGTTCTTCACGAATTCTCGCGTTCTGGGAGATTCCTGAAGTAGGTGGCAACTAATTCGAAGCGAAGTAAGTGGAAGATGGGTGTAAAAGAGGGATATGACGACAAGACAAGGAGCGATTACACCATGGCAACTTCTGCGATTCGAGTCGCAGTTCAAAAGACAAATTAGCATAAGCTTCGCGACGACGCTCCTGGATTTAATTTAATTTATCGGCCAATTAATATCACTGATTCCATCAACGAAGGATGAGAGCGAGGTGGCGTCCGGCATGGAAGGCCGTAGGAAAACCCTTATCCTGCTGCACATCCTTTTCTCATTAACCTCATTAGCAACATTAGCACCAGGAAGATGATCGAACGAGTGTAGAGAAAAAAGGCGTATCTCAAGGTGCCTGACATAAAAAAAACCGGAAAAGCGTAAAAAACACGATGAGGAAGTAGGAGAAGCCGTTGACGATGGAAATTCTCTTTCGCAGAACACTTTAGCAAATTAGCCTCGCAGTCGTTTTTGCACGACTGACGTCGCCTTTATCTAGGACCTTGTCCTCGTCCTCGTCCTCACTGACAGCTAATTGCATTTAATTATAAAAACGCTCCTTACTTTTCCTGATTTTATTTTATTTTGTTTTGCTTCTTCTCGCTACGCTGTGCATTCTATTCACATGGCTCGTGTGTCAATTTGCTGGCGAAAAATTGTATGTCAACGGCATTCGGTCCGTCCTTCCCTCTCTAAAGCTCTACAATCTTTGAATTATTATCCTTTTGGATTGAATTTTTTGGTAATAGTTTTCTAATTTTTCCATTCTCCTCTAGATTTTTCTCAATTTTTACTATTTTTATGTAAATAAAAGTTTCGATATTCACAATCGACTTCGCCTTTTTAAAGGTCAGTGAGGGCGACCCGTAGTGTTAGAAAGGTTTACTTTTTCCACAAAAAGAAGCTCTCGCGGTAGGATTTCTATCTATCTATCTTCTAGCTATCTCTCCTTCCCTCACTTTCTCTCTTTCTATATTACTCCCTATATATCACCCTGTCCTATCATTGAAGTTCAGTGTGAAGTTCGTCCTTCCCTCGTCATGCTCCCAAGCTAATTGCGCGGAAATGCTTTTTAAGCTAAATTAATATTTAATTTTGGCATTTGTCTCCAGCTTCTACCCTTCGCTTCATTTCCTCTCTCTTAGAACTTTCGGTTATTTGCTATTGTTCCTCACGAACCCATTGGTTTCTCCCAAATCCTTTGGTTTCGCCCTAATCCTTCGCTTCTTCATTTAGACAGTTTCCGACATTGATCCTAATTAGCATTTGTTGACGCTTCTAATAATGAAATCCTCGAATTTCCAATCTTTGGAATACCGGAGATTACTTCGATCCTTTTCTCAATAGTCTTTGAATCTTCCACGACGTCATTCTCTAGTCTTTTTTGGACTATTAAATCATTGTCTCATTTCTATGTTTAATATTATATTTTTTATTTATAATTATTTTTCTCTTTTATTTATTTAAATTCTACTGACTCCTTTTCTCTTTTTGGATTTTATCGCCTAAGGCACGTCGGTTTCATCTTTTGCAACTACGATTTCTTTGACTTCATACTCAATAGATAAAGAGAGAAGGAGTCAGGGCGTGAGAGCTTGTTTACAAACAGGAAATTCCTTTAGATCATCGGAAGTTAAATTATTTCGCTAGGTAAAATGCAGTTGAAGAGGCAGAGCAGAGTAGAAGAGATAAAGGAAGTTGAAATAAGCGAGTGATAGTACGTGCAAGTATAAGAGGCAGAAGATGCAACTAAAGTTAAACGGATACCGAGCACACAAAGTTTAAGCATGGAAGTGTTATGGAAATGACACCAGAAAAAAAGAATTTGGGAAGAAAGAACTCGAATCAAGTAATTAATAAATATTACTATTTAAATATGATTTTATTCTTCATATTATTTCGAGAAAATTAATTTCGCAAAATAAAAAATAATTATTTTCTTAATATAATTTCCGAAATTCAACAAATATTAATTAATTCCTAGAATTATACATCCATCATTCTGCAGTTTAGAAGACATTCCATTTCAATTAAAAGTCTGCCGATGGATATCTGATGGTATATCCAAGGATTCGTCTGTAAGTAGATGCGGAATCCCTCGATTGAGGGTAGAATTGGAAATTTGCAATTGTTTGGCGAGTGATCCATGGAGTCGTCATCATCATCGATGACACCTTGTCTACAATCTCACGAACCGCCATGATAACGTAATTAAGGCCAATACCGGGGATAACATTTAATTAAATCGAGGGCATTCCTTGAGCATTTGTCGCCTCCTCCCACCCTGTTTCGTTTACATCTTCACCTGCCTCTTCGATGTCGTCGTCCTGATTGACTTTAACTTTTCGCTATCTTATTTACTTCGTGCTACTTTACTTAGTTTTGTCCTCCAGTTCTCTACTCTCTATCTCTGTCCTGTTCAACTTCTCCATCGTCCCGCCGTTGTCTTGCTCTTGCTCGCCTTCGTTCATCTTCCCATCTCACCAAATTCGGTTGTCGCAGCGAAAAGTTTAAACAAATAAATTCAAAGTTTTTTTCTGTTCGTTCTTCGTTCGTCTCATTTCGTTTTGCTTTTTCATCCTTAAAATTAATGTCAACAAAAGTTCGATTGTTCAACTTTCGAAGGAATTTTTTTCAGCTGTTGTTGCTGTTGCTATTTTTATTTCTCTCAACTCAATGTTTCTTACTTGGTGTTGTTGGAGGAATCGTTACAAGTTTTTCTTGTCGTTTTTGCCAAGTTTGGGGATTTGAACTTTGGTTCTCCATCGAAGGTTTTTGGGTCGAAGAGGAAGCTGGGGTTAGGGGAAGGGAGAAGACGAGGAAAGAAGAGGTTAAGAGTAAAATTTTCCATCGATGGAAATTTCTTCACCGATATTTATATAATACCAGAAACAATTAATAATCAACTTTAATTATGTATCCTACTTATACTTTACCTAATAACCGACACAAGTTTTACTTCGATTCGACTATTTGACTCATGGCATTGCGACGAAAGCGAGAGAGAGTGAAAGAGCAAGCGAGAGAAAAGATCTCGCTAATCGTCCACTTACAGGGGCTCGAAAAGTTTTCTTCAAAAATGCAAAACAGGAAGCGAAACTTTAACCGACACATAAACCAAAATCGTTAACGTATCCTGTTCACTTCCCTTCGTCTATCTCTCTATACTTTTGCTCTCTCTCGTTCTGTCTCCCTCACTCACACATACGTCAACAATCACAGTAGATTTCTCCAACAACAACAGCCAAAGGGAACAACAATTTTCCCACCCAACGAATACATGTCGAAACTTTTCCAGCGTTCCACAACAAGAAGGGTACTAACAACAATGAGACAACATAGAGAGTTAGTAGAGAGAGAGGGAGAGAATGAGAGAGAGAGGGAGTGAGAATAACAACAAACTTTCTTTCTCCCCAAAATCTATTTTCTGCGGCTTGCTTCAAAATTAAGCAGAGGAAGCCGAGAAAGGATGTGTCGGAAGCGGCAGAGAGAGACGGATACGAGTGGTGCAGAGAGGATTTGCCGATGGATGTGCGAGGTCAGGAACGTGAGAGAGGGTGGGTGTGATGCGGATATAAGATTGCCCAACACAATGCCTTCCAATAAAAACTTTCTAATCCATTATCCTGTCGACTCAACTGACGCAGGATCAAAAGAGGACAGAGAACATCAACAGGAGAAGAAAGAGCAGATGGAGATGAAAAAAGAGTATTTTCAGGCGAAGCAGCCGAAAAAGATAGAGAAAGTATAAGAATTAAAAAAAAAAAAATATTTCAAGCATCGACTTCGAAGTCAACGTTGATGGCAAATTTGCATCCAGCAAAGTGAACAAATTCGGCCCCAGGACATGACTGACTGCTTGCTCCTTGCTGTCTGGCGACTGCAATTAAAAAAGGATGCCATTAAATAGAAACTGTTTTCGGCTCGAAATTTCGAGTCCGCCTTAATCGACGACATCCGGCAATCCGAGTTTGCCAAGATTCTGGGGATTTCGAGGAAATCCTTTTGAGACAAGGCGACCTCACAGAGACGGAGAAAGGACACATCAGTTGGAGTCGGTGCCTGAGGCCTGATGCCACAAAGAACTGCGATCGAGGGGGAGAAACTTTCTGAAAACCATCCTCTCGGAGACCTAATTTTCACTTGAATTTGAATACCACGAAAATTCATTTTAATGCGAATACGACGAAGCAGGACTTCTCAACCTCATTCGCTGCGTCCTTCGCCGTCGAGCTTCTCCTCTGAGCTGCGTTAAATTTCTATCTCATTATCCTTGCCTTCTTCCTCCTCCCTCTCTGCCACTCTTTCGGCGGACCCGGCCAAAAGCATTTGTGCAAAGTTCTCTGAAAATGAGTTCGTGGTGTGGCATTGACAGCTTTGGCGAACTTTTAATGCGCGTTGCATAAATTCCCAGTCCGAACCACGCTCCCAGACCCCCTCCCTCTGTCTCTCTTGATGTGCCTGATTATGTCATTCCATCCCTCTCTCTTGTCTACCCTGAGTTGCGGCGCAACAAAAGAGTTGAGGAGTCGATCGTAAATTTTCACCTGCGTCGATTAATTCTATTTTAATGTTTTACGCTTCATTTCATTCGGTTGGCTCGGTTTCGGTTTCCAATTGGCCGCCTCTTCGCTGAATTCCCTCATTTAACTGCGGCTTTATTTATGAGCACGATTTGTGCCATCAGGACGAATAAAGGGAATTGAATTCACCTCCTGTGGAGCTGAAAGAGCTCTCTCTCTCTCTTTCTGTTTTCAAAACAGATTCAGCTTATCATTAGAATTCGGTGTTCCTTCGGAGTTCCTTCGACCGCACCCTAGCCTCGCTTAGAACAAGAACAATGAACAAGATTTCTACCGAACCGATAGAGCTATCGAGGAGGAAAGTTTTCTACCACAAATCATCTCCATTAACCGCAGCTCCTCCAGTGGTCTCGACATCGGGGGAACATCATCGGATCGGAGGCCTGGACCCCGCCAAGAAGTTCAATCACATCAATCACCGCACAGTGGGGCAAAGTATTGAATTTCACACACACACGCACACACTCACAGAGCTCCATCGGTTCAAATCGATCGACTTCAAAGCAATTTAATTCGAACCCGACTTCGAACCTGACCCCGCCACCTTACCTGGCCACACCCATTGGCTTCGCGTACCGGTTGTGAGAAGAGGGGGAGAGGACGAGGGAGAGAGAGGGAAGACGCCACGCAAAATGGGGCGGGGCTGACGGAAAAATCAAACGACCGTTCGCTGCGCGCCCCGGGAGCTGTCGCGACGCTGGGGGTTAATTTGGAATTTTATGCGAGGTACGTGTGGCACGTGACCGTGTGAGTGGAACCAAGCATTAGATCGCGCGAGGCAGCCACACACCGCACCGAGAGAGAGAGATAGAGCTAGAGAGAGGGCCAGAGAATGGTGCTCTGTGGACCGATGGAGTGGTCGGTGACAGCGGGCGACCGACTCACGCTGAGCATGGAAAGAGTTGCGAAGGCACGCGGAAACCACGAGACACACACAGGGAGGGAGAGAGAGACAGACATGCAGGCAGACAAACGGAGATGGCACGAGGCAAGGGTTGGTTGTTGCAAATAAAAAGCGGCCAGATGGGAAGGAGTAGGAAGGAGTCGAATTAGCGAAATTACAACAAGCCGATGCTGAACGAAAATCCGGGCAAAAAATACCAAAAAATCGTCATCGTCATCATCTTCATTATCATCGTCATTGGTGGAAATCGAAGGGGAATCTTGAGTGAAAAAGGACACTCGAACGAATCGGAATTAGAGAAGGATCAAAACGTGCCGCATGGGTTAATGATGGGTTCCTGTTAGATATGAACGACAGGCAGAACTTAGAGAGGAAAACAGAGCAGAAAGGGAGATATAGAGAAGTAGGTAGGAGTAAGAGAGAGAGAAAAAGGCAAGGCTAACAATGACACATGCAACAAACAAATGTCCGAAAGGATTCTGTATGCTTGTATTTATTTTGATTAGATTTTAGGACGAACTCCAAAAGGATGCCTTTTCCTATAGCTCCATCTCTCTTTCCCTCCCTATTTCTTTCTTTCTTGTGTTTTTTTTTGCTCATTATTTCTCTTGCCATAGTGTGGGTGTGGACGGTTGCGTGCCTGTGTCGAGCTACGGGCGTCCACTTTGACATCTTTGCATAGGCTCGAACGTCCTTCCAACTAACACACACACACACTCGCACGCATGGACACTCATTCCCTTTGGCTCCCTGTCTCTACTTCGTTGGCCCGTTACATTCGCACGCAAAACCTCTAAAAGCCTTTTAAGTCCCGGAGATAATTTATGGTCAAAGTGTTTCCAGGAATTTCATTTCGAGCACCTTCCTATTTGCCCTGAGTTGATTGCGGTTTCTTTTGGGCTTTTGATGGCCTTGCTGTCTCTGTATCTTTGTCTCTAGCTCTTGTGACCAGCAGAAGCACGCAATCCGCACCCTTAGTTTCAATTATATACACCTTTTATTTACTCCTCCAAGGACACTTTGACGAAGGACTTTTCCGCTTGTTCGATTGCTGTATTTCTCGTGATTTCGTTACTTCTAATTTCGTTTCTGCCAAATTCCCCATTTTTCTCTCGAATACTTCAGTGTTTGTCTCTAAGGACTCTGTTGTCGTTATCTCAGCCTTGCACTCACCTATGAAGAACCAGACGTGGGCTCGTCCGTACAGCTGCTGCTTGTACATCTCGCAGAGGACTCGGCGCGCGGCGACCACGTAGAAAAGGCCCACGATGATGCGCGCGTCCTGGCGCCGGAGGTTCCGCACCGCGTCCGTTGGATCGGAGAGAAATGATTGTCTTGTCACGATCTCCACGCCGGCCTCCATGCAGCGGTTCTCGAGGTCCTCAACGGTCTGTGGGAGAGAGAAAGCAGAGTCGAATTTAGTGGGAAGTGGGGAGATCAGATCAGTTGGACGGAAGTGAAAGGCACAGAAAATTTGTATCCAAATCAATGAAATAATTCGATCATCAGAGAAGACAATGTTGAATCATTGACTTCATGTGAAAATGCAAATTGGTTGTTCGATATTAGGGGATTATGTAGGGAATTTAGAAAAGTTTCAAATATATATAAGGAAGTGGAGGATTTTGTAGGGAATTTGGTTAATAACATTGTAGGAAAATAAATAAAAAATACATATACCAATGAACCAAGAGAAGAAAGGGGGGTAATATTTGTATAAAATATTTTTAAAATAAAAAAATATTAAGATTCAAGTATTCAAGAAATAATTATTGAATCAAACGATATATCAATATTCAAAAACTTTATATCTGTATAAACCAATGGTAAAAAATCACGAAAATTAGTATTGAAATATAGAAATAAATATTACAAAAATTTCTAAATAAATGAAAATTGAGATTCGATAAGTTAGGTTTAAAAATAATAAAAACTAAGACTAAGTGAAAGCTTCAAATGTCAATTCTTTTATAACAAATTTCAATATTTGGACCAATTCGATAATCATTTCCAGCGAAGACTGTTACGAACGAATTTTTGAAGAAACAAAAACCCAAACTGAAGAGAGAAAAACGAAATTTAAGAAATGACGCCTCGATTTATAGTGAAAGGATAGGTGAAGGGGTGTTTAAGGCGTTCGGATAGCGCTGCCAACAGGATTCACGGAACGCTACGAGGTCCTTGTCACAGGTTGACATTTGCTACTTGAGATCCACGAAGAGATTGTTCAGAATTTTGCGGAGTATTTCAAGGGACCGACGTTGGGGTCAGAAGCGGAGAGTGATAAAGGAGAAAGACGAACGAAGTTTCGGAGACAGTTCGCGGAACAGGAGCCAGATTCTGACAAGTGCTCCGCAGGAATGTCGAGGAGAAGCCAACGAGAAACAGTTAAAACGAGAAGCAACACACAAAGGATTAGCGAGGACGTTCAAAAGATTCCCCGAATTGCGTATGAAAGGCAGACAAAGAGAGAGAGAGAGAGAGAGAGGTGAAAAAGGAGAGAAGCGACGACCGAGTGTCCTTTGAGCGTGAAATTGCAATAAAAATGGTCTCTGCCTCTATTCTAACGAAATATTTCCTCAAACACATGCAGACGGCTATGAGTGGATCTATGTGTGGATTTCTGGATCTGTATGGGTGACTGAGGGGGCGGGAGTCTATGTGTGTGCGAGTGTCCGTCCCTGTGTTGGTGCGAGAAGCAATAACTTGCTTGATAAGCGCTCGAAACTGAAGGCAATAAAGTTTTGGGTTTATGACACTTTTTAACCGGGCCTGGCGAGGGGACGACGGGTCAGAGGGGCGGCGACCGGCGGCAAAGGGTTGCCAACCGAACCAATTTGACGCCCCCACTCACCCCGCGACTCACCCTACCCTTCTCTCCCTCTCTTTCCCCAGAGTGTCGTAAATCTCGGTCGCCTCGTGTGATCCGGTGATTGCCGCGGGGCGTCGGGGGCCGGTCGAGACCGGGGCCCGAACCAAGATGCGACGTAGTTTTCCGTTTTCGGCGTGGCCGAGTGGGGGCGGGAAGGTGTCATCGGGGGTGGCCGTGTAGGGTTGGGATCGTCGCCCGGGTCGGGGGCGTGGCGTCTGGTCGTGGTTCATGCGTTAAATTTTGCATAAACTGTGCTTCCATTTTGTCTCCTTCTCCTTCTCTTTGTCCCCCTTGCTTTGCTTGGCTCCCCTGGCCTTTTTCGTTTATGGCATTTTCTATCATGGGCGGTCGAAGAGCATCGGAGGGAAATTGTTTCAAATTTATAGGAAAATTACGTCACTTTGTCTTTGATTATTTTTGATTGAAATGAAATTGGAAGAAAAACAGATAAGACTTTCACGACCTTGATACGTGGTTTATGATACACGTACGGTAATTGTAGGGTATTGTAGGTAAAGGGCGGATTATTTTACTAAAAGGTTAAAAGATTCGATACAAAGTGAAAATAAATTTTATAATAATTTCTTTCAACATTCAAATAAATAAGTATTGTTTTTTCAACAATTTGTTGGTTTCATTTGCTTTGATTCCTGATGCTGATCATTTGCTTCAATTCACAATCCACTTTTCTCTGATACATTGAAGCTAAATTTTAATTGGTTTTATTCGACTTTCTGTCTTTGAGTCGAAAAATTAGATCCGAGGGGAATTTTGCGCTTTTCTATTCTCTTCGGAAGAAAAGTCATTCATTCCTGTGTCTCCGAATCAAATTTTCTAATTTGATTCTCGCAATAAAAAATACTTTGCAATACCTTGGCACCGCCAACCCTCACTCCACCATCCGAGGGATGCCGTCCGCATCCTCGGGCGCCCCCGGCACGTGCATCGCCATCTCCCTCACCACGCCTCGCCTCCCTCCCACACACACAACACTCTCTCCGACACACGTGTGTCGTGTGTGTCGCAGGACGAGGGCAGCAGGCTGGGAGGATGTGTCGTGTTTTGTTTTTCGTGTCGTTTTGTTTCGATCTCATTTTAAGTGTTGAAATTAAATTTCGCTCAACGACAGGAGCAACAGCAGCTCGGGGAGGTGGAGAAGGAGGACGAGAAATTGAAGGCGAAGTTCAGACTGAGGGTGGGAGGAGGAGGAGGAAGTGGAAGTGGAGGAAGCTTCTGGACGAGTGAAGCGACGCATCCTGCTAATCGGCACGTGCAAGGAGAGATGGACCAGAGAAAGAGAGAGTGAGAGAGATGGAAAGAGGAAAAGAGAGATAGGGCTGCCGGGAGTGAAAACCGATAAGAGAAACCGAGACTGAGGGAGAGAGTGAGAGACAACAGTGGTGACTGAAGATAGAGGGAGGCCACAAGAGATCGAGAGCCATAAAGAGAGAAATGGAGAGGGAGACAGAGAGCGAGAGTAAGAGAGTGTAAGAGCGAGAAGGAGGAAGAACTGCATTGTGACGGAATCCGATGGCAGCGCCACGTGCTGCGACCGAGAGCTTTTCAAGCGTCGACGAGACACTTCAAATATAAACAGGGACATGCCCTGCACACAGACTCACACACGCCTACCTATCATTCCAGAAAGAGAGAGAGAGAGAGAGCTAGTTAATAAAGTGGGCTAGGGATCCTGTTAGAGGAGGACGAAGTCTGAAGCCTGACGTTGTGAATGTATTAAGCATGAGAATAGTCTTTTGTAGCAGTGCAAAAGGTATCTTCAGTTAATGTGTGTGTGAGTTCGTGTATTTGTGTAGAAGTAGAAGTAGTTGGAGTGAAGTCATTGGAAATTAGTGCTTGGGACGAAATGGAAGAAAATGAAGTGAAATTAGTTAAGCTTAAATGCAATCAGGGATTCGGGACAAGTTAGGAGACATTTTATTAGCGAGGTGGTAACGACGTTCGAGGAAATGATGTGATTAGGGAGCAATGGGTTGTAAATTTAATTTAGTAAATTAAAAGCAAACAGTTTAGGCAATAAATATTTTCTGCAATTTAACAGTGAACCGATATCATATAGAAATAATCAAAAAAGTTCTACTAAGTAACGAGAAGAGAATTTCATTATTTCAAAAACAACATTTCATTAATTCTCTTATATATTATTCTCTCTCTCTATTTCCCTCTCACTTTCTCTACGTCATATAATGTCTTCCTACCATCTACCTTTCTACTCCCAGCTTATCATAAATGTTCATGGAATTAGAAATTTTATGTCAACAATAGCCAAATAAAAGAAAACCCTGAAAGGACACACTGGTGGAGGTCAAAAACAATGAAAGAGCCTGAGTCAGCAGGAACTGAAGCCGCAATAGGAGAACATAAAGAGTGACTACAACAACAACAGTCCCTGCTATTGACAGCCATCTCAAGGTAAGAGGACGAAAACCAACTTGGGAGGGCGAGAAAGAGGGAGAGAGAGGGGAAAAGGGAGAGGTGAAGAGACAGACAGAGTGGGTTTCGAAGAAATCCCTCGTATTTCGCAGACTTCAGCAACAACTGACGATGACAACAACAGTACGATAACAACAACAATAGGATGACGACAACAATAACTAGGAGACCACTATTAACAACAACAACAGCAAAAGCGAAAACAGCAACGAACGTCAAATCCATAAAGGGAATAAAATGGTAATCATATCGTTTTTATTTATTTCTTCAGAGAAATTTGCATTGAAATGCAGAAATTTTCGAAATCCCATCGTCTGGGCGACGTAAAGGGGCGTACGATGAGGGGAGAAGAAGGAAGATGTTGGAAGAGGAATGGGAGAAGTCTTGAAGGCAATGGCCATAAAGGGACGTACGAGGAGGGGAGAAGAAGGAAGATGTTGGAAGAGGAATGGGAGAAGTCTTGAAGGCGATGACCATAAAGGATGCTGGAGTAGATTGGGAGCTATGCAAAGGATCTCGAGCATGGTACTCGAAGCTATGTCCACTAAGCTGAGCTGGGAGTGATGGAAAAGCAAAAGAAACTGAGGGGGTCCAATGAAAATGTAAACCTTTACAGGATTTAAATCATTGCAGGTCGAAAAAGGTACGATAAAGAACAAGATTAAAGAAGTAAGGGAGGCAAGGAAAATATTGAAGAAGAGAAAATGAAACTTGAAATAAAGCAATAAATATATTAATGAAATAATCTAACCAGGATGCCTGAGTAAATGTGAATAAACCACGTGGCATCCCATCGCAGGTGAAGAAATTCATCAAAGAAGTGTGAGATGAAACTAAAAATAGAAAGTTTCCCAGAAGGTAGAGAACCCCAAACGAAATTAGAAAAGGTTGAGAGGAAAGAAAGGGGGAAACGAGGAGAGAAAGAGGAAGAAGGATCACATTTTCAAGAGGGACCACAAAATTAAAACTCGACTCGTGGACAATCGAAAGGACGCCGCAACAACAGAAACTCTTTAAGTGAAGTGAATGAATGAAAGGCATCGGAGGAATCGGAGCAACCGGAAGCGGAAGTAGAGCCGGACGTGGTTGATCACGATTTATATCCTCAAGAGGACATCTACGGCTGTGTTGGTGGGGGTGAATGAGTGTGAGTGCGTTCGAATGTGGGGACGAGTGGGCGATGACAAGGGGATCATAAATACTCGGAGGACACAAAGAGAATTCTCATTTCAGCTGACCAAACTTTATTCAATCGTAAAGGATACGCACACATATTGAAACGGACGATACACACCCACATACACCCACTGCAATACGTATGTATGTGTATGGCGAGTGAGTTGGACACAAAGGACGCAAATGTCAACAGAAATAAAATCAAATAAGATATTTTATGAATTTCGAACTCATTCTCGTCTTCATCCGACCGAGTCCCCAATGGAGTTGCGGGAGAAAACAAGAATGACTTTGTTCAGGAGACGAAAGGAACGAAGAAGGGGGAGAAGAAAAGAGAAAGATAAAGAGAAAAGGTGCGAACGTGAAGAGGAGGGAGGCAGGAGAGAATGCTATGGCAATGAGGATCGAAATCAGGCATCGAAGAGAGAACTGAACGAATGTCGTCTGAGGCCTAATCCTTGGAGAATATCGGGCAAATACAGGCCAGCAGGAAACTCACACATGCACACAGATTAATTTACAAAAACACACACACATTCATCGATGGGCCATATCTATAGCGATAGATAAGACCAGAGCACGAAATCTTGCATCAGGACTTGCATGGGAAGAGAGACAAAATGATAGAGATAAATAAATAGACAACGGTAGATGCCACATATTTATATATAGATTAAGTGAGCAGATGTTGCTGACACTTGCGATGAGTTGGGGTATCGTGCACCAACAGCAACAACAATCACCACCGCGAAACAATAACAAAGTTCAACGAGGGAAGAGGAACAAGAACAACTATCGAAAACAACAAGAAAATCAATGGCAGCACCATAAAATCAATATCAAGACAACAAAACAACGTCGAAACAATAAAATGTTGGCGAACATAAGACGGGTGACGACCGGAAGTTCCGTGGGACGACGCATCAAGATGATGAGGGATGACAAGTGGTGGATGGGAGAAGGAGAGAGGGAAGCAGAGGCAAGCAGAGGAAAGGAGAGTGTGGAGAAAAGTGAGGGGAAGAGAGGAAGAGAGAGAAAGTGACATATAAAGGCGGGAGCGAGTTGACGGAGGATCCGACGAAAGCGCTAAACTTGAGAAACGACGGAAGTGATGAGCGTGGAGAACTCTGACCACAATACTGAGGCAACACAGTAGGAACTGAGGCAACAGAGACCGAAATGGGCACGAAAACAGCAACACAGACAACAACAAAAGCAAGAACAGCAATAACAACAGGACCTAGAAGAACAGCAAGAACTTAGCGTCAACGACAACCGCAAGAAACCCTGCAACATAAATAAATATCATAAAATTCATCACACTTTCGTGTAGCAAGGACAGGACTTAAACACTTGGGACCTCGAGAGAGGGAGAAGGATGGAAGCAGATGATGAGAAAGATAGTGCGAAACCGCAAGAGAATACTAAAGGTTGTGAGGTGGAGAGAGAGAGAGAGAGGGAGGGAGGGAAGGAAGAAAAACTGTTAATGTTGCTTCCGGTGTGGATCGGCATCCTTCCTTCGTCTTGCTGCTGCTTTTGCTGTTGACAGAAGCCACGACAAGAACAACAATAACAACAACAACAACAGGAGGAGGAGGACGGGGGTTCAACAAAGTTAAATGCAACAATCACAAGGACATGGAGCAGGAAACGACTGAGGAATAAAACCAAACCAAACCAAACGAAATGAAATGAAAACGGAATGAAAATTGTGCAGAAAATTCCCTTCAGGGATTTCTTCGTTCATCCCTTCACGATTTTTCTTCATTTCGCACATCAATACGTATGCAAAGCTCCACACACACACACGTACACACAGATATATCGAAAAATAGAAATGTTGAGGGAGTGAGGGAGAGGGAGGGCGAGGAGGGTGCGGGAGAACGGGATGACACGAGTTGTTGGCGGACTTTTGTCGGGCGGAAGCTTCGCAAATGCCATGGGAAATGCTTCGTCTCCGTGTAGTAGTGCAATTGTAGTAGTTTGTTTGCGTTTGTGTGTGTGAGTGTGTGTTTGTGTGTGTGCCGGGTCTTGCGTTGTCTGCATTTAAATGTGTGTTAATTTCCTTTGAGAATTTCCTGAACGTCGCAGCATTTTCGGGACATTATAAATTTCGCTAACGCAGCGCAACCGGAAGCCAGAATCAAGAGATGCCAGATCCGTGGGGAGAAGAGGCGAAAAGGGGGGAAAAACAAAAAAATCATGGAGAAAAAACAATTTTATGGAAAACATGTCTTAAAATAATATATTTAAGGACCACATTTTAAACTACATGAAGCTTCTTGAATAAAAACTACTTTTTCTTACATATATTAACAAATCCGCGTAATTTAATAAATTTTAATTTTGTAAAGTTGATAAACCTTGTGAAAGTCTTGAATCAATTTGAGACTCGAAAAATAATTTCAAGTTGAAATCAATATTCAAGTGAAATAATGACCAGTTTTAGTGAAATTTTAGGAAAAATTCTTGTACGAAGGAAGAACAACAAAAACAAGAACACATTTATAATACACTGACATGTCGCTATTCAAACTCATACACATATACTTAAACTCAAAAACAAACACATACAAATGAGCTGTTGGAAATTGGCAAAATTTTTAATGCTTTCGATGCTTTGTTTCGTCTGTGGTTTGTTTTCTTCTGTTGGTTTTGCTTTTGCATTTGTAATTTTTTTTTTCTCATATTACAATTGTAGTTTTTGCATTTTGTAATTGTTGTTTTTGGATTTCGTAATTTTTGTTTTTGGATTTCGTTATTCTAGTTTCTAGATTTCCGAT
Organism: Coelopa pilipes; assembly: GCA_947389925.1. Classification (NCBI taxonomy): domain Eukaryota; kingdom Metazoa; phylum Arthropoda; class Insecta; order Diptera; family Coelopidae; genus Coelopa; species Coelopa pilipes. Next base: position 3,906,201 of record OX376696.1, read on the forward strand.
CATTATTTTACATCCACAATCGTTGCAGTTCCCTTTGTTATTGCCTATTTTGGCCAATATAATAGTTGCTGTAATTGTTTTTGTAATTGTAATAGTTATTTTTGTCCGTCTCATTGTAGTTGTAATGGTTATTCCACCATTTGTAGTCGTTGCACTGGTAATTAATGTTCTTGCAATTGAACTGGCTGTCGATGTCGATGCTGCTGGGCCAAATCACTAATCATTCGCTATGGGCTTTTATAGAGAGAGAGGGAGCGAGCGAGATGGACAATCGAAGAACGAGATGGCGCATGAACGCTCTCTAGTACGGAATCCTTTGTGTTGTGCTCCCTCTTTGTAGCTGTGGTTGTTTCATTGTTTTTATTGCCCTCCTCTGTTTTACGACTCTGATAGGTTTTTATTGATATTGCTGTGCTGTGTAGTGAACTTTGAACGAAATTCCAAAATAATGGATATTCCCAAATACGCACAGTGTTTAAGCGAATACTTTAATAAATTCAATACTTTTGTCTGTTTCACGAATTTCGCTGAAATTATAACTGAACTCATTTCTCGAAATTGAACTTGAATAAAATGTAAAGAAATCAATATAATTTCTATTAGAATTAAATAAAGAAAAATATTTTAAACACTAAAACTATAATAAATTCATAATAAATACCTTAACAAATTTTACTGGAATATTATAATCCCAGTTATTTAATTGATAGTGAATAAATATCATTATCTAATTAATATTGCGGATAATATTTTCAGCGAGATTTAGAAAATGAAAATAATAGCAAAAAAAAAAAACAATATATAAACAGAAAATCGTACTCGAATTTCGGAAAATGAAATAAATAATATATGCTTCCACATCAATGTCCAATTATTAGATTGGAGAATATTTATAGCAAAATTAGAAAAACTCCCAACAGTTGTAAACAAATAAGAGAGAATTTCATACTCGAATTTCAAAAATGAAATTAATAAGCTTCAATTTCAATATCTAATTAATATCATATTCGAATTACGCAAACGGAAATAAATGTTGAGTGCTTCATTATCAATATCTAATTATAATTTTAGAAAGAATATGTTACTGAAAAGTAAATTCAAAAATTGCAAATAATTGGAGAAAATGAAATCATACTCGAATTTCGCAACTGATGGAAATTTAGAATTAAATTCAATTTTCGCCCAAATGCACCATCAACCAGTCGTTAAATACGATTCTAGGTGAAATTGTTCCTGCCAGTAAAGGAAGGAATTGAGAATGAATGACTGGAAGTGCTTCTGGGCTCTCCAACGATCTCGATCGCTCTGTCTCTCTCGCGCCCTGTCTCGGTTGGCGCGGCTCCCTGTCGGTGTCCTTTGCAGGATGCGTGCCTAATAGGCTTTGGCTCAGCTCTAACTTAATCTGTGCTCGGCGTGTGTCTCCGACACTCGTAACTCGGTTTGCCTTGCGCTTAGTCTGTCAATCGCTGGCGAATCCTTTGCTAATGCAAACAGGAGTCGAACACACATTAACTCACACATCGACAGGACACATGTGGAGCAGCAATGTCAGAGAGAGAGGGAGAGAGAGAGGGAGAGAGAGGGGCAGGGAACGACACACAAAGCGGAAGCAATCTTCTGACCGTGCATCGGGTTAAAACTCAGACAAACGTCGCTGGCACGTAATCTCGCCGTCTTCCTCTTTCCTTCCCTTCTCTTCTCTGCCCACCTCCCCAGGGCCACCATGACCTGGCCCCCTCCTGCCATCCTTCTCATGTCCTGTCGTTTTTTCCGTGTGTCGCCACCCCCGAGGCGCTCGGATGCCAAGGACGAGCACCGTGGAAAGAAATTCCTTCCTGGTCGGAGACGCGTGGAGCCCTCAAGGAAGCTCAGGAATGCACTCGCTGAATACGGGGACGCCCGTAACGTCCTTTGCAAACAAACACAAACACACACGGGGGATCAACGAGGGACGGACGGACAGACAGACGGACACAGGGACGGACAGTTGGACGCCGAACGCATTAGGGACGCGCCATGGTGCACATTTTCCGATACTTTGGCATTCGCAGGGCCAAAGACGAAGGCTGGAAGCGCCGAAGAACCAAGAGCGAAGGAGGAGAAAGGCCCAGGAAAATAGGCGGGGAATCAGGAACGAAGGCTGAGGCGACGGAGGCGAAGAACACGGCATCATGGGCGAAGAACGAGGCATTGAGGGCGAAGCTGAGGGCATCAAGAGCGAAGGACGAGGCTGAGACGCAGGCTGAGGAGGCCGGAGGCCGTGGGCACGGAACGCTTTGAGTTTCAAATGGAATTCAATTTAAATTCAAGCAGCGCCACTTTGGCTGCCGTTGCCTTTTTCCTTCCGCTGCAGCTAAAACGGATTCGCATGGATTCGCCATTGAGCGATGGAGCTGCAGCCGAGCACCGCAACTTCGATGGAGCAATCGATATTGATGGACGTGAGGACACACGAGCCGACGGCCATCGTCGTGTCACAAACCAATCATTAGGGGAAATTTATCAAAGGACACGGTCGTAAGGGGCGAAAAATAAATCAGAGACCTGGGAATGGGCTGGTAATAAACTTGGACGACTCATTTTGATGGTGAATGCCAGGATTTTGCCTCGATTAATGGTGATACGAGGAGGAGTGCAGAGTTGTCGATAGCTCTCGCTAATTAGAATTAGAATTTTTTTCATTTCCCTTCAGTCTTCTAGTTAAACTCCAATTACTCCTACAAGGATCTTCAACAACTCGAACTTAATCTGCTGACAATCACTTCATCTTCAATTGTCTCGACTTCAATTGTCTTGTCTTCTATTGTCCTGTCTCCAACGTGCCGTCTTCAATTGTCCTTCCCTCAATTGTCCGGTTCTCAATTATCCTCTGATCAAACCTGTGTATAATTGAGTGCAATGGAGTTTTCCTCGCAAATCCAATTCCATTCTCCACCACAGATTCGCATATTTTGTCTGATCTTCACCTTGCTCGCTCTCGTACGTCCTCAGACAACGCATAAATTAAAATTTTTCCAACATAGTTGGATTGAGTGAAAAGTGGATAGAGAAGAAGGAGCGATCGGAGGTCAATGGATTTCATTTTATTGAAATTCACGACGGCAAAAAACGCTGCATAATTCCAGGAGCTGGCAATCGCTTCGTACCAAAGGACTCGTCGACTGCAGCGGATTCTGATGCAGGCAGGAAATGAGAAAAACCGATAGAGGAATGGAATGGAAGGAGAAGAGGAAAAGTGGGAAAGAATTGAACGAATTGAAAATAAGTAAAAATGAAGTCTAGGATCAAGGAAGTCTTGAGATTTAAAGGAGGCTTAAAGACGACTTCAAAGCGACACGGACGAAGAGATAAAGTGGGAAAGAATGAAGGACTATTGGGCGAAACGTTTGTCAAATTAATTGCTTCTCCCCAATCGAGCGAGCTAATCGACGTAGCCTTTGACACAAACAGGGCCTAATCTGAATCTCTCACTCCGTCATTGCGGCAGGCGCTCATTTACTATCGCTCCATCCCCATCCCTATCGCACTCAGTCAATCTTTCAGGCTGCCATCATCAGCACGACTCGGGTCGGCTCGTCCTGGACCGTCCTTTCCCAACTCGCCTCGCCTCGTATTGGGCCGGTTCAATGAAGCGGCGACGACGCAAAAACATCTCCCGGCGTTCGTTACATGATTAGGCGCCTGCCCCTGCCTCCTCCTTCTCGTCCTGCGAACCCCACCTGAGTTGGTGGAAGGAGCAGCGACGACGATGGCTCAGCCGAGGGCAACTTGTGAATTATCTGCAGGTCGTGAATTTCAATCGGACGCACAAAGAGCAGCCAGCTCGATGACGAGGACGAACACGACCACGAGAGACAGAGAGAGAGACAAGGAGAATAACAAGGTGGCAAGGAGGTTTGGAGGAGATTGAGGAGGAGGAGGAGGAGCTCAAGAGGACTCGCGGGAGGAGGAGCCGAACAACGATTGTGAGATGGCAGGTTGATTGACATTTTAAAGAGCTCCGAGCCAGTCTGGCAACAGCAACAGAAACAGCGGCTAACGACACCAACGCTCTCTGGACGGACGACACGAAGGTGAGACGGACAGGACAGGGTGGCGCGAGGTTGAGGGAAGACGAGAGGACGTGGAAGGGCCGACAACACGGCGGTGAAGCAGAAATAGAAACAGGATGTCTCTGGCAGCTGTTCGTTGTTGGCGACATCGGGCGGCAGGTGGCGGACGGCATCAATGCGATCGCCGCCAGACGCAGGACCTCATTAAAATCAGGAGCATGCCAGTGATGCTCACGATGGATGACGGGTAGTGGGCGGCGGAGGAGGAGGAGGAGGAGAAGGAGAAGCTTGGGGAAGGCGAGGTGAAGTGAGGAGAGTGAGCAGAATTAGTGGCAACGAAATGAGGACTACAAGTTCAGTGAACGAGCCCCGGTCGTGTCTGTGACTGACGCGATTATGGGCTGATGTCCTTTGAACGAGACTCTTAAGGAATCAATTTCGAGGAGGAGCAAGGGGATTTCAAGAGGGAAGGAGAGGGAAAAAAAACACCCAAGATGGAGCGAAGGAGAACCATTTCGAAAGGAGCAGCGAATGGCTATGTGGCTTGTGGTGTTTCGGTGTTTCAGGCGACGGAATCGCCATCGTGCCGGGACCCGTGGTGTCGGTAGGAGGGTCTCATTTTGGGGCTATCAAAGGTCAGGTGAAGTCGAGCGGAAAATTGTAACAATAATTCCCAATGGGTTCTTTCCCTAGACTGCAACTCACACCGATCGGCCGACGATTATGGACGGAATAAACTTTTGACCATGGGCCATTCGGTGGTTCGATGGCTTGTGTACGGACAGGATTTTTAGATGATTAGAAGGTAGATGAAGGACGATGAGGAGGACGGAAGGAAGATCGACCGATGGAGAGACAACTGGAGCGCTCGAGAGCTCGCCGCAGAACCGCAGGGCGGATGAGCAACATCTATTAAAGATCAAATTGTACCCCGAACGAAGCCCCGGGCCGAACTTTCGAGGAATTTCGAGGCTCTCGCACGCATTTCGATGGCAATTTCGGGCAACTCACTTCGGGCACATCCTGCGCCACGGTCGATAAATTGCCCAGCAGTCAATCTGTGGGCCGGACGTCCGGATGTCAACAGAGGCAACCGCAAGATGGGCCTCGCCGAGATTCTCAGTTCCAGTTTCTTCGACACAACAGTGCGTGTGAGTGTGAGTGTGATGGAAGGTCCAAGTGAGAGACTCCAAAGGGCGGGCACCAGGGGCAAGAATGAGGGAAAATGAGGCGATATTGAAAATCACAGCATCATTAGGATAATAATGTGTCAGAATCAGTCACCAGCTGCTGGGAACTGAACTCACACACACAGCTAAGCACGAACAGACATCAGAATCGAGAGAGGGAGGGAGAGAAATCGACATGTGCTCTCGCTCAGCGGGCGGCCGTCTGCGGAGGAATGAAAAAGGACAGGGAGCTGAACGAACGAACGAACGAACGAACGACTGAGGGCATGGGGCAGAAAAGGTGATGGCGGAGGGTGGGCAACAGAAGCAACAGAAGAAGAGACCAGAACGAATTTCAATGGCAGACGGAAAAACTGGGGGCGGCCACGCGACAGGACGAACTTGATGAGCTGCGTGTCAAAGACCTGTAAAAAGTACGAGGGAGGGCGGTGGAGTAAAGACCGCAGAATTGAGGAGGCAGGGGGACTGGAAGAAGATCGACAACAACAACTAGAACTAGAAGGAAATATCCGGAGGAAGGAAGTCGATGCAAAAATCCCCAAAACGACAGAAACCGATGGCTGAAAAGTGTAGAGAAGGAGAGTCAGGGGAAAGAAAGGAAGTCAGGGAGGGAGAGAAGAAAGGGAGAGTTTGGAGAAAGGGCCAGAAATGACTGGGAAGAGAGCGGGATGCTCAATAATTAAAGCCACACTTCGGCAAAGCATGTACGTGTCGTTGTCGAGAAACACTTGTTTGTATGTTTTTCCTGTCTATTTCGTGAGGGTATCGAGTGCTCAGGCCAAGCCTTGACGACCTCATTGAGATGAAGATGGAGATGGAGATGGAGAGGCAGGCAGACCAATAGACAGTCAGATGAATAGTAGATATTCCCGTTAAGTCCCGTTGACAGGAGAGCAGAATGTGATTTATAGTGAATGAAAGACAAACAGTTTGCCTGATTCCTGATGGCTGTGGGCGGTGGAGGTCGATCAGAAGACGATGACGTCGAACACATGGTCCGAGCTTCATCGGACAATGCTGATGGTCTTGTTGACATTTAAACAGTAGTTAGCGATGCGAAGGCAACTGCTAATAATGGCCAAGACAGAGGTGGGCGATGGAAATAATTAGGGCGACCTTAAATAGTGGGATTATGGGCTGAGGAATCAGAGATTATGGGTAAATAAAGCAGGTTATAATCTGAACAATAAATGTAGATGAATAAAAGAGGATGAATTAAATAAAGGAATTCTGTTGAAACTCTGGTGAAAAAAGATTTAAAGGTATTAATATATTAAAAGATTTGCACAAAAAAAGAAGTCAATATTTTTTAACAGACAGCAGCGAAATTGGTATGTATGGTTTGATGCATGGAAAGATTTGAGAAAGCATCGAAATTGGTATAAAAATTCATATAGTTTGATGCATGGAAAGAGTTTGAGAAAAAAGACAACAAATTTGAATATTTCAAACAAAAAATAGGAGGACACATTTTTTACCAGAATGTATCAAGATTCGAGTGGAAAAGGTAGAAAGGAAAGGTAGAAAAAATGTTAAACAAAAAATAGTAATTTATGTGTTTTAAAGACTGTATTACAATTTGAATTTCCGAATTCTGATGGAACTTGAAAATTGATGGAAAACTTTTTTATTTGCGGCTTTCCGCATACGGGACCTCGTTCGATGGGGTGCCCACGACAAAGTCTGGGTGAAGGGGGAGGGGTGTCAAGGGTTCCAATTCCACTCACCGATATGAAGACCTCCTCGGCCTGCTGCAGGATGGCGACGCGGGACCAGCCGAACTTCTTCATCAGCTTTATCCGCGTCGGGTTGTGCACCGTGGCGGAGGGATGGGTGCGGAAGAGGGTCGGGAAGCGGCTGCGATCCGATAGGGCGGGACTCGAGGCGCCGTAGCAGAGCTGGAGGGCGAGAAAGGAGAAAATAAGTTATTGCATTGGATTGGAAAACAATTAATTCGTTAAAAAATCCACTCCTTTGGTTTGAGTAGATTCGAAAAAATGATGAAAAATTAATATTTGAGCTAGTTCGAAAAAAAAAAAATAATAAAAATATTAGAATCAGTGTGAAAATTAATTTATAAGAATCATTTAAATTTATTTCCTACTCTTTTACTTTCTCCTAATATTGTTGAAGGAATTTGGAAGTTCCTCCTACTTTTGTAGACTTTAAAAGGCTCTTTCTAACTTTTAAATCATGATCGATTTGAAGTTAATTTATTTCTATTTGTCCAAAAACCCTCCTAAAATTTACTTAGTCTCCTTCATTTCCAACTCTTTTGGACCCCGAACGCACCAGAGGCCAAAATTCAACTTTTAATTATTTACATTGTGTTTTCTGTAGCAGTCGCTTGGTTTAAAACTGGTTTTCGCTATTGGAAGAGACCGATAGAACGAGTCAATGAGAGAGTGAGAGAGCTGGAGGGCAGGAGAGAGGAAGGAAGACGAAAACTTTTGTTTAAATTTCTCAGCACCTGCATCTGATGCTCGTTCTGCAGGACTCAACTCGCAGCGAGGGCAATCACTTGCTGGAGCAACAAAAACCAATGCAACAAAAAGCGCTATAGCCACAACAACAGCTATTGCTGCGAGAGCAATAACAATTACAACAACATGACACAAAAAAAAAAAAAAATAAAAAACAACTCCAACAATGACAACTCAGCAACAGCTCCCATCATCGCGTCGAGATTTTTTTCCCACTCCATCCTTGCCTTGTCTTCAATTTAATTTCATTTCCTCTCAACGAATTCGCCCTCCGAATTTTCGTCCCTCGAAATTTCGTCCTGCTGCTCCACGTCTCTGATCTCGAATCCTTTCCCATCCGACCCCTCCCCTCCCCTCCCATCCGGCCGTCATGCTTGGAAATACCTTTCGTCAGGATTCTTTGCTTTCGGTTTTGGTCCATTTATTTTCTCCTCCTATTTCGGCCTCCTCCTCCTCCCTCTCTCCTTCTCTAACGCTGCAGTCGGGCTCGTTGTTGTAGGTGTCATTCGTGTTGTTGTTGTTGTTGTTGTTATTGCTGGTGATTCTTCGCATTCGTTTCACTTGGCATTAGTTTTGAGCTCGTTGCTTTTCAACTTTTCCTCTCTGGTTCGAGTTCTTGTTGTCATTGTTTTTGTTGTTCCACGTGGTTATTGTCGCCATAGTTATTGTTGTTGCCATTTCCCTTGTCATTGTTGTTCTTTTTGCTTTGGCGCCATTTCCGTCGTGTGCTGCGGGACGGTTTTTTTTTTGTTTTTCTCGCCGTGCCCGTGTCCGATGCTTTTATCCTTTCATCTCTGCAGTTGTCTCCCTGTTCGCTGTCATTCGGAATCTAAATGTGTGGCCCCGAGGATGCACCGGCTCCACTTTCCATCTCCCGCTCTCTCTCTCTCTCTCTGTTCTGAGTGGATCTACCGTCCTGCTTCAGCGGACAACAATCGCCTCGCCCTCGCTGGGACTTTGACGTGTCTCTCTTGACCTCGTTTAAACCCCGAGCCTGAGTGGCAGCTGTTTGCGGCTGTTGTCGAGTTGTCTTATCATTTGTTGTTCTGACTAAATTTTTACTTTTATTCTGTTTAATTTTGAGACTATTTTGTACTTAGTTTAACGCAGTTTTCCATCTGTTGTCCATTTAGTAGTCAGTGTTTTGAGGCCTTTGGTATTTTAGTACCTTTCATTTTTTATTCGAGTTTGAGAATTTTTCATTTAACACTTTCAATATTTTAAATGTACTTACTTTGTCTATTTTTCTATAAAATTTTCATTTCTATACTCTTTACTGTGATCAACATAAACGCCCTGCTTCCAAATCATCCAAAAAGGACATCCTCCTGCCAGTTTTCTCTCATTCCTCTCATACCTCACATTCCAACCTCCTGCCATCAGCCTCGCCACTGGGCCTCAACCCATAAACCGAATTCTACTCGAAAATTGACTTGAGGAAAATCGACTTTCATGCGAAATCCGTCGTTGTCGTCCCTTCTTCCTTCTCCTTTCTCCTCTCTCCCTTCCCTCCTCCGCCCACGCCTCATCCCCGCACACTCACCACAATCAGATTCCACATTTTGGCCGCCTCCGCGACGGTGGTGCAGACGGTGCTGCAGCCGGCCAACAGCATCAGTTTCTGCGGACGATTGTAGAGGAGGTTGTACATGACGCTGGCGCCCAGGCCGGGCTCGCACTGCAACGAGAGGAGAGATTTTTAAATTAGTATCGAATATTTAAAGAAGAACGGTTTACTATATTGATTGTATCGACAATGGATTTTTTTTTAAATTAAATTATAAAATGTCTGAGAGATATTAAAGAAAATCAATTTGAGCACAAAATCCATTTGATCATAAAATGCGCTCAACATTATTTTTGCATAGTTTATAGTTTGTTATACTTCATTTCCAGTAATTTTTTGTAGTTTTAAGAATACTAAGTATTACCTAAAATTAATTATATTAAATTTCTTTGTCAAATTTTTCATATTTGCATATTTTTCTGTTTTTATTTGCAATGACTCTTATTTAATTCTTTATTCAGAACGATCCTTTCACTTAAATCCATTCAAAATTAGTGAAGAAATTCCATTCGAGCTCCACAATATTTTGCGTGGTTTATTGTGTTTATTTACAACATGTCCTTCGAGCCGGGCGTCCTTCGTTCGCGGCGCCGTGACTTTCGCTGCCAGCAGTCAATGCCATGGTAGGGCGTGTTTAAAACTTCTCACGAAAAGCCGTCAACGGCTGCCTGAACTCGAGCCTCGCCCACGCCTTTCGCTCGTCCCGACCCCGACCCCGACACCAACACCGACGACGGCACCGACCCCGACCGCAAGGATATCCTTCCAATTGCAAGGATTATCGATTCGGTCGGCGAAGTTCGCCGGGCCTCGTCGGCGCCCACACGACGTTTTGTTTGAGTTGGCGCGATGTCTGACTGAAAGGCCGTCCGTCCGTCCGTCCGTCCGTCCGTCCGGCCATCAGTCCGTCAGCTCGCTCGTCTTTTGTCCGCCCATCGTCCTTTCGTCCTGCTGTAGGCTCGTCCTTCTTCGACCCGGCTCCTCCTCCGACCTCCCGCCGCCTCTCGCGGAAACCGCGTTTTTCTTTCGGAAAATCTAAACTTTGCATGTTACCTGCACGCGCCCAAAGGAAGAACATGCAAGCCTTTGAGGCACGGCGAAGGCGAGCACGCAGACGTACAGGAAGGAGAAGGAGTGGAAGAGGAAGAAAGCGTGGGCGTAATTATGACAGGGCAATAAAATCCGGGGGGTGGCGGAAAGGTAATGCGGCCGAGACTCCGGCGACCTTGAGTGAAGAACACGAAATGAAGAAATATGAAGACACAGAAATAAAAGGACAAAAACAAGGACAGAAAAATTGTAGGGAAAACTAAAAGACAAATTCAAATAAATCTAAAAGAATGTGCAAAATAAATTCAAGACAGCAAAAGAAAAATTAAAACATTGGGTGAAAAATAAAAGAAAAATTGGGTTTGAAAAATACAAAAAATCGAACACCTTCTCGTGTTCGGAAAATACAAGAAAACATCAAAAAGAACGTGAAAAATAAAATCAAAATAGAATCTGAAAAATAAAAGCAATATTTAGTATGACCGGACATTGCAGAAGAAACTTGGCAATAAGGACGAGGACGAGGACGACTACGATGAACTTCGACCGGCGGCTGAGACTGGCCAAGGTGAGGTGGAGGGAGCAGGACGGATGGGTAATGGCGGAGGAAGTGAAGAAAGGTGAAGGTAGCGAGGTGAGGCGGAGGGCGGCCGAGGAACGTTGATAGACATTTTGATGGATGGCTGCGGATAATTTTATAATTGCGCGAAATTGAGTTGAATGCCATTGAGGACAGCTGTTGGCCGAAGGAGGACGGCCCAGGACGACTCAGACTCAGGCCGAACCGCAGCGAGGCCGCAGACGATGTGCAAAGACGAACGGCCGTGGAAGCCAACGAGGCCAACAAGGCAAGTGAGCTGAAGTCGGAGGAAGAGGAAGGCGAGGGAGGGAGGAAGGAGCCATTGGCCAGCTGAGCCAGGGCTCGGCATTGGCAAAAGCGAGAAGGCAATAATAATTCAAACATTAAAGCGGAATACGGAATGAGATCGAAGGCAGTGAAATGTGATTGAAGGCGACCAAATGAGGTCGAAGGGAACGAAATGAGATCGAAGGCAGGCAGGATCAAATCAAACCCGGTCGAATCTCATCACTGCGAAAGGATTTCGTCAGTCTCGCCAACGTGAGGATTCGGTTCTGAGGACTCTGTATCGATGGCTATCGAAGGAATCGAATTGCCTTCAACGACGAACCGAAATTTTCCCGCAAAATGTCAAAGGAGACGACAGGACGAAGGAGGCCAAGACGACGCAGTGACTCGTGGCCGGATTCGAGCACATTCGCATATGATTCGCCATTATCCATTATTAATGTGAATACATTTCGTGCATTTCGCTATTATTGCTATTGCCTTGTGGTGTCCTTGCGACGGCTCTCTGGAATTTCCTTGGGCCGTGGGAACGAGAACGACCAGGACGGGGCAGTAAGAACGAGAACAACAACAATGTGGCCCCCGAATTAATAACTTCGATAGCTGCGATGACTTCTTCAAGGAGAAAAAGGAGAAAAAACAAAAATAAATAAAACAATTCACCCTGAGCCTTCACCGAGAGTCCATCGGCGTTTCCTTCGTTTTTATTGCAGGCGCCTCCGCCTGCTCGACGACCTCCTCTGCTCTCATGACCCTCGCCCACGAACTCTGCCTCGCTCTCTCCCTCATACTCCCTCACACACTCTCTCTCTCTCTCGGGGCGGCCTCCGCACTTCATTCATTACAACAAATTAGTTACCTGCACACGATTTCACTCAAATTATCCTGCGGCCAGGAGATGATGAAATTTAATAATGTCGTTAACGCAAATGAAAAAACTGAGAAGCAAAAAAAACTGAAAAATTAGAAAGGAGCGAAAATAAAACATTTAAAAATACAAAAATAAAAAAAAAAAAACAAATACAAATAAAATTAAATTACAAAAGGAATTTAAAATCGAGCACAAAAACCTGTACAAAGCAATAACGAGAAGAAGCCATAAAACAACAACAACCCCAACAACATGAGCAATTCATTCGGGCGGACGTGTGGTCGGGTGTGTGGGAGTGGCAGGGATGGAGGCGGGGTTGGACGTCGAATGCCTTGGAGCTGTACTGGTTGTTGTTGTTTTATTATTTTTCCTTTTTTGAGCCGCAGCACCTGGAGTCATGAAAGGCCGCTCATTCATTAACAACAACAATAACAAGAACAACAAAACCAGCCATAACATCCGGCATACGTAACACAGTCGCGCCAACAACAACAAAAACAACAATCAAATGGACATTTTCCACTGCAACAACAATGTTTCAGCACCAAATTGAAATTCGTCACGCAGCAGCGAATAAAATTCTTATTGTTGTAGTTGTTGTTGTTGTTGTTGCTGCTGCTGCTGATATATGACTGTTTTATTCGCACACACAGCGAAATGCTGATGACATAAGTTCTGTATTTGTGTTTGTTGTTGTTGTTGCAGTTGTTGTTATCGTTGTCGTTGCAATCGCGCTTACTGCAAGGACCCACTAATGCCCGTTTTATTACCGCGAATCGAGCCGAAGTCCGCATTTGGCTCGAGTGGAATCGCAGCTTGAGTTCGAGTTTCACTCAATTTAATTGATTTCGAGACCACGCTGGGAGATAACTGTACTTTTTCGGACAGGATTTTCAGGCTAATAGACTTGCATTTCCCCTTGGTCCTCCCTTTAGTTCGCCATGCATTTGCTGCAATAAGTTTTTCCATTTCATGAATTTACACAAACGTGGTGCGTGCCTGGAATTAACGAGTGAATGAATGAATGAAAGTCGCACTCGTTTATCTCGATACCGACAGCTTTTTCTCATAAAAAAATGCCTGTTCATCAACTGCAATTGAAAGTAATCAATTCAACTCAGTTAACTCGGACTCTGACTTGACTCTCAATCCCTGGGGCAAATGAGTGTCTTAATTAACTTTCACTCATTTTCTACGGAAAACTCTCAATCTTTTAGCATTTTTCCATCTGAAATTCCTTCCTTCCAATCGCCCTCGTTGGTCTTATTTAAAACACTTGCTTGAAATGCTTGAAAACCTCGACTTTTGCCCCAAATCCACATGACCGTGAATTTGCTTGATGACTCCTTCGACAACAGCTGGCCGCAAAATTTGAATTTCACCTCGAACGCAACAATAAAAACAAGAAAAACAACAAGAAGAAAAACAAGAAGAAGCACAACAACAAGGAGAAATGCATAAAATGCCGACACGAAGATCCGGCGAATGCCTGCCCGGGGTCCTCTGAGTATTTTGTGGGTCTCGGCGAATTCCTTGATTTCGAGGGCCAAAGTCACAAACAACGAACACGAACGCAAAGCAACAACCACAACCACAACTACTACAACCGCCAGCAAGGATAACAGCGGCAGCAAATGGAGGAGCAACAAAGAGGGGCAACAACAACAAGAACCGCCAGCGAAACGGTGCCATCAACATGAGCAATCGGTGTGGCCATTAACAGGGCCAAGGTGAGACAAGGGCACACGGAAGGAGCAGGAAGGAGCGAGCTGGAGAGAGGGGGAGAGCGAGAGGGTGCGACGTGAGGCACGAATGAACGTGAGTGAATATTGAGCACGATAGCAGAACGAGTGGCAAAAGCAACAAAAGAGCAGCAACAACTTTGCAAACGATGAATGAACGTAAGAAAAAATGCATTATTATACATAAACAGCTGCCGTCAACGACGGCGGCGACGGCGGAAACGGAAGCGCCGTGGTCGACGTCGACGTCGACGTTGGCTTCAACTTCAGTTCACCTTTAGCCAAGCTCGCAGCCGGCGTCGACGTCGGTAGCGCCGCAGCCGTACCCAGAGCCGCCGACATGCAAATCGCTCAAAGTCGAGGACAACGATTTCCATGTCCTCGGCTGGACTGCAGGACACGCTCAGCGCCTGCGAAACAATAACGCCAGAGCTGAGGCTAACGTGAACATGGACTGGGACAGGGACAGGGACAGGGACATGGCCAGAGCGACAACGAGACGCGGGGCGGAGACGCGAAGTCGAGCCGGCGGCCGCGAGCTGGAAATGGCGTGTTTAGTCGAGCTGCCGCACGATTGCGGGTCATAAAGCGAGGGCCGAAACGGCGCCAATGGCCGCGAGCACGTGGGTGGCCATGGCTGTGTGCGTGAGGACATGTGTGGGTGGGTGTGGGTGTGTAAGGGGCTCAAGGGAGCAGCGGGTTGGACGAGCGGGGTCGCAAAGTAGGGCGTTGTTGTGAGCTGCCACCTGATGGCAGCACGCCGTCATGTTGGCAACGTTGAGATCCTTGGGTTTCGTTTGCTCAGAGCGCCACAAAAATTCCACAAATACGGCAACGCCGCCGCGCCAATGGGTGCCAGTGTGTCGTGAGCTGGCGCTAATTCCCGCTCTTTGGTTTTATATCATGGCTTTATTGCATTGTTTTAATTTCAATTCCTTTTCAAGGTGGTGTCGAGGAAATGGCGAGCCAAATGAGTAGGAAACAGAGGTGGACAAGAACGACTGTGGCCAGGAGAGAGAAGGAGGAGGGTCAGGGCGAGGAGGAGGAGCATGAGCAGGCCGTGGTGAAAGTTGTAAAGTGTTGGGGGTGGGGATGGGCGACGACGATCGTTAGGAGCGCGGCAACAGTTGGCCAACGAGCTGCACTCGAGGCTGCTCGTTGGTCGTCGAGTCGTCGTCGCTTGCGTGCGGGCCATTTAAACGAGCGCCATTAGCGTTGAGAGAGCGAAAATTATTCCATATCATGTCGTTCAGATCAACGATTTTTAAATACCATTCTTTATTTCCAACCCCAAAAGCGGTGGTAATCAAAAAAATCCTCCCTTCTCGTTGGCTCTACGAGTTCTTTTATTGTTTCAATTTTTGTAACAGAGAATTTCTAATAGAAGAATTCTTGTAGCAGACATTTTTGCAACAGAAAATTTCTGGTATGAAAAAGTCCTTTTAACTACAAATAGTTTATTGAATATGAAATACTTTTGTGTTGAGAAAAAAGTCTCGAGCTCTTGTCGAACCTCGAACTTCACCATCTCGAAACTTTTCCATTGGTTTGCCCAAATTCCGGAATCGGCTCCAATGTGAAACCTTAGGTCGAAGTTCGCTGAACTCCAATTAGCGAGGATACGGCGAAACCGATATTTTGTTGCCATTTTTCTGCTCCCTGGCCGAAGAAAGAAAAATAAAATTCGGGCTGAAATTTCTGAGCAGAGCAGTTTTTATTATCGGGTCGTTCGAAAGACGACGTCAGGAGGACGTGGGCAGGGGGAAGAGGGAGAGAGCAGGTGTAAGAGAGCCGGGTTAAGAGGCATCTGGGCATGGGTAACGGCAACCTGTTAATTTTCCGTGGCACCAGCAACCTCTAAAATTTTTGTTGGCTCAGTTCACACAATATTTTGTTGTTTCACCCCCCTCAGGTTGTTGTGGTTGTACTTGATTTGGTTGTTGTTATTGCAAACCCCTGGCCCGGCCGAGGAGTTCTCGCTGACCCTGACACGGACGACTTCCTGCTCGCATGAGCCGCAGCCTGGTGGGGTCGGCGCGAGGCGTGCGAGCGAGTCGAGGTGGAATGAAGTGAGCATAAAGTTTTTATGGTCGCGAGGAATGAGCGATAGAAACGGGGTGAGTGGGAGAAAGAAAGTGAAAAAAGAGATGGAGAAACTCTGGACTCGGTTGCGGGAGTGACGAATAAAACCGCTATACGAGGACAGGGAGGTTGTGGGGTTCCATCGTTGAATGTCCAGAAAATCGTTTCCTCTCTCTCATGTGATCCACATCGTAGTTTCTCCCCTTCTAATAGTTTTTCTCTCTACAATTTCCCCTCCTTACTAACCACTCCTCTCCTCACCGCCTCACTCTCTTCTCTTTATTCACTTTCAATCCTCTCCACCCCACCTCTCCACATTCTCCACTTTAAGCCACTAACGAGGGAATGGCGGCGAACTAATGGCGTTAAAGCGAGGAATAAAACTTAAGAATTCCACAGACTGGCGACGATGAAGACGGATATAAGTACGAAAATAAAAAGATATTGGAAAACAATATAAAGAAAAATAAATAAATAAAACTAAAAGAAAATGAGAGCGATATACGAGCTCATAAGCGAGGAGTTTTCAGTTCTAGAGCTCGTAAAAAGCTTGTTGTAACCTGAAGAGAAGATAGAAAGATAAAAATATGAAAAGGAAGGAGATAAAAGAGAAAAGGATAAAAGTAATATCCGCACCATTTGATGAAGGAAATGACGCCCGATGGCATGGTGAAGGTCGTGAGAAGGTGGAGTCGGAAGTCTTCGGATGAAAACCTTTTTCCTTGGAGTGGAAATTCCTTCGCGTAAGGTACAACAACAACTTTAACAACAACAACATAATAACAACAACAGCAGCAGTAGCAATAAAAACGGAAAATCAATTTCCTTCGCAGCATTCTGGAATATTAATGAATGAATTTATTGACTTCGATGGAAATGGAAATGAAAAAGCAAACAAAAAATTCACTAAAGGAACCCAGGAAAGATCAACAACAATATAGATAACAACAA
This sequence comes from Coelopa pilipes, assembly GCA_947389925.1. NCBI lineage: Eukaryota > Metazoa > Arthropoda > Insecta > Diptera > Coelopidae > Coelopa > Coelopa pilipes. Next base: position 3,923,057 of record OX376696.1, read on the forward strand.
CGATAACAAATAACAACAACAATTGTAAAAATAACAACAATAATGAAAACAACAGCAACAGTTCACACGAGGAAAAATCAAAGCAAAACAAAGCGAATGAAACGAGAGAAAAACAAAAAAATACTAAACAAAAACCGAAGCAGAGAAAAGAAATTCATTAAATTTATTCAATTGTGAAAATCTCAATTTTGTACGAAAATTTGTATGAAAATCTCACGAAATCGAAGAAATCGAACGAAGTCGAAATCGAAGACGCAGGCGAAGGAGACGCGGGTCGTGGTCGGGGATGGAGAGGAGGGGAAGGGGAAGTCCAGTGAACAGGAAACGGAAGTGAAGGTAAAAAGTGTTGGCATGGAATGTGGGTGGGCGGAAAATGAAGGGCAAGGAATGGAGTGGACGAGATGAATGAAAAGTTTTGGACTGGAGTGCGAAGGAATTCGAGGAATGAGACGGGGGATGGAGATAAGGATGAGATTGAGGATGGGAATAGAGAATACGATGAGACGAGACGAGGGCGGGGCTGGGGACGAGATGAGATCAGGAGAAGGACGAGATGTGGGTGAGGCTGAGGATGAGACAGAGGGATTGACGTGGCAGAGGACAGCATGAGGCTTACGATGAGATCGAGGTTCCGGACTTCAAGGTGAGAAAATCCGCCGATGGCATGAGGAATTGACTGTGACGAGGGTGGGAAGAAGGATTTCCAGTTGGAAGGGCAGAAAAAAATTATATAAAGAAGAAAACAAATCTGCATGAGACGAGGAACGAACGAACGAACGAACTCGATGAAGTTGAAGGAACTGAGGCGAAGGAAGAGAGTGGGAGAGGGAAGAGTGACAAGCAAGAGAGCTAACCATATCCGGATTACGCGTGGCAGGAGGGCGGACGAGGATGAGGGAGGAAGAACTTGATCCGACCGCAGTTAAATGAACAGCAAACACGTGCACATAAGGCGGCCGAAGAGAAATGAATAAAACAGAAGCGGAAAAAGTCGGGAAGATGAAAAGCAAACAAATTAGGGAGGAGAAACAGAAAATCAGGAATGAAAGAAAGAGAAAGGAAGGACATGTTGACGAGAGATGCAAAAATAAGGGCAATGATTGGAAATTGAAATGGGGGAAAAATAAAAACAATCAATGACAACAAATGAAAACTCGCTGAAGTGTGAGGAAATTAAAGTAAATTTGAAATAAATTGTATTGCATTTATTTTGTCTAAATGAAGTGGCAGAAGGGACGATAAAATTAGATGAGGATATGAAATAAACATTGAGAAAGAATTCCAAAAGCAAATAAGGAAGACTTTAACCTGCAAGAGAAGGAGAGGGAAACAAATATTAGAAATATATAAGGAAATATAAAGAAATAATATAGGAAAAATATAAGAAAAATATTAAAAATTGCCAAAGGAAAAATTAAAATAAATAAAAAAAAATATTCAGATGAAAGGTAAAGCAAAATGAAAAATTTGTAAAAATGTAAAGGTCAACATTAAATTGAATAAGAGCAAGAAGAACAGGCAGAAAAGTGAGGGGAAAGGCAGAGAACATTTTATTGCAATTGGTATTGATATTGAAAGTCAAGAGGAAGGACGTCGTCAATGCAAACGTTCGACCCCAGCGCCGATTGCCATTCGAAGAGTTCGAGGAAATGCGGCCGAGGAAAAATTGTGGAAGCGATTTAAATCAAGGAAACAATGGAAATCATGGAGCAAGGGAGAGCAAGTGGGAGCGGGAGAGACAGAAACAGACAAGAGTGAGGGGGAAGTGCGGAGGGAAGAGAGAGACAAAATATTCATGGGACAATGGGAAAATATCGCCGGGGGAAAAAATGGCGCTCAGGATGCCGACGATCCTGCAGGCCATTGTGGGAGTGGTTGTTATTATTATTGCCTTTGTTGTTGTTGTAATTGCTGTAGTTGTGTAATTGTTGTACCTGTAATTGTTCTACTTGTTATTGTGTTGGCCAATTTTTGTTGTATTTGTTTTTTGACATTGTTGTTGTTGCTGCGATCTTTGCTTCTGCTCCTACTGTTGTTGTTCCTAGGTCGATGTAGTGAAATGTAGTTATTGTTGTTGTTGTTCATATTTTACATGTTGCTATTTGTTGTAATTTTGTCTTGTTGTTGTCATCCTAAATGCACTTTTTGTTATTGTAAATTCGTCCTTTGAATTGCTCGCCTCTGGCATTGAATATGAAATCAGTTCGAAGGAAGCGAAGCGGCCAGAACCAAGGCAACAACAAGAACAAGAGTAGAAACAACAACAACACACCTACAAGAGCTACAACCTCAGGTAAAATAACAAAAAGTACAACAACAACAACACGAAATGTGCTTAGCAAGAGAAGGAGACGAAGAGCCAAAAACAACGATCATGACGACGATGCGTTGGGCGACAACGACTGTGATTGGTGAGGGGCCAACAACAACAAGATCAACAGCAACAACAACAAACACAACAACAACAACAACAACAATGCCTCCTACAACAATTCCCCTACAGCAAAGCTCTGACAACAAACACTCGAACTAATCCTAAACAAATACGCGCTCGACGTCGTTCATCGAAGGTTGCGTTGCTGCCAGCACGATGTGGCAGCCCTGGCTGCGTTCCCACAGCTCACACACACACACTCGCACACATGTGTGTGTGTGTGTGTGTGTGTGTGTGTGCGCCACATGTTGCACCTGTGCGAGTTCACACACGAGCGCTGCAGGACCCGGGGACGCTTCGATGGCTGCGGCGCCGCTCCGAGTTCGCTTTCAAGGATATCAAAGGATATCGATTGTTCGTGCGGGAATGTGGACGAGAGAGAGACAGAGCAAGAGGGGTAGAGAGTGTGGGGAGACAGCGGGAGTGAGAGAGGGGGAGAGGGGGAGAGGCATCGATGGATGGTCAGCGGGAGGGGAATCGATGGACAGAGCGAGGGCGACCAAACGGGACAGACAGAGAGAGAGAGAGGGAGGGAGGGAGGGGAGTTACGGTAGCCGTGGAGACGAAGCGAGGAGTCGCGGACAGAAAAACAGATACAAAGAAAAACCAGAACTGTAAGTTCTGTGTGAGGGAGAAGAGAACAAGATTAGCATACAAATTGAGAGAGATGGCGACGGCGACGGCGATGAAGGGGCGAGGGCTGAAAAAGAGCAGAAACTTCGAAACTTCAGGCGAAGGAGGGCCCAAGGGTGTGAGAGAAGGTTTTGATAAAAAACGATATTTGGAAAAGCGATACAGGAGGAGTAAAGGAAAAAGGAAACGAAATCGTCGCAATTTTTGCCGAGAAATTAATTGCTACTAGGGAAAGATTTTCAACCTCCCATTTGAAATAAATCATTTCTTCTTACATTTTCTTTTTCAGATTCTCCTCACTTTCTTTTATTCCATTTTTTACTCACTTCACTAATCGGCTTCACTAATCGCTGTTCGAACCCGTTGTAATTCTCTCATTATCAAGTAATTACCCAATATTTACTTGTACTTCGTCGCCCCTACTTTTCTCCCACACTCCTCTTTCCTTCCTTCTTTCATCCTTCCCTGCCTCCACGCATTTTCCTTGTTCTTCTGTTCATTTCCTCATCCCCTTTCTCCTCAACCCCATGGGTTTCCTCTTCCTATTTATTCAACGATCGCCTTTCGAATCCCTCTGCCTTCCTCAAATTGCCGTCTCACGATTCAATCGTCGTCCCGGCTCCCTCTTGCTCTCTCTCTTGCTCTGTTTTCCCTCCCATTTTCGCCCCGAATCAAAATAAAGTATTGGCAAGCAATGGTAAGTCTTCTTCTTCTTCCTGTTCTCTTTTCTTCTTCACTAAATCCTGGCTGCATGCGGAGTAAACAGAGGAAATCGCAAACAAATAAATAGAGCGAGAGCGAGTCAAAAGAAAACGAGCAATGAGAAAACACGAGCGAATGAGGGCGAGCGAGAAGGAGCGGTAGAGGGAGAGAGAAAGGAGAGGGGAGCGTCTGTGTTTATATGCGGGAGAAAAGGAGGGCAAACGGCAAATAAATTCAGATACAATTGTTGCCACAACAACAACGACAACAACATGCCTGTCGATTTCTGTGCCAAAAGACGAATGTCGTGGGAGAGGAGGCGGAAGGAGCAGGCGAGGGAGGGAAGAGAAGAGAAGGAAATTGATGAAAATGTGAAATCATGCAGAAGTTTCTGCTTAATTTAAAATGAGTTGCATTCAGAGAAATTGTTGCGATCCCCAGAACCTCCGCCAACCCCCTCTCTTCACCTCACCTCCTCCCCCCTCTCCTCTATTCTACATCATCTCCTCCTTTTCCAACCCACAGCTAAAGGAATTTCGACTTAGAGAACCCTTGTGATTGACTCAAAAAAATCACTCAGAGAAATGCATGCAAATGCAAACCTCAGACGAAGAATTCTCGAGTCGAATCGAGTCGATTTGTCGGCGTAAATTGGAGAAGAGAAAGGAAAAGGTCGAAAAGTCAACTCAAAAAGAACGATCAAAGCAAGGGACCAACCGATATCTCAGCGAAGAGATGAAGAAAGACGACAAAGGACGAACGACAAATTTAAAGTGAGAGAAATGCAGGAAGAATTTCGGAGGAAGAAGGAAAAAGTTGGCAAAAACAAAAGCAGTTGGGCCAAGGAAATGCACGAAACAAAGAACAAAGTCAAATTTGGTTCTCCTACAACTTGAGTGTCGTCCTTTGGCATCCCGAATTTGTCCTTCTGTTGAACCCCGAATTTCATCAACTCGCCTCATGAACTTCTTCCACTTCCTCCTGCACTCTGGCCGAATTCCTTTCTTCCTTTTCCTTTGGCCTCTGCCTGGCGCAAATTGACTTCCTCTCCTTCTTTTCTCTTTGCACAATGTCGTTTGCGGTGGAATGAAATTTCAGAAAAATAAATAAAAAATAAATAAATGAAAAATTCACACTTAGTCGCAGTGGCAGTCTCGGTCTCAGGAAGCCCAACACATCCTGATCTGATCTCAGGATCTAGGATATTAAAATTGTCCCCGCAGGCCCGGCTCAGGAGCCACTTTATTTTCCATCAACCGCAGTTGATTGTGAGAAATTGCCAGGACGAAAAATGTCATCTATCTCATTAGGCGGAGGTGGGGCGGAGTCCTGCGTGTCCTGGGGGAAAGTTGGTGAGAATTAGAAAATTCAATGTGAGACGTGCGAAATTCGTGACGGAAGATAAAGTGGAAGGAAATGCAATTTATGCTGAGAATGATTTAGATTTTATGACAGAATGTGTCTTTTTCAAGGAATACGATTTCTCTAGAAGGAGAATATTTGTCTGAGATTGAGTTTTTTCAGGAGAATATTTTAATACTTTCAGTAGATTCTTCGTTCTTTTTAACCAGCTTTTAATATTCTCCCCTTCAACCAATTTTATCATTTTACTTCAGTATTATTATTTACTTATTATATTTATTATTCCCTCAATTTTTCAATTTCCTTCATCTCTTTTGAATTCCTTTTCCTCCACCTCCGTCGGTTTTCGCAAGTTTTTCTTCTAAAATCCTGAAATCGGATTATTTGCTGCCGGAGATGAGGTTGCGTTACCTTATCGGGAGCAACAACAACAGCAGGAGCAACAACAACTGCGATTGCGATGGATTTGAACGCCTTATCGAACACACACATCGAACGCCCGCACACACCGACAGAGCCAACGCACACATGTGTATCGTCTGATGTGAGCAGACACAGAGACGATGTAATCTAATTGTATTTAAACTGACAGCGGGAATGCGTTCGAAAGGATTTTCGGGGTGGGGAAAGGAAATCGAGGGAAAAAATGTTGGAAATTAAAATTTAAGGGGAAACAGGTGAAGAAGAAGAAGACGAAGAAGAAGGTACTGTAAAAGAGCTGGAATAGGAAAAAATCGATGGAGTCAATCCGAAAGGGTCGGGTAATTTGGGTCCTTCCAAGGACCTCACAGCAGGTTTTTATTCTTTTTAAATGCATGTTATTTATAGATTTTGGAATTTACTATTTACAATTTTGTATCTCGTTTTCATCAAACAATTAATATTCATATAATAATCTTTTTTGAATTCAACAATTTCGCCCAGAGTCAGCTCTGTACTTTTTTTTATATTGATTGTCTTTGTCTTGGATTTGTTTTTTTTAAATTATTATTTAAAAGTTTTGAATGTCTTTGTGTATTTTGTATGACTTAATATTTACATACATATTATTTTATATATTTCCTTATTTTACATAAAACTAGTTTCACTTAGAATATATATTAATGTAGTGAAATTTAAACAATACCAAAATTTAAATGCAACTTATAGATTTCGGGGAATTAGATTCAAAATAAATTTAAATTCAATAAAAATAATTAAAATTTAGTATCAATTATTTTGTACTGAAATCGACCATTTATTTAATTAAATTGGAATTAAAAGAGCGAGCCAAGAATAAGCGAGATAAGCCCAAGGCTCCTGGAGCCCACTCCCAGTTTTTATTGCCGTTTTATTTCAATGTGGCTCCTTAATAAAGCAATAAATCTTCATTAGGCAAATGCGCAGGTGGCCTCGACGGCCCCATGGGAGTCCTTCGTGGTGAGCGGTGCCCTTTGCTGCCCTTCTCTTTCTTCTGACGGTGATTCTCCTCCTCGGCGATTTTTTCGCACTTATTTATAGTTTTTGATTCGCCCGCCGACCCGACTTTTTTAATGCTACCTTTTTGTTCCAACATATTGTTCGAACTTTTTATATTTTATGCTTTCTTGATATTATGATTATTTTCTTGACTTTACCGATACAATTGGCTTTCCCATTTTCTTGACTTTATTCTCTGATATTCTTGAATTGTGTTATTTTCTTGATTGTTTCCTATTGTCTTTCCTTATTATTGTGACTTTTCTTATTCTCTAGATTTGTCTTATTTCTAAAATTTTTCTTCATATTCCTGGTTTTATTGATTTTTTCTCCTTAAACTCTTTTTTTGTTTTATTATCTTGATTTTTTTTATTAATACCATGTACTAGATTTTTGATATTTTTGGATTCTTCTGATTTTCCTGAACTTCTTCTCTTATTTTGTTTGTTTTCCTATTTTCTAGTTTTTTCCTATTTTCTCGTTTTATAGGGTCTTCTTGTTTTCTCTGTCGTGGATCAATCAACCTCAGTTATCGTAGTAGTTTTCTCGACCTCTTTAACCACAATCTCTCCTTCCCTTTCTCGCTCCAGTAACTTCCTTCAGCAGCACTACTTCCTCTTCTTCTTCCCTTCCTTCCTCCCACCCCTCCATCAATCTTCGCCATGAATGAACCAAACGAGAAAAAGAAAAACTCATTATTTATGCTCGCTGTTGTTTTTGTTTCTTGTGTAATTGATATTTTCGCTTTGGTGGTTGTTGGCCATAATTTCTCCTATTGTTGTTATTGGCAACGTTGTTGTTGAGGTAAATGTTGTTGTTGGTGTCATTGATATTCTTGGTGTTTTTGTCATTACTGTTTTTCTTATTGTTTTTCTTTCTGTTCTTCTTGTTGCTTTTGCTTTTATTGTTTTTCTTTTTGCTTTTATTGTTTTTCTTGTTGCTTCGACATTTCTGTTCGCACTCTTCCGATTCTCTTTCTTCCCCCGAGCCTTTTCGCTCCCTCCGTTTGCTTTCAACAGAATTTCAGTGGGAGATGGAAAAAATCCATAGTCTAGCCTCAGGCGCAGATTCCTGTATCGGGTGCAATTTATGAGCTCGCGTGCCGAGTGGTCGGAGGCGGAAAAAAATGGAGGAAACTCGGAGGATGAGCTCGCGGTGCGATAAAAATAAAATTTACAACGGAATGAAATTAAAATCGAGCGGGAATCGAACGGCGATCGAACGGAGGCAACTGTAGCATACTTTTAGGCGTGGGCAGTTGTTCTCGAGAAGGTCCAAAGACAAGGTTGAACAATCGACATAAAATTCAAATGTATTGATATTTAGCCTGAAATGCGCCAAGAAATTGAAAACACTGTACAAATCGATGGACAAATTGAGAAGGAGGAGCAAAAAAATAGTGAGAACAAACAATTGAAATGTCCTTTAGTAATGTCCTTGTCATTTGTAGCTTTGTTGTTGCCATGTGTCGTGTTTTTGTTTTCATTCATGGCTTTGTTGATGTCTTTCAAGCCTTGTTGTTGCCATTTGAGCCTTTGTTGTTGTCATTTCAGCCCTTGTTGTTGTCATTTGAGGTCTTGTTGTTGTCATGAGAGCGTTGTTGTTGTCGTTTGAGGACTTGTTGTTGTCATTTGAGACCTTGTTGTGTCATTTAAGCCTTGTTGTTGTCATTTAAATCGGTTTCCACATTTTTTTTGTTATTTATCATCGTGCGAACAATTCATTTCAGACGAGTTGCTTTTCTTGTTGCTGTTGCTACTGCTCGAAGGACATTCGAGCGACGTTTAAAATAAATTTCTAACAAATTAGAGAGCTATTTGTTGCGACCTACAGCGACGGGAGGTCGCCCTTCAAGGACCTCGACTCGGTGCCGCTTCGTCCTCGGCACGGCCCATCAAGGACCCTTTCTGTCGTCGCCCTCAGCCGCCTACTAATTTGCATTGAGCCTCCTGTTTTTCTTTGTGTTTCTGTTGTTGTTTGTTTGTCGTGTTTTGCTTTGTCTCCGACCTCCGACCTCCGACCTCCAATCGAACGCTTCATTTATTGATATTGCTGTTTAAATTGTCGTTTTTATGAGAGGCCCCGGCAATTGTGAAACCTTCGCACGGAGGTAGAGGGAGAGAGAGAGAGAAAGGCAGATGGAATGGGAGCGAAATGTTCGAACTCTTTTAATTTTCTGCATCATAAAAAATCCAATCGATTTTCATTTCCTCATTGACTTGTTCTCCTATCATTATTTTATCTCATCCTTGTATTATTTGTTTTTTCCCTTCACGATTTGCTTCCTTTCCTCTTGTATTTGCCTTTTCTCATTACTGCTTTCTGCCTTTTTATTTTTTATTTTTTTTGTTTGCATTTTATTATTTTCCTTAGACAATGTTCCCTTTCAATATACTCAATTTATTTGCAATGGAGCTCTGATACGAGATGAAACTGAGGGCAATGAATGGCCAAGGGATTAACAAGGATTCGATTTTTCGCTAAGGAACAGTAAAACTAGTGTTAAGAGTTCCGTATTTTGAAGAACTTGAGAGCTCTCTTAAGCTTTATCTAGAGTGTTTCGTTTAGGTAAAAAAAATATAAGTTTCATTCCTCCTTTGATTACTGTTTCATTCACATCTATATTTAGCCGAGTTTCTTTTTTCTAATGCATTCTTGAATAATGCTGGAAGATTCCGGTGGTGAAAAATCCTGATATTCTGATCAATTTGAGTTTGGAATTAATTTCGTTGTTCAATTAGTTTTAAATATCAATTTGATTTTTTTCGCCTCAAGTTTCATAATGTTCATATATGGAAAATGTGCTTCAATCTCTCTATTAAAAATTCAGTTTGATTACATTTTCAACAATTGTTCCTCTAGGAGGACCTCAAAAAATGCCTGATTTTCTCGCTCCCGTTCTCGATGCCACCCCGTCAGAAGCAATTATCCTTGACGCAGGACGAACGAGGCGGTCGAGTGCACGAAGTTGAGTCCTTTCGTTCGTATTCCACTCAGACGCTCGTTGTGTCGTTCGCCCGAAAATATGCCATGAAAATCCGGCTAATCCTGTTGTTATTAGATCGACGCATTTATGCTGTCAAAATATGGCGAAACAAGCGAGAGAGAGAGAGAGAGAGAGGAGGAGAGAGAGTGTTTTTTGGCAGGAAGTACGAGAAAGGATACCCGAAAATATTACTTCGCGGGGGGATGAAAAAACAAAAAACAAACACAACAAACACACGGACGCGCTGAACCTCTCAGATATTTTCAGATATTTAGAGAGCAAGGGGGAAAGAGAGAGAAAAAGAAAGGCTGAGAAGAGCACTCGAAGACGGACGAAACGGAGAGGCCGACCGACCGAGAGGCAGACAGACAGACCAGGCCAGGAAGAGAAGATGCTCGCAAGGACACTCGCCGGGATGAAAATGTAATTTGGCAGTAAAAATAATCTTTTGATTTGCTTGCCTCGTAAATACTTCGGGGGTGGATCGAGCGAGTCCAAAGGGGGTCGGCAGGAGGAGGGCAGGGGGTGTAGGAAGAGGCATTAAAGAGATTGAGAAAAGGAAAAGCACAGGAAAAAGGATGCGATGGGGACGAGGGCGAGTCGAACGAGTCGAGGCCAGAAAATCAAATATAAATAATATGCGAACAACAACAACACTGTGAGTACACCAACAACAGCATTGTAGGCATTACAACAACAACGCTGTTGGAATAACAACCAAGTCCTAAGAACAAAAAGTGGAAAGTGGAACAACAACAACACCAAAACCAACAACGTCCTTACTAGAATAACAAGGAGAGCGAATCCTCTTCACGAAAAATCAATGAAAAAAATAACGATAATAAGAACAATAACAACAACAACAGTAACGACGGCCACCCCCGGGCCCAGCGCCACCTGGTGCCAAACGTGCGCATCAGAAATTCACTTTAAATGTATTAAAAAGAAAAGGAAAAAAAAACCCAAAAAATAAGTCGCAAAAATTGAAACAAAACGGCGTCAAAAGGATGTGCGGGGCGAAGACTTTGGACAGATTTGAGTTGGGGTTGGGTCGAGAACGAGGCGAGAAAATCGTTTCTTGGCCGGATGAAAATTTTTTTCAGCTTCAGCGACAGGACGAGGGTCCTGGAGTCGCGAGCCATGCTCTAGAGAATGTGCGTGAGTCCTGCGGGAAGGCAGTCAGAATGAAGACGTTTGCTTGAAAAATTCATAAACAACTGTATTCCGGAATCATCTCATGTCGCCCGATGTCCTGGAGGAGATCCTTGGAACTGTGTCCAAATGGGAATTTCCTTTTTCTCTTTTTATTTTCTTTCTTTTCTCCTTTTTATTTACTCTTCCTTATACTCGCACTTTTTTGACTTTTTTGACTTCCTGGGGTTTTTTTTACTTTCTCTAATTTTTAGTCCTTTCCTTCTCATACTTTTCCTCACGTTCTCATGCTGTTTTTTCGCGTTACCGCACCTTTTCACACGTTCTCCTACTTTTTTTACGTGTTATATTTTTTTCCATATTTTCATACTTTCTTGCACGTTCTTATACCATTTTTCACCTTCTCACAAGGCTTGAAATAAGTGAATTTTGAATTTGTCCTTCAGCTGGCTTCCGGTCTGAAAGTGTGAGAATTCCTTTTGTACAATTTCCTCTCCAACCCTCACTCGCTTTTCCCCTCTACCCTGATCACTCTGCCTCCACTTCAACCCGTTTCCCCCCACCTTGATCTCCTTTGATCGCTGACAACCTGGCTGTGAACGTGATGTCCAAGAATCCTTCGGTGGACAACGCAGTCAGGCAGCCATCGGTCCTTGTTGCTCTCTTCCGTCTTTTTGTTGTCACCGGTTCTGCTTGTTGTTACTATTCGTAGTTGTTGTTGCTGTCATTCTGAATTTACTGCACATCCTGCGCTCGGTTCACTGACCATCGCTTGACCGCCACCAGCAACGTCGTCTTCATCACGGCACGACACGACTCAGAGTCACGTCGTCGTCGTCGTCGTCGTCCTCGACGTTCATTATTCAGTCCTTCCTCGGACTTCCTACCTTTATTCCTTCCACGCTTTTTCTTTGTCTCCTTCTTTGAACCTCCCTTTGTTCGTCTTCTTTTTGCAACCCTTTTTTCATCGAATCATCTTTTTCACAGTCTCTTTTTTAATCATCTTGTTTTTCGCTCTATTTGTATTATTTTTTATCTTTTTTATCTTCTTTTTTCATCATATTTTTCAATCATCTCCTGTTTTCCTTGATTACTTTTTCCATCATCTCATTTGTCGTCATTCACTCATCCAACTTCCTTATTTATTCTTCTCTCTTCGTTAAATTTTTCGTATTCGGCTTCTCTTTTTTCGTGCTCTTCTTTATTCGTTCCTTTCATTTTCATAATTTTTCCTCCTTCTCTATTTCATCTTCTCTTTTGCCACTATTAGACTGACCTCATTTACACCTGCGGCTTTAACTTCGGTTGCTTGTCTGACGAGAGCATCCTTTTATACAGAATTTTTCTAGAAGCTCCGTTCCTCTTTCTCTCCCTACTATTCTCCCTCAGGCCCTGCTTCATCACTCCCTCTCTGTCCTTCTAAACTCTTCTCCCTCTCCCCCAGACCATCATGTCCTGCAACGGCTCTCAAGTCGTTCTTCTAAGTTCCCTTTATTTGGCACCTCCTGCCCTAGTTCTTCATCCTTGATGCTCCTTCTTCTCTTCTCCTTCCCTTTACCTCTCACTTCCCTCCCCCTTACTCTCAGCACACTCTCATAAGTACACAATTGTCCAGGCTCCACGAGGATGTCTGCGTCTCGTTTCCTCCTCCTTCTTTCGGTGACACATTTTTCATCTCCTCGGTTTTATTTGTTGTTTGCTATCTCGCTCTCCATATGGTTGCCACCCTTTGCCCTTAAGCCGGATCTCTTTCTAATATTTCCTCTTCTTCTCACATGCTATTTTCCTCTCGCTATCTCTCATTGTCGCGCTCTCTCCTTCTACCACTCTCACCCAAAGCGAGCTTAAATTTGCATCCGGCTCCTGCTTCAGGAAGTTTTCGTTCTCCTCATTTTCGTATGTGTTTATTTTTGTATTTGTTGTTTTTAAATTTGTTGTTTTTACATTTGTTGTTTTTTATGTGTTGTTTTTGTTTCTGTTCCTTGTTCCTCCTTTATGTGATTCTTGTTGTTTTAGTGATCCTCGATGCTCTTGTTATTCTTGTATATATTTTTTCTCCTTGATTTCGTTTTCGTTGTTATTGTTATTTTTGCTTTTTTCGTTGTTGTTGGCCCCTCTGGATTGAGGTTATGTCACAAGTTATTAATGGCTTCTCCACTTGCTGTTGCTTCCACTTCTCATTCTCCTCCTCCTTCGCTTTCCCGCTGCCACCCACCTCCACTCCTCCCATTCCTCATTCTCCTCCTCCACCTCCACCCCCAGCTCGGTTCGAATTTGTTTTTAGTTTTCGGTACGAGCAGTTGTTGTAGTCTAATTTATCGTTTTTGCTATGCTTTTCATTCGTTGGCATTTGCTGTTGACTCTTCGCCCGGCAGCGATGATAAATTAAGGATTTTTGAACTAAACGCGCGGTAAATTTTTCGGAAAAAAAACTCTCTCTCTCCTTCTTTCTGTCTCTCGAAATATAGATACATTTTATTTTTTCCGCACTTGATTTACGATTTTTTATTTTTTTATTTTTTCTCTTGCCTTTGCTTTAATATTTATTGGAAAAATGTCGCAATGACTTAAGGACAATGACTTGTTTTTAAAACAAGTGCGTTATTTCTAAAAATTTCTTATACCAAAAACAGATACTTGTGAACAAAATTCATCAAATGGAAGTTGTAAAAAATTGCGACTGATAGAGAAAAAATTGAAGGATCGAAGGAAGAACAGCAATAGAAAAATCGCACTCAAAGTTTGATACAGTAAATACTCAGTAAACAGAAATGAAAAACAAGCCAATAAACATCGATCCAAGTGAAAGAGAGAGAAAGAGAAAGAGAGAGTGGCAAGAGCCATTGAAGGAAGGAGGAAGATAAAGTACAACAGGAAGGAGCAAAGAGCAAAAAAAAATAGAGAGAGAAAGGAAAACAAATGGGAGTGAGATGAGCAGAGAGTGAGACAGAGCACGGGAGCAAGCAAGAGAGGCAGTAAGTGCGTTTGAGAGAAGGAGAGAGAGAGAGAGGGAGAAGAATTTTGAAGGGAGGAAGCGGAAGCTGAGGAAAAGTGCGGCCAACTTCTCGATGCCGGGATCGCGATGTAGAGCGAGGAGGGCGCCAAAAGTACACAAAGTAAAAGAGCGAGCGAGATAAAAAGCAACAAAATAGCAGCAACAACAACACCAAATGAGGAGAAAAATAAATGTTTGCACTTTTGCGCGCGGCGTCTGCACTTGCGTGAGTGTGTGTGGGCGTGAGAGTTTGTTCAAACACTCACGGTATCTGTTTCTGTGTATTTGCAGAGTTTTTATTTGCCAAAAAAGGAAACATAAAAATCAACAGCAACAACATCGATAACCGCAACAACTTCAGTGTTCAAAACAACAATTTGTTGTTATTCATTGCCCTTGTTGTTGTCCGTTGATCTGCCTCCTGACGACGTCAGCCGTCAGTCGTGACAGTGGAAGGGAGAGAAGGAGACGGGAAGAATATCTAATATCTCTGCCCGACCGCAGCTACGGTTTATCCTCGCTTCAGTCACGATTTCAATCTCGTTTCCTTCTTCCTTCTTTCCTAAATTCTGTTTTCATTGCTCTTCCCTCTTCTTCCCTTCCATCAAGGTTGTAAAAGCTCTTGAAAAGTGGAAAAAATGGATTGTTGTTGTTGTCGTTTATTCATTTGTTATTCTTCTTTATTGACACTACTGTTGCTGTCTTTCACTTGAAACTCTCTCCTCTGGCCAATCAGTTTAAATTCGCTGCTTGTGGCTAAGGAATTGATCGATTTGAGAATGAATAATTGAAAGGATTTCATTTATTTTTCATTTTTAGAAACTTGAGCAGGAATTTGTATTCCCAAACTTACAGTAAGCTGGATTTTTAATGCACATTTTCTTTCCAATTTTTTCTTCATTCGTTTTCCTTTTTTATTATTTTTATTGGAGACCAGTTCGTGTAAACAAAAACGTAAGCCATGGCTCTTAAAACCTTAATTAATGTTACATTTTTGTTCCTCTTTACGTATTAGTAATTTTTCCACCCTTTTAAATCCCCTTTGCTACACCGCTTCTTCATCCAAATGCTTCGAATTTCAAGGAAAAATTATGACATCGGCCGGCCATCGGCGATTAACGGCCAAATGTGTCCTTGCGTGCGTCGGCTTGGGCTTGGCAACAGTTGGTCATGATTTCGGCCTCAACATTTTTGTTGTAATGTCACTGTTGCCCTACTTAGTTTTTTCCTTCCATTTAATTTGAATTGAATTTTAATTAAAGGAAAACAACTTAATTTCCGCGAATTTGCAAGCATTTTGAACCCATTAAATTTGTATTAATTTTTTGCATTTTCGTTCGCTCTTTGTTTTGATTATTATTTTTATTATTTCATTATTATTGTGTTCTTGATCATTTTCCGATGGTTAATTTCCATTGTGTTAATTAACTTGTCACTTTTTTGTCCATTTTCTACACCACCTCCATCCATTTCCTGTCACTCCTCCTTTCATCGTCCCCCCAGCCCTTTCGACAATTTGCCCCCAGTCTGTATAATGCACATGTACTCAACTTGTTGTTGTACTTTTCCACTTGAGTAGATTCTGTGGAAAATTTGTTTTTCCTCTGCGTCGTAATCATCGACGTCGTCATCGACATCGTCGTCATGGTCGAAGCTGGGGCTGGAGCCAACAAAGTTCAATGAACTTTGGTGCATTGAACGCCCTCAGTGAGCTGGGCGTTGCCAGACTGACAGCCCCGAAGGATGGATAGAGTTCACTTACCTGAAAGAGCAAGACGAAAAAGGAGAATTTAATGCACTATTTTATTTGGAAAGATGATTTATGAAATAAATTTACTTATTTATCCCATTAGCGATTTATTATGGTATCAAATTATTTTCTGAAAAAATGTAAAATTATTTCAAATACTGAATTTAGTTGTAAATTTTATATTTAATTGTTAATGTTGTACTAAATGCCTTCTTTTTCAACGTTGCTTCATCAGTTGTTTTTCTATCGTATTAAAATGGAAAAAAATGTTAGTTTTTTAACGAAGGTCCCCTGGGAAATTTCCAAAAAACTCAATTCCAAACAAATAACTCGTGAAAAGTACGCTTCCCTACTACATGACTACGAAGCCATGGGATCTTCGAGGCTCGCTCGCTCCGCCGTCCGTCCCCGGAGACTCGAGGTCTGTTTTTTCCTCTCTCCCCTCAACACCCATTGACCTTGTGCCCATTTCGACGACCCACCCGTGGCAATTAAGACAACAACAACAACAAGAACAGCCACAACAACACGATTAGGAACTATATTCGATTGGCTCGACTGTTGAATTTTGAATGAGGGCCGGCGACTTTCGTCCTGTCACCTCAGCCCGTGAATAATAAAGTCCTGTCACGGCTTTGACACACTTTCACGACACGCGCTGCACGAGGTCCCCCCGACCGAGGCCCTTCTGCGCGCCCTCTGACCCTGTTCGTCGTCATCATGATCGTCGTTATCATTGTCGTTGCCTCTTGTTGAGCGTTGTCCGAGTCCCTTGAGTTTTGCCACCTTGACTTCCGTTCGGAGGAAGTCGTTTAATTGTTTTCCTTCGAAGTCCGAACCAACACACGCACACACACGCACGCACACGCACTTCCAGACTGCGTGGCAATTTCACGGCACATTTGCGGCTTCTTAGCGCCTTCCGGCGGAAGTGGTTTGTCTTTATTTATATGCTTTTTCAAGACAAAAGCCCGGCAGTCCGTCTCAATTGTGTGGTTGCTGTTGTTGTTATTATTCGTGCTGTGGTTGTTGTCGTTATTTGCGCATCATTTTAATTTCCGCTTCCGTTTTCCGTGAATGCCGCTCATCATCTGCTTCCGCCTCTGCCTCCCCCCCCCCCCACTTCGACTTCCTCTCGACATCGCTCGCTATCGGGGCTCGACATGCGACGCAGATTAAAGTCAAATTAGCATGTTGCAATTACGCCGCCCTCGCCTGTGTTTTTTTTGCTTCAAATGTTGTTGCTGCTATCGTTGTTGTTCTTTTTGCTCCTAGCATTGTTGTTGCTTTTGAATATACTCGTCGTTCTCAATAACGTTTCTCCTGTATGTTCTGATGTTGTTTTCGGATTCTTGTTCTTGTTCCGGTCGGTGTATTTCCCCGTTATTAGATTCGAATAACACCAGCTCTGACACACTCACACACGGAGACACACGCCCGTGACTCTCACACACACAACCTTAGTCAGTGATGTTCAGTGAGCGCCGCCATCTTGCGAATAATTCAAATACTTCGCAGGAAACGGTGGTCGTTTCTGGGAGGGCGACGGAGGCGGAGACCGAGGGGCGGGGCGAGGGCGTGTCCTGTGATTGTTGATGTTGTTGTTGTTGTTGCCGTCATCTTGTTGTCGTCATCTCGCGGGTCGTGGCAAAGGATTTGTTGTTGTATCTCGTTTTTCCGTCAATCGTTTTCGCACACAAGCGGCTCGAGCAGAGAGCTGGAGGTGGAGAGGACGAAATGTGGAGGGAAGGTCAAGAGAGAGGGAGGGGCACAATGGCATGGGGAGCCGTTCGTGCGAGTGGGATGGAAATGAATGTGGGCTGAGCGAGGACAAATAGGCGTGCGAATTAATTCATGAGCCGCAGACACGTGTAACGCGAGCTCCTCGCAGGCCAATAAATAAATGAATAAACGGCTGCTGACGTCGTACGCGACCCACACACACCGGTGGCGCAGGGTGGCAACGCCCTAAGTCAAAGGACCTGAATCGCAATCTATTTGGATCTGTAGAATACAACAAATAATAGACTTATTGAGGGCAAATATTGAAATACAATTTTTAATTTTATGGATTTTATTGAACCAATTGGAATTTTGATTTTTTTTAAATAATTAATTAAAATGAAAGCAAAAGTATTGAAATCAAATTTTGAATTTCAAGGGAATTTGTTGGTATCGATTTAAATGTTTTTCGTTTTTCAAATTATGTAAAACAACTAATTTGTTATTGAAAGCAAGAACAGTTTGAATTTTCCGGATTTTTTTTTTCAACTGCTTTGAACATTTTATGCAGATTATCTGAAATAAATAATTTACTATAAACTTGTGCAATGTACGGGATTTTTCGGAATTGTTTTGAACAATTTTTCATAGAAATTCTAGAGAAGAAAAATTAAATTTTTTAGGTTTTTCCACACCCGAATTAATGGTTATGATCATTCTGAAGGAATGTAGTAAGGAAACTGAAAAACCAAAATGTTTTTTCTCCCACCAAGTTTTTCCTCTCTGGCTGATCCGGCAGCGCCGCACTGCTCTGGAGCCGCCGGAGCGTGTGAAACATGCCAACAACTTCCGTCTCTTTCTCTCAACCTCCGCGCGCGATGTTGGCGCGACTCGCAGGACGACGATCGAATGGCGCCAAAAAAATCCTGCAGGAGCGATGCGAACGAGGCCGAGGTCAGCGAAGAGGAAATCATTAAAATCCTGGCAAGCTCACATCCGCCTTTGTCCATCCTCCCCACCCCCTCCTCCTCCCTCATCCTGCTCTTCCCGGCTGCCCCGATTTCCGCCTCCCGCTTTTTGCGGATTCTCGTGTGCTTCGCGATTCGAGAAGTTCAAGAATTTTCAAGATATTAAGCAAATGTAATCGAATCGGGGAATTTAATATTTTATTTTAAATTCCAATAAATTCATTTCGAAACAAAAATAGACTATTTTCTTCAAATCGTTGGTAATTTTAATAAAAATTCACTCTGATGCTTTTTCTGCGGAAACCAAAATATGTATGAAATTAGGCTTTTACATAAATTAATAAATACAAAAGTAATAACAAAACTGTAGTAAAGAAATCAGAAATATTCCAAAACCTTTTTATAAATCATGTTTAAAGCCATCCACGCCTGTCGAAGTCTCGCATAATCTTTTGAATAGACTTCTCTCATTTTATCGACTTTGGAAATCCTCGTTAAACCCTTCCTTCCACCCTTCTTGAATCCCGTTTTAGTCCCCTCCATCCTCTCCTCCATTTCCTCTTCGTTCATCGTTCACTTTATGCCGTCTAAGCCACACAGCGTTGTTTTTAGACCAGTTTTCGGAAGCGCCAGAAAAAGTCACGCAAAAATGTTCCTAGAAAAAGTCGTTCCAATGCAAGTGCTTTCTGAATGCTCGTTTCGTCAAAAGGTTGCCAGATCTCTGGTTTTTACGATCTTCGAACGGTCGACGTTTTTGCAAAGGTTTTTTAATTTTTTTTAGCCTTTGCCGTTTCAGAGAAGCAACTTTTGTAGGGATTTTTTTTTTGCAAATTTGTCCCTTTTTCAAATTCTTTTTTGAGACATGGGTTCAAAAGGTATTGTTAATGAGTTGGAACGATGAGAGACATTTTTTTTATTTTTGAAATTGATTGCTTTGACTTCAGCGCTACACAGAGGTATTTTTAATCCTTTACTGGGGTTTTGTGTTTCCTTCAGGCCAAAATTTTGTTAATGCGAATTCTTAACAAAATTCTCCTTGCTTCGAAATGCTTTCAATGTTCCCGACGTTGCTTATAAAATAAAATTTCATACTCATTTGACTGACTATCCTGATTTCCCAAAGAAATCTCTCCAAAGTAGAAGAAAGTTTAGTAAAAGAAAGTTGACGAAACTTTCCCGATAACCATAGATCGACCATACTATAGCAATATATAAGTTCCTCAATAATCGGCGTGGAAAATAAAACTTCGCTTGCATTAAAGTGGAAATTCTACTGGCGCGATCGTCAGAGTCGCAGGAGTCCCGATAGCACTAACAACATAATCACTTGTCGGCAGGCGGAGCAAAAACTCCACTAAAGCTGCACACACGCACACACAGACACATACACATTCAGAGGATGCTGACACTGCACTTGCAGCTGCCGTCCGACCCCTCAGGTGGAGGTGTCGAAGTCGTTCGGTTGAATTTTCGGTGGTTCCCCGGGGACAGGATGGGGTCAGGATGACAAGGAGGAGACGGAACAGGATCGGGAGGCGAAGGCGAAGGAGGTCGACCAGGAGGAGGGGATGAGCATGAGGGGAGGCAAGGGGGACGGCATCCTGAGGTGGAGGCGACGATGGAGGACGTCGGGGACGACGGACGAAGCCTCGTTTGTGGCTCTGGCAGCCGAGTGGCCCGCGGCGGGTTCCGCGGAAGACGTGACTCGCTGATGTGTGTGGCATGATGTTGTTTTTAGTGTTGTTGTTTTTGTTAATGTTGTTTTTGTTTTGGCTTCAAATGGCTTTTTTGCTGTTTTTATTGCCCCAACTCCCGTCATCATCGTTGTTGGGTCCAGGTCGCATCCGACTTCGATAGAAACGACCACGACCCGCCCGATATGTGAAAAATTCGGAGACCGCGAGCCCAATTCCGGTCGTTTATGGATCAAAAGCCCAAAGGACAGCCTCAGAGAGATAAAGGCTGGGTGGAGGGTTCGGTACATCGTGATAAAAACAATGGATTTCCGCGAATAAATCAAAAACGTCAAAATTATCACAAAGTTGGGAAAACATTTTTAGGGACATCAAAAAAAATTCATAGGAAATAAAATGCAAATATAAATTCAGGTATAAAATCAGATACATTTCTCAGATATGAAACTTCTCAGAAAGAAAATTCCCTGAAAATGTTTACAAAAAATGATTCCCCAAAAATAGGTTTGTACCAAAAATAAAATTAATAAGAACAGAGAGAAATGCTTAATTTGTCACAAAATCGTCACAAAATCTTCGGGTGTGAGAGAGAGAGGAACAAGTGAAATGTCGCAATTTCCGCGAACTGAAACTCACCCACACACAACCACATGTACATACTTAGAAATATATATGTATGGGTACGTGTCTGTCGGTCTGAGAATATCCTTAATACTTAATCTGCGCTTTTATGGCCCCCGGCGAAAATTGTTGCTTAATTATTTACTCTTGACCCTTGTCACTGGAATCGTTATCGTTATCCTTCCTGCCACCGCATTGCCCACGTCCCCCTGCAGTCTCTCTCACTCTAATGGGCTCTCTCGCTCGCCCACTCAACCGCTCATCGTCCCCAATTTGTGGCAATCGCAGGCTTTCAGCCGTCTCTCTCTCTCACTTGCTCTCGCCGGTCAACCTCGCCTCGTGGCCTTCCCTCGACTTTTTCCCTCTTCCTCCCATCCTTCTCCTCCGTTCCTTCCTCCTCTCTTCGGCCTTCTCCCTTCTCCTCACAACCTCATCTCCCGTTCTCTCGTCTCTCGCTGTCAATCTTCATCGCCAAACTTATTTGGCCTCGCCCCAACCCACGAAACCCATCACAGAGTCTGATTCACTCCTCTCTCCATCTCTCTCTCTCTCTCTCAGTCTCTCTCTCTCCCTCTTCCCTCACCCAATGGTCTATCTGCAGCTCTCACTTTAACATTTGCTCTCTTCTCTCATTAGCTTAATTTGTCTGCGGCGGCCCCGACGGTCGGAGGCCTCCAAATGGTTGCCTCTTACTAGCAGCAACAGCAACAACAACAACAACAACATCACCACCACCACCTCAGATCGCACTCTCCTCAATCATGCTCGACGTCGAGTATGTGTGTGTGAGAATGTGAGAGATGGAAAAGAGGCCGAATGAGAATCAGAAAAGTCGCTGAAAGAGCGAGTGGCGAACGAGATAAAGTGAGTTAGTGGGAGAGACCGAGGCTGGGAATGTGTGAGTGCGGATGTGTGAGGGAGTGCGAGAGTGTGGGAGAGAGTGAAAGTGTAAGTGTGATGTAAAACTTAACTAACACACATTAATCGTCGGTTTCGCTTTTCCTTTAATTATTCACCAGGCATTTTAGTGCTGATTCCGAGCCCACCTCACCACGCATCCCCCTCTCGCTCCCTCACATTGCCATTTCCCTCCCACTCTCCCCTCCCTTCGGCTCATTTCCCCACAACCACGCAGGCAGATCCAATTAGAGGACTCTGTGTCTAGGTGTGGGTTGATGTGATGTAAGTTCCGGGCCGACGTAAATTGGCTGCCAGGACTTTTGACGCGAGAACTTTTGAACTTGCGGCCAAAGTATCACACGATGAAGGACCCTCGCACATCCTGCCGGACGTCCTTCCCTGTCCATCTCATTCCACCCCATCCCAGTTCATCCGACCTCATCTCATCCGACCCCATTACAGTTGTCGAACTTTTCTCCTATGCATTGTATGAATTAATGCGAACTATTGATGGGCCGAATTATAATTGGATAAAAAGGAGGCGGGTGAAAAGAGGTGGGCGAGGGAATGAGAAAGTGAGAGAGTAGTAGAAGAGGTCGAGGCTGTAAGTGTGTGAGCTCGGGCACCAATCAAGGACATCGGCAAATGAGAACAAATCGTGTTCGGGGTTAAAGTTGAGTCCTAGAAGTCGCATATGAACCTTCCAATAAATTCCCAGCGGGATTTCGAAATGTCGAGACTCGAAATCGTCGAAACTCTTTCGCTCTACACTCACCAATTCACACACCAACACCGACAAACACAGAGACGCCGTACACAGGGCAGGACAAGCGAGAAGCAGGAAATGTTTGCCTTCAGAATAGTTAATTAAAATTAATTAACATAAGTCTTGGGGAGCACGACGCGAGAGCCCAAGTAATTATCAACTCTCCATCTCACTCACTCCCCCATTTCCTCTCCCTCTAAGTGTCTATCATCTTCTCACTTTCTGTTTCGCTCACTCTTTAGAGCTCCCAGTGCGAGTTGCGAATGAAATTAAGTCAATTTAATGAACAGAAGGGATTTAATATTGTTTTATTAAGCGAAGGCAGGCGCAGAAATGACAGGGGAATTGAGAAGCGGGCGCAATGATAACGAGAAAGAGAGAGAGAGAGAGAGAGAGAGAGAGAGAGAGACGGAGAGCGACAGACAGACAGGCGAAATCAGAGACAGAACAACAGACTGACAGACGGACAGAGAGGCAGACAAAAAGCCCAACCCCCACTCAGTGAAAACAATAGACTTCGGGATGACAAACCTTGGCCGAATCAAGTGTGAGTGAGCGAGAGAGCGAGATGATACTCAAGGCAAATGAGGGACGGGTGACTGAGAAACAGCTGGACAGATGGCAAGAAGGCCAGAGAGATGGATGCGAGCGAACTTCTCGACGAGGTGAGACGAATTCCTCCCACATCGCATTACTTTCACTGGCATCCTTTATCATTCTTCATCCACCTCTCCCTCATCCCTGGACGCCCTCTCTCTCTCTACACCTTTGCCACCCTCTCTCTCATTCCTCGGGGTCCTTCGTGGTCCTTTACCGCTTTGCCAGACATTTTCCAACATTCTTCATTCATACATTTCAAATTTTCCACAACTGCTTGGGTTTGTTCTGGGTTTGGTTGGAATTCTTGAGCTTGTTGTTGTTGCTAATATTGCTGTTGGACAGGCAGTTGTATTTGTTGTTGTTGTCATGGTCGTAGTTGTTGTTCCTTCCGCCGCATTCGTCAAAATATTCGTCACGCCTGGCAACAGTCGTCATCCAGAAATGTATTCGTTTACCCTTGAAAATTTTTCTTCTCCACCCTCTCTCTATTTCTCTCTCCCCCCGTTCACTGTCTGTGGCTCTGTCTCTGTCCTTGTCACTCGAACTTCCACCAACCGCACTTTCCTTCATCCATCAACCTTTGTCCTCGTCCTCCCCCCTGTATTTGAATTATTTGAAGAGACGTGCCTCGAATGGTTTTTGTCTTTCGGCCTTTTTTGTTGTTGTTGTTGTTGTTGTTGTAGTCGGTTGGTAATTGTTCGTTGTTGTTGTTGTTGTTATGCTCTCAAGGATATGCGAGTTGTTGTTGCTGGATCTGGATCCGTGCGGCCAACCGAGAAACCGCTCGGTTTTCGAAAGACAATCCTTGCGCCAGGACGACGTCGTCTAATAATGGCAATTACAACCGCGTGCCCACAATTTCCAAGCTAATTTCGGAGCTCTCTTTCGCCCCCTCCTCTCTCTCTCTCTCTCTCTCTCTGGCTCTGTCTCGTCGTTGCCCCTGGATTCAGTGTCTCTCTCTCGTCACTTGTTATGCTACTCCTACAATTGTGGTTCGAAGTTGACGCGAATCCTTTCATTAATTCTCGACTGTCGTAAGTATTTCTGGGTCTATTCGAGTTTAATAAATTTTCAACCGAGAGATCGAGGCGAAAGATGGAGAAAATGAGAGATGGAGAATATGGAGATGGAGATAATGAGAGAGGAGAAATGAGAGACTGGAACCCGGAGGAAAACGAGGCACGGTGTAAGAGGAGACGGGACTCAGATCAGACCGAGATCCTTGTGGTGAATGAATTATGCTCCAGAGCTGAAGCGAAGCATCGCCCGCCACCGAAATTTGTAATTAATTTCAAACGGAAAATATTTCCACAACCTCGAGACAGAAATTAGGGATTCCTCTTCATGAGGAATGGGAAGTGAAATCCAATTAAAAACCATAAAACCAACATTTCTCTTATTTCTCATATTTGTTCTTAGTTTTTATGAATGCAATTTTCATAAATGAATTTGAATTTATGAACGTCATGGAGAGAAAATAGTTCAGGAAAATATAATTAATTGTAATTTAGCTTGAGTTTTCACCTAAAAATTAATAAAAATATTCCCTAAATATAATAAAATACTAACAAAAAATTAAATAATAAATACTAAAATTATTCGTTTAATCCTGCAAATCTTCAGGACTCCTTGGATTGCCCATTACCGGGGGTCGCAGGACATTATCCTCCCCATTCATTCACACATCAATAACAATTGCTCGGACAGGCTCCGCAAAGCCTGCACATTTCGCCGTAAAGACAGCGCCCAGTTAGCGATTGTTAATAAATCACCGGATCTCAGACTTTCTCACTTCATGTTTCTTCTTCTTCTCTGTTTCTCTTCCTTTCCCTCATTGTCAGTCCCGTTGGCTTTCGCTGCGACCTCCCTCAATTCGGCCGAATGCGATTTCTCTAACCAGGAATAAAATCGTCCATAAATTGGCTCCACGCAATTTCGTGGCGTTTATCAGGGGTTCTTAACTTAAATACGCCGCACTCACACCACGATCCCCATTCACCAATGCGCATTCACCGAGGTCCATTCACCAAACCAATCACACACACACACACAGCTTTCAGTGAAATATCATAAAGTGGGAAAAGGACGATCAGGCAAAGATGGCGTATTGAGCAAAAACGAAATAGAAAAAATTGGAAAAAATATTGTAAAAAGAAGAAAAACGTGAGGAAAACAAATTGCAAAAAATAAAAATAACAATAAGGATATTAGTGAAAAAAAGTCATCAGAAAAAATAGAAAAATGTGTCTTAAAAAGGAAAACTTCGGGGAGACAAAATCAGAAAAAAAAAACATTGGAGTAAAATATAAAGAAAAATCGAGGAAGGGCGACAAATGAAAATGAAAAATTAAGGGCCAAAAATAGAAAAATAAGATGACCAAAACCGTTGAAGGTTGGGAAAAAAAGAACGAGGAAAGTGCCAGAAAATGTCCTCCATAAAAGGCATGGGAAACCATTAAATGGTTAAACAAAACACGACGCCAATGGACCATGATGATGGGCTCTACAGGAATAACAACAACAACAAGTTATTACACGTCCTTCGTTTAGCCGTCGTTGTTGGCAATAGATTTGAAGGTTTTCACAAAAGACGGAAGCATAGGCTTCGTAGGTGACGGAGGGAGGGCGGTGGAAACCCATTGAAGTCGACATAAAATTCACACTAAATCAACTGCGGTGAGTAGAAGGAAAGAACAAGTAATGGAGGGAAGAAAAATGAGGTGGAGGGTGGAGAGAGAAGGGTGAGGGGGGTTGGGGGATGGGTGTGAGAGAAAGCGAGTTGGGCCATCGGAGGGATCGAAAATGGACAAGTTGTGTCGAATGAGTGGGTCCTGGTGAGTGGAGAAAAGGCGACAATCGTTTGGTTGTTAAGGGGACAAAGAGAGGAATATTTTCATGGAAATTCTCAAAATGTTATTTTTTTCCAGAACAAGGCGCAGAAAATCCTTATAGAGAGTGCTTAAGTAGACTTTTCTGAAATGAAATTACGTTCGAAGAAAAATTGCTAAAATACTAAAAATACTAAAAACAACACGAGCAACTGTGGAGAAAATGAAAAGACCCATAAAGTCGAAAAGATAAATCGAAGAGCATCAGAAAAGAAAGAGGCAAAATGAAGCTGAAACGGCAGAAACTATCGGAAGCAGAAATTGAGTACATGGAATAAAATTGTAAAAACCTGCAGTTACCGACGAAGATTATGAGCACGACTGTGGTAAAGAGACATCACGTGAACGAGAACGAGAGCGAGAGCGAGAGTGTAAAAGATGGAGAGGAAGAGACAGCTGGAGATTATACGGCATGATGTTGCAGTTCAATACCACGAGACATAAAATCCAGGGTCGGGACAAAACACGACATAAAAGTGCTGAACAGAAATACAACAACAGCGGCCGATGCATAAAAATCGATCGGGGGTTGGGGAGGTGGAGGTGGAGGTGGAGGGAACCGGATGAAAGGATTGCAGGTCGTGTGCAGCCGGGGCGTAAAAACCCAATATTGAATTGAGTCGAGTGTCGGCGGCGCCCGCCGTTTGCCTAGGGTTGTAAAAAAACTGAAATAATAAAATTTTATGCTGATTTTCAGCGTCAATTTCTATCTTTTTTCCGTGTGGGGAAAATATACAGTTCTATTTTTGTTGTTGTTGTCCTTGTTGGTGGAAGGACTTGTTACAGCAGCGGCATCTGCCGATGTCGATCGCGTTAAACTGGTTAAGATTCACTCGCCGCCGGCAAAGGCCCGTCCCTAAATTCGCAAATGGCCAGGATCGGCGTCGCGATGCGCTTCACTGAGCTGCTCCGCGTATCCCGGGCACCTGTGCTGGTAGTGGTAATGATTTTAGTGAATCCGGGCGTCGCTCGAGGGTTTGTCGCGTGGAAATTTTACACGAAAGAAGCGCAAAAATGATTCCATCTCTCTTACGAAAATAATAAATAAAAATATCGACAACATGACTTATTTAAAAATTTCGAAGCTGTAAAAATTGTAGATAATTTATTGGTTGCAATTTAGTAGCAAATATTTTGGAATAATAAAATCCTGATATAATCGAAATCAATAATAATGATGATCGAAGAAGGAAATATAGAAATAGATGAATAAAAACCTGAATTTCATGGCTCAGAAGAATAATGTTTACTGTATTAAACCTGAGCCAAAAAATCGAAAATGTCGGTCTAGGAGAAATAAATATATTGCTTCGGTTCGAAAAGTAAACGAGGCGTAAAATGTGAAAAACAAATAAAACGCCGAGGGGCAGCGAAGATGTCGACATCGGCAACTTCGAGGGCAGGACGAGAAAAACAAACAATTGAAAAAATAAATTCCCGACGAGCCGGGAGAGACCGGAGGAGGCAGCCTCAACTGGGTGTCCCTTTGACTAGGGCTTCCATTCCTTACCCTCGGTCCCTCTTCTTCTCTCATTTTCTGTTCACTCCCTCCTTTTCTCCCTCTCTTTCTCCCTTCTCTGACCCTTTTCCGGCCCCGCCAACACCCACTTCCGGTTTCCCTTGCCACGCACTCATCCATCATTTCATCAAGGCATGCGTGAGAGAGAGGGGACTACGGCGAATGCAGGGAGGGAAGAGGGGAACATGAGTAAGGGAGCGAGAAAGAGTGGGAGAGAGCGAGAGGGAGAACCGTTTGCGAACTTAAAACCATTGAATTGTTTGTCGCAATCAGAGCACGATGTGCTGTTGTTATAGTAATGGCTGTTGGTGTTGAGACTGAATGTTGTTGTTGTTGTTGTTTATTAGTAATAGTCGGTGTTGTGGTTATTATAGCCGTTGTTGTTATTGTTTTTTTTTTTTTGTTGTTTTTGCTATATTGTAGTTGTAGTTACGTTATCGTGCGTCGCAATTATTTGCCCAGCATTTATTGACTCCCACATGCTTTTACTCGCTCGATCTCTCTCCCTCACTCCCTCTCTTTGTTTTCCCTCCCCCTCTTCATCGCTCCCTCCCCCTGCTTATCTCATTGGTTTTGTGTCTCTTTTGCTCAGCAGCAAAATTAACAGTATAAACAAATAGGGGCAAAAACAATAAATTCACTAACGACATGTACAGATACAACAAGAACAACAACAACAATAATAATGCCCATAAAACATCCACAACAACCATATCCACTCTTCGCAGAACAACAACTACAATATCTTCGGAATGAGAATAGTTAATAAATATTTCTTGAATTCAAACGAACGAACGAACGTCGAGCAAACGATCGAACGTGCGGCCGACACCGGAAACCGCCGCCATGTTGGTTTTGTGTGTGCGTACTTGGGTTTGCTTTGGTGCGTATGAGCGTGTGGGTGTGGGTGGATGTGCGCTTGTGTGCGTGTTGAGTGAAGTGTAGTGTGGAAGGAACGCGGCTGCAATAAAATCAGGAGGCAACGGCAGCGGGAATTGCGTAGAGACCAACGAAGTCCTGCGATGGCGTTGTTTGTTTATTTGGTATCCTTGTTGTTGTCGTTGGTGTTTACATTTTTGTTATTTTTTGTAGTTTCTCTTGTTGTTGTTGTCATTGTTGTTGTAAATATATAGACGATTTGTGCTCTCAGTGTTTTGTTGTTGAATGGCCTTTGGTTGTCTAATGTCCGTTGTTATTGTGTGTGTATTGTTGTTGTTGGTATTTTGATCATGATTTTAGTTGTGGTTTTTTTTTTTTTTTTTTTTTGGTAATGTCACATAGTTGTTGTTAGTGATTATTTTTTCTCGCCGTCTTTTACTTAAGCTCTTTATGATTTTTGTCACAACTTTCACTTCATTACTTTCCCCCATTTGGCTTTGTTTATTTTAGTTCTTTTGTCCATTTGTGCTGTACTTTGCAAGCAAAGTTGATTGAGGTAGAAGAAGGCAAAGAGTAGAAACTGACAACAGTTTTCATTGCTTACATTTCTCGATCGAGAACATTGATTTTCTGTCTGAGAAGCAATAGGAATTTAAGTACAATTTGTAAAAATATTTAATATGAAATGCTCATATTAAATAAAAGAATTGAATTAAAAAGCGAAAATATAATATTTAATGAAAAATTAAATTTAAACATTGAAAGAAAATATAATAATGGAAAATTTTTAATCACAATGAATCGCAATAAATTGATAGAAATTAGAAAATGAAAATATTAACAGAACACATTAAGAAACAATAAATGAAAAATATTTAACATAAATATGGAATACAAATAAAAAAGAATAATATTGAAGGAAAACTCTAAATAAAAATATTCAAAGAAAATATTTGAAAAAATACTAAATTTTAAATGAAAATACAATTAAAACGATTCATGTAAAAACAAAACTAATCAATATAATAAAAACCGCGATATAGAATGCAAATATTTAAGGAAAATATAATGTGCAGGTGAAAAAGAAAATGTTCAATGAAAATATGAAATGAAAATATATTTTAAAAAACAATGTATAGAATATTTTCAAGCAAATTTAGATTAAAATCTAATATAAATATATTGGAGAATGTATAAAGGAATAATTTGAAGCTATCGAAAAATAATACTTTTAAAACGATGAAATAAGTAACGAGGAAAAATCCCGAGGACACCTGGTACAAAAGTCCACACTGGCATAACCAAGAAAAAAAAAGGAAATAAATAAATGAAAAAGAGAATAAAGCCTAGAACGAGTTTTTACATTTTTTTAATATGGACTAGAAGAATTCCACGCCATAAAAAACCTGCTGCGGAATATGAAGCTGGCCAAGAAATCCTGCAGCCTCCAAGGGCGACAGGGAAATTAATATCCTGGCTAGGGAAAAAAATACACAAAATACCAGGCAGGAGGAGGCAGAGGAAGAGACGTCAGTAATAAGGCAAGCAGGCAATAAGAAACCAGTGAAGAATGAGAGCGAAGGGAGAGAAAACTGCGGAGAAAAAAGAAGATTGGGAAAATAATGGGTGAAAAAATAATTTCATTCAATCTCGCTGTAATTTATTGCATTAACCTTTTAACCAGGACATTCGCATTAAGGACACCTGTGGTGCCTGTTGCTGGCCTGCGGATGCTGCGCTGCCGAAGCCGGAATGATAAATAACGAAGGCAAAACAACAACAACACTACATATATGTTGTAGATATTAAAAACAACAACGCCATAATTATTATACCATCATGAACACTACTACAACAACACCAATAATAGCAACAACGGTAGACGATACGATGCGATTCCTCTCATCAGATTTTTAATCCTTCCTTCGCACGGAGTCCGGAAGCCAACGGGGACCAGCTGGAAGTCCACGAATATGTGTGTGTGTGTGAGTCAGGCCAATGAATGATGTGGTAGGCTGTGCATGTGTGTGGGAGTGTGTGTGTGTGTGAGAGAACGACTTCACTGCTCATGTGTTCTCGCATCGATCAATGGGGAAATCATTAAATATTTATCTGAAATTAATTACTACTAGCAAACTCACCACACATTACCGTGGTGAGTATAAATAGACAGCACACGCCCACTCACACACAGGCACCTGCGCTCTGCACCACCCCCACACTCACCACACATGGATAGGCCTAACTGGGCTGTTTGGCGAGAGCATTTAAGGATATTTTATGTTAATCAGTAGGAAACGAGCGACGACCGACGACCAACGGCCAGGACCAGGTCCAGGACAGGAAGTTATTCCGTAGGACCGGGACCGAGTGGCGTGAGCTCAGGATGGCAGGGAGTCAGGACGACGTCGAGGACGAGGGCGAGGGACGAGGTCAGGGGCCTAACGACAGGCGTGTTGAAAACGTACTTGGCTGCAAGGCATGTCGTTAATTTGCGTCCGTATGTCGGCGACCACCACGTGCTCGTGAACGGAGCCATGTGTATGGGTGTGTGGGTATGTGTGCATGTGTTGGTGAGTCCATGGATGAGCCATTGAAATGTTAATTTATTTGGGAATAGGCTTTTCCTCGATATCCTCCTTGTAGTTGTTGTCTTTATTGATATTTATCGTTGCCATGTGGTAATTGTTGGGGCTCCAAAGGTTATCTGTTGTTGTTGTTCACGAAGTTGTTGTTCTTGTTCATAATGTGCCGCCATTGTTGTTTTTGTTATTGTTTTCCGCATGGCTCTGAAGACTACGGTCGTTTTGTGGACGGGAAATTCATTTATTTCGAGAGCGAATACAAAGCTGGAGCAATTGCCGACGAAATAATGTCCTTGAATGCGAGTGATATATTTTTAGAATAACGACTAGGTCCTCGTGGCCACATGTTGTCAAGGACATTCTCGTGGACCGACAGATAAGCTTACGGATAATACGAAGGTTGGATAAATTGTCCAACTTTTGATAGTGAAGGTTGGGTTGATGGAAAGTATTTTGGAAGGATCAAATGTTTATGGTGTTAAGAAAATATTTAGGAATGAAAAGAAGTGAAGAATTTTTCACAATTATTGATTTTATGTGAGACACTTTTCTTATAGAAAATTGGGTAAATTTTGAAAATTTCACTTATTCATAAACAATAAATCAAAATCTCTCAAAAATCCACCATACTTTGACCCTTCCATTGACGTTTCTGCTCCACCAGGACCTCTCCCATTTGCACACGAGCACGACTAATGAAACCCACATGGACCTGGGGGCGTATATGAGAGTGTGTGTGCATGTGTGTGCAGCGAAAAAGGAGCTTAATTATTTGCAGAAATCACGCCCTCGGAATCGGAGTCGGCGGACCCGCTGAGGCAACATAATTACATCCAATTAAGGCAATAAATTATTATTATTGCACTCGAGCTCAACTGAACTCAACTGTCGAGAGGGATGGAGAGAGTGAGAGAGAGTGGGAGAGAGAGACAGGGAGAAGCAGGGAGAGGGAGTAGGGGAACCAGGCGAGAACAAGGGAATGAAAATACTACCAGAGCCTGAAATAAAATAACGATGATGAGATAGCGAAAAGAAAAGAGTTAGTGTGAGGGAGAGCCGGGGAGGGAGAAAGACAGGGAGAGTGAGAGAAAGAGAGCTTAAGACGAACAAATGCTCGGCTCAGAGGCATAAAGTTCAAAATAATTAGAGGGAAAACAGACAAATAAATGTATGTAAGAACACGCTTGATGGCATCAAAGAATGCAATACATATGTATATACAACAAAAGTATGTACTCCTCATAATAACAACAACAACATCATCCCTACAACAACTAACAACAACGGTCTCCTAATCATAAGAAAAACATTTCATGAACCTGACATGAAAACGAAGGCCGCAGACGAGGACGGCGACGAAGACTCCGGAGCAGGAAGCATGAAATAGATGAGAGGAACATAATGTATTCGCCGAGAAGAATAGATGACGTCGACAGAAAACAGAAGGAGGAGGAGGAGGCAGAGGAGGGGGAAAGGGAAAAAGTGAGTGGGATCGGAGTCATGTGAGGGAAAAGGAGGCAATTTCATTCACTTACTAGACATTAACTTAATTTAATCTCTGGTTTCTCGATGGTTCTTCCTTCTCCCTCACTCTGCTCCTAACTGAAGCCTCCTCCTCACTCATTCCTCCGCCTCACCCACTCTTGCTCCTCTTTCTCACGCCCTTCTTCCCCTCCCACTCCTTCACTCAACCACTCTGCCTCCTTCAGTCTCTTTCCTCCTCCACAGCGAGCTGTCTGGGGAAATGGGGGAAATAAATAGAAAAGGAAGAGTGAGGGAAGGATGGAGAATGGTGAATGGTGAATGCGGAGATAATTAAATCAAGAAGAAAGGAACGGCAATCCCTGGCACAGACGATCGCAGGATGTTTGCAGGACATTGACACCGAGTAGACGACTGGGCAGAAGACGACAATAA